>JAHTLZ010000038.1:6559042-6576097 GCA_023846285.1 Phrynocephalus versicolor | reverse complement strand
ATCTATCTATCTATCTATCTATCTATCTATCTATCTATCTATCTATCTATCTATCTATCTATCTATCTATCATTTGTTCAATTTATATAGTGCCCATCTAGCCTGAATGTCACTCTGGGTGGTGAACAACAAACAAATACACAAATTATAAAAGCAATGATACACACAAGATTATAACATACCGTAATAGATATACAGAGAAAACCCAAATTCAAGTACAAAAGACTGGTGACAGCTAGTTTTGAGTGAGCTCAATTCTTGTTTTGAGCATGTTTTGAGGAGCGAGGGGGTCAAAACGGAAGGCCAGGTCGTTTGCCAAAGGGTCATGCGACCTGGGGCTGAGATGACAAGGTCACATCTCTTGGGATCTGCTCCATTTATAAAGCAGGTGAATTTGAAAATATAGGTTTTTTTTTAACTAACCACACAACACAGGCTGATTGGAATCAGTCCAGCCCTTATCGGTCCCTAAGCAGCTGTTTTCCGGGGCGGTGGGCTGTCACTGGGGGCTTCTATTCTTTGACAAGCCGGAATGATTCAAGGGCATTTTACCCTGAGTGGTTAGTTGTGATACATTCACATAAAGTTCAGCGGGTGGGTAGGCATGTCTGTAGGTGGCGTTTCAGTGACAGTGGTTTGGGTTATTCAGGACCAGGGGAACTGAGTCGCACACACATCCTCTATTCTCCCTGTCTTCCAATTTTATTTCATTTTAAAAATTTCTTACAAATCAGAGATTATGCTAGCTCATTCGATCGCATTGTTGCTGGGTTGCCGTTGTTATTATTTCCTGTATATCTCATAAAAGGATTGGCAGAGGTGGGACCAGAGGAAGGAAGGAAGGGCTGTAGGCTGAAATGTAGCTCGCACAACACCCAGTACAAAGGGTGAGCTCTTAAATCAATCTGCAGCTCCTGCGTGATCCCTGAGTGTCATTTTCCAACATGATGCAGGCTCCAATTCCAATTCCATTGTAGCTGCACCCTTGGACGGCTTGTGACTTTCCCATCAAGGGCTGAGAATTCGGTCCAAATTCCTGGAGCGCAGTTATCAGATGGGCTATACAAGATTCTGCCAGATGGCCCGGTTTTTAATAGAAGACGGCTCAGTAATAATGCTCTGGATCCAGGCCTACAGTCTGTGTTGGTATTTCTGAGTACGAATGGAAAGATGGGGAGCCCTGGACAACTCATCAGAGGAGAAGAAAGGGAGGTAGTGTGGTGCAGTAGTTACTGCTCTGGAAGAGCTTCCTCCCCGTTCAGCCACGAAACTCCCCAAGGTGACCTTGAGCCAGTTATTGCCTCCACCCTCATTCTCTCTTCTCCCTCTTTTCCAGTTTTATTTAATTTTTAAGATTTCTTACAAATTGGAGATTATGCTAGCTCACTCGATCGCATTGTTGCTGGGTCACCGTTGTTATTATTTCCTGTATTTATGCCTCATAAAAAGGGCTTGGCCATCCATTTGACCTGCCTTAAAAGGTAGCTGTGAAGATAAAATTGGGAAAGGACCGTGCATACCAGTTTAATCTGATTCTAAAAACAAGGAGATGTATCTAATCAATGTGCATACACACTTTAGGCACATGCGCCGTTCGTAGAAACAAGAAAGCAAAACACAATGCACTGTTTTATATATCTCTCTGTAATGCTTAAAGCACTCTCTGGGCAGTTAAAAAAGTTAATTATGCAGGCTACACATTGCTTAGCCCCCCCCCCTAAAAAAACTGGATACTTAATTTGCTGACCTCAGAGGGATGGAAGAATGAGTCAGCCTCCAGTCGGCTACCTGAACCTGTCAGCAAAAAACTCAGCTCACGAGCAGAGTCTTCGCTGCAGTACTGCAGTTTAAAACTTATCTTGGATCACTGACAAGTTAACAAATGAGGTCAGCGTTCACGTTCCCTGATCATAGATGGCAGAAAGCCCGAGGATGAGGTCAACAGCGCATCAGCCTGAGGTCACCCGGCAGGGCCTCTGACTCCCGGTGGTTGCCCCTCCGAGCCTGGGAGGATCTCGGCCTGCGAGGGCAGACCCACAAAGGGAGGCGTCGAGGAAAGAGTGTGTTTCCAACAGAGCCGGTGGCATGGAAGCGACTCTGAGACGTGCGTGTCGGCGTCTGCTGTGCAGAACAGTCAAGCAGGCGCATAATTGCTCTTCGCTGTATCTCAGCTCAGCTCCCACCGCTGCCACCAGGCCGCGGCGGGAGGCATCTCTTTTCTCCGAGCCAATTTCTCCTGCCTCTCTTTCCCGGCCCTAATTGCACTTCATTTTCTCTCTCTGATGTTTCTAATTACCTGTTGCACGCTCTGGAGCGGAGCCAGAACCCTTGTGTGGAGGAGGAGGAGGAGGAGGAGGCTGGCAGTTCTCGTCTTCCCAAACGAAGGGTAAACAAAAGCGAAGGGACCTGATGGGAGGTTTCTTTTGGGGATCGCAGGCAACCTGGCGCCCCGGTGGAAACTCAGCTCATTCCCGCTGATGAGGGCAAGACGGTTTCCCAAAGGGAGATAAGCAATCCTGGCTTCCAGAAACCATTCCCACAGTCGAGCGAGCAAAGAGCTTGAGGCGGATCAGCTACTTGCCACTTCTCCGAGATAACCCATCCCTAGGTAACATAATACGGAAAACGTTGGAGGGCAAACCATCGTGAAAAACCAACTGAGAAGCCACAAAATATAAACCACCCAGTTGAACACCTCTGAGGCAGCAAAGTGTTCTGCTTATAGCAAAGCGTTCTGCTTATATACCGCCCCATACCACTTCAAGTAGTCTCCGGGCGGTTTAGAGTTTCATTACAGTATGGAGGCTGCACATTGCCCCCCCCTCCACAGCAAGCTGGGTACTTATTTTACCGACCTCGGAAGGATGGAAGGCTGAGTGAACCTTGAGGCTGCTACCTGGGATCGAACCCCAGTTCGTGAGCACAGCTTTACCTGCAGGACAGGTATTTACCCACGGGCAGGCTACACATTGCCCTCACCCCCAGCAAGCTGGGTACTCATTTTACCGACCCCGGAAGGATGGAAGGCTGAGTGAACCTTGAGCCTGCTACCTGGGATCGAACCCCAGTTCGTAAGCACAGCTTTACCTGCAGGACAGGCATTTAACCACTGCGCCACGAGTCTCATTCACTATGGGGAAGAATTGCCCAGAGAGAAAGGTTGTTTTTGTCTCTTTTCAGAAGGACTGCAAAGAAGGACCAGCCTGGCCTCCAGTGGCAGGGAGTTCCACGGCCTGGAAATAGTTGCTGTGTCAACTAGTAAAAATATATATATTAAGGGGGTTGATTCTCAAAAATCAGCAAAATGAAATTGCGGTATTTTTTTCATGGGTAAGACTATATTTTTGTCTAAAAATTGAGGGTCGTCATATACATGGAAGTAAGCCGAGAAGAGAACCATGTGGTTGCAGAACTGATTTGGGGTTGGAAAAGTGGGGGTCTTATAGATGAAAAAATACACATCTTATACATGGGGGCGTCTTATAGATTTAAAAAAAAAAACATGTCTTATGCATGGGGGCGCCTTATAGATGAAAAAAAATACTTGGATACCTAGGCATCTTTGCTTCCGATTCTCATGGAGTTCTGGGGTTGTTCAGGGTGAGACATTACTAAGAATCTTACTGGAAGAAGTGTCTTTGACCAGGTCTACCCTACAGGTTTGTTGTGACGAAATAAGTCAGCTCCACAGCACGCTGGCGAAATGACAGCAATGTACGAAGTCCTGCTGCTGTGTTCTGGCAGATAAAAAGCCTGAGTGCGTGAACAATTTCCTTCCTGTTCTGATCCAGGCCTTCATAAACGAATTTGCGAACATTGAAATTCATAGATATTGGTGTGTTTTTTTCAGGGGGTTTCCCCTTCAAGGCTTTCATCAGATGGGACTTGGTGTGTCAAACCGTCCCATCTCTTGATGGCTGGGAACCTGCTCTTGAAGCCTTCTTGCCAGATCTTCAGTAACTGGTCTTGATCACGGTCTCACCCTTCCTCCTCGTTGGCTCCTCTTAGTCCTCTTTGGGCTGGGGGGGGTGTCAGTTTCCCTCGTACAAGGTCACTAGTGGTTCAGAAGATCATCCAGACACCAGGCTGGGCCACTGGACTGGTTTCAATTCTGAGACGGAGCCCAACGTGCCGGATGGCTGGTTGAGCAACCGTTCCTAATCATGTCATAAATATATGTATGAGGGTGGTGATTAATCAGCAGAGAGATGGCATAAGTTATCTCCCATGGAAGGCAACTGTCAGCATAAGAAGGGAAAGGTGTTGGCTTCAATGTAAGCCATCCTTCTCTCGAGATGCATTGATGAGCAGTCTGATTAGTGTGCAGTTTTTGTCTGGCGCCACCGGTGACTCCTTTCCATATCATGCGCCAGTGACTTCTGGAAGACACCAGAGGTGTTATTCCGACCAGGCGGCGCCGTTCTCGAACCAAGCACAAGGCGTCCACTCCGAAGGTGTGTAGGAACATGGTGCGCTGCCTTGGCCCACGGAAGGCTCTCAGGCAGCAGAGATGCTTGGCATTGAGGTGGGACGTGTTATTTGCAAAGTGCCCGCATTACTCTTGAGATGGGGGTTCTCGGCCAAGAAGATCACGTAGAATCGTGGAAATGTCAAATCAGAAGGGGCTGGAACGATCATCCAGTCCACCACCAAAACCACCTGGAAATGCGCACCTAGAGCAGATGGCCATCCAATCCCCGCTTAAAAACCTCCAGGGATCATAAGAGTGAAAGAATCATGGGGCTAGGAGAGGTCTATGAAGCCACTGAGTCTAGCTCAATGTTGGAATCCAAATCTAGGCATATGCAAAAGCAAAAAGTTCTGCTTATATACCGCCCCTTACCACTTCAAGTAGTCTCTGGGCGGTTTACAATTTTAATTATAGTGTGCAGGCTACACATTGCCCCTTCCAGCAAGCTGGGTACTCATTTTACCGACCTCGGAAGGATGGAAGGCTGAGTCAACCATGAGCTTGCTACTGGCGATTGAACCCCAGGTCGTGAGCACAGTTTTACTTGCAGTATGGGCATTTAGCCGCTGCGCCATGGAGCTCCATATCGCAGATGTGGGAGAGCTCGCCACCTCCTGAGCTCATTGGTTCCGTTGTTGTACTGCTCTAACAGTTAAGATGTTTTTCCTGATATTCAACCTAAATCTGGTTCCTGTAACTTGAGTCCGTGATTTCATGTCCTGGACTCAGATCCTGACCCTCCTCTGTGAGATTACTTTTCAAGTCTATCATATCTCCCTCAATCTTATTTCCTCAAGACTAAACATGCCCAGTTCTGTCCTCCAAGGGCTGGGTTTCCAGCCCCCTGATCATCCTTGTTGCTCTCCTCTGAACTTCCTCCAGTTTGCTGGCATCCTTCTTGAAATGGGATGTCCAGAACTGGACACAGTATTTAGGAAGAAGCCGAACCAGTCCTGAATGGAGGGAGGATGGGCTGACGCTTCAAGGGATTTGAAGACTATACTTCAGTTAAGGCAACCTAAAATCGTGTTTGCCTTTTCTGCGGCTGCGTCACACCATTGGCTTCAATTCAGGATCTACAATAATTCCAAGACCGAGGTTATGGCGAAGGAGGTTATAGTGCTTGTTCATAAATTGATCCCATCCCAATTCTGCACCAGCTATGGTGTGTTTAAAAGGCAAACCATTTTTAAAACACACACAGAGAGTGGCATTTGCCCTCCTTTCATTGGTGGCTCGGGAGCATGCATGTGCAACCAAGACAGCTGGAAAAGTAACTGAAAGAAAGATAAGAGGAAGTGCTTTTACCCCATAATGTTTGAAGGGCAAAGAGTGGTGTGTGACTTAATGTGGCTTCCCTTCCCTTGAGTGCCTCTGGTGTCCTCCTCGTGGTCCCCTTGCCACGAGCCCCCAGTATGATTCTTCACAAACAGTGGAAAAACACCTTTGTAGCCCAAGGGATTTCCAAAGTGGGCTTGCCTGTGAAATAGCCAAGTGGATTCCGTCGTGGCTGTGGGGCTGAGGGAAACCAGCGCAAAGAAACAGCGGCCTCCACGGCTCGCTAGGGAGTTGTCCTTGGGCATATTCACCAGGTAGAAATAATAATAATAATAATAATAATAATAATAATAATAATAATAATAATAATAATAATAATAATAATAATAATAATAATAATAATGTCAATGTACAACATGTGCACAATGAAATTAGCTGAGTCTCCCTTGCCCACCCCCACCCGCATCCCACCCCCATCTCACTGGCAATCACTCAGTCTTATTGCACCCTGTGTACTTGACACAGAATGTGCCAGCCCACAGGTCAGTTCTTCTATACTTGTCCTGGGATTATTTCCCATTCAGCAGTCTGACAGCCCATGGATCAAAACTGTTCTTCAGTCTGTTGGTACGGCAGGCTATACTACGATATCTTCTGCCTGATGGTAACAAGGTAAAAAAGTGCTGACCGGGGTGTGAATCATCCTTAAGAGTTTTTCCAACCCTCCTGAGGCAAATAGTGGTACCAAACTCAAGTGAAAGGGATGTTTTGGCCTGGCGATGGTTCTTCCGATGGTGATCGCCCTCGGGCGGGTGTGAAGAATCCACGGGTGTGTTGGAGAGGGTCTTGAGAGAAAAGGATACCCGTCTTAGCGCGAAATAAGCGTCATTTCTGCTCATTTTGTTACTTGCGAATGTTAACTTAGTCATTTCCCCCAAAAGGAATTCATGGCTTCCATTTTGGAATTTCTAAGCCCTGGTTGTGATGCCCCTCTCAATAAAAATCGGGATAATTCTCCCCATGCCTCTAGTAATAAGTTAAGGCTATAAAATGACACTCATTTATCTCCTCCTTGTTCTCACCAAATTCACTGGGTCTACTCTAGTTAAAAACCACAATTGAATTTAGGACAAAATTTAATAATAATCTCGATATCAGAGGCACATAAAGGCAACAAGCGCTGTCTGCGGAAGCTTTAGAGCAGTAGTTCCCAGCTGTGGGTGCCCCCTTAAGGTGTTTGTGGACTGAAATTTGCAGCCTCTGATTTTCAGCATCCAACATTCCTCTTTTTCCTCTTCCAGGTGTTTTGCTCGACATTCAGCAGCATTTTGGCGTGAAGGACAGCGGAGCTGGCCTGCTCCAAACAGGTAAGAGAATATTGCACGTGTCTTTTCGCTTCCTGATTCTACATAGCTTTTTTTGGAGAGACTTGGCATAGTTGTGAGGCCACTTTTTTGCAATTTTCTGTGAAGTCACACACCTTAAGAAGGCGGGAGCTCTTGCCTGCTTGCAAGCTGCGAACCCCGGATGGGTTGCTTGTGTCTTTGTGACCAGTCAGCTTGGCCCTTGCTCTGATTTTATGCTGAGGGATTTGTAAAACAACACGAGAAAGAAAGCTATCCCAACAACTTGGAGCCTCCATCTTCGGCTGGAGGCAAGACCTCCTCCAGGTCTTAGAGAACCCTTGACGGATTCTCATCCTGCATCTGGAGAGCATGTCTGAACCCAAATCTTGTCAACTGGGACGACATTTTAAGCCAAGATCACATTGGGCCTGAGCTGCCTAGGTGCCCTAAGCACCTCTGATCTCGCCTGACTTTGGAAGCTAAGCAGGGTCGGTCCTGGTTAGTACTTGGATGGGAGACCACCAAGGAATACCAGGTGCTGTAGGCTCCTGGAGTAGGAACTGGCAAGCCACTCCAGTATTCCTTGCCAAGAAAACTCCATGGACATGGGGTCACGAAGAGTCGGTCACGACTGTAACGACACAACACACACACACACACACACATCAGGCCTGTAAGTCTGCACCCCAGCTTTGCTCTAAATCACAATCCAATAGCAAATGTGTTTTTATGGGCTTGCCGTGAGTTTGTTGGGTATCAGCCAAACTTCTTAATGTTCTAATCTTGGCAGTAAAGTGGGCTGGGGGAATGAGACAGAGAGCTGCTGTGACGCCATCTTGTAGGACAAGGCATCTTAACGTTAGATGAATTTTTACAACCTAGCATGCTGCCTTCAGTAGGTGTGACTGGGAGGGGCTCTTTTTGGCTGGGGTGATTGTCACTTTGTCTGGCACCGGCCAATTATTTCTTTTCTGCTAAGGGAGACCCGCCTCTCTGCTTAGTGCCTTTTCCCTCCCATGCATCTGTCGCAATCGCTTGCTCCAAAGTGCAAAGGAGAGTGACCAAAATGATTACTGGGCTGGGGGACCTCCCTTATGAGGAAAGGCTAAAACATTTGGGGCTCTTTAGTCTGAAAAAGAGGTTCCTGAGGGGGGATATGATTGAGACGTACAAAATAATGCAGAGCATGAGTCAAGTGGATAGAGGGACGCTCTTCTCCCTCTCACAAAATACCAGAACTAGGGGACATCCTCTCAAATTGAGGGTTGGGAGAGTGAGAACAGACAAAAGAAAATATTTTTTTCATCCAGCACGTTGTTAGTCTACGGAACTCCCTGCCACAATAGGTGGTGATGGTATCTGGCCTGGATGCCTTCAAAAGGGAATGGGACAGATTCCTGGAGGAAAAGTCCCTCACAGGTTACAAACCATGATGGAGATGTCTCATCTCCAGGCTTAAAACCGGGGTACTTCAAGGGCCAGATGCAGGGGAGTGGTATCAGGAGACAGAGATCTGGTCTCATGTGCCCCCAAACGCATCTGGTGGGGCCACTGTGAGATACAGGAAGCTGGGCTAGATGGTCCTTTGGCCTGATCCAGCATGGCTCTTCTTATGTTCTTATGTTCTTATGTGTTTGTCACTTTGTCCTTAGATCTGTATGCAGTGGAAGCTTTTATTCTTTCAGTTGCTCAGATTCAGCTATAGACTTCTCTGTAGCAACTCTTGGCCTGGATGCAACCCCTCAAATGCTGGAAGAAAATAGGAGCCCCCCTAAGTCCGCGTCCGATCCAAAAGCAGTGCTCCGAATTTTGGGTAATGTGAATCGTTGGCCAGCTGAGCCTGGCTGAGAAACAGGGGCCCAGATGGTGCCTTTTGGTGAAGGCCCTCTTTAACGAAGCCGGAATATGAAGCACATGGCGGGACCAGAAGGCCGGGGTTGTTTCAGCAGCCTCCGTCTCCTAGATCGGAGGCAGTGTTTGGCATATGGGTACATTAGAGAGCTTATGAAGTCCTTCTGTTCATGGCTGGTCCACGTTCTGTCGAAGTTGCTTAAATAAACTTCACAACTCGTTGTGTGTCAGGCTCCTTTTCCCTTTCATGTGTACCACATTTAAGAATTTCCAAGGGCTTGGCTGTCTTCTGCTTTTTTCTCTCCTTTGTCCTCTATCTCCCTTCCTTCTGCATAAGTATTTTCCTTTCTTATGGCTCCATAGCCAGTCAGGACGTAAAGCAAAAGCAAAGTGTTCTGCTTATATACCGCCCCATACCACTTCAAGTAGTCCCTGGACGGTTTACAGTTTTTAATTACAGTATGCAGGCTACACATTGCACCCCCAGCATGCTGGGTACTCATTTGACCGATCTCAGAAGGATGGAAGGCTGAGTGAACCTTGAGCCTGCTACTTGGGATTGAACCTTGGGAAAGCTGTACTGTCCCAGGGCACCCCCAGGAGAAGGGAAGGGGGAAACCAGAGTATTCTCTACTCATTATTTTCAGGGAAAGTCCTGAAAAAACACAAACACTTGACCATCCTTCAGAATTGATTTGATGGCACTGAGTTATTTATTTTTTAGGGTACGTAGTACTTTATCATCTGTGCTAGCTAGGAGAAATGAAATAACTCTTTATGCCTAGGTGCTGACTTAGGTAGTTTTTTCCTCAGGGTTTGCAAAAATTATTTACTTATTTACTTATTTATTTATTTATTTATTCCCTTTTTATACCACACCGATTTCCCAGAAGAGACTCTGGGCGGTTAATTAGAATAATTACCTTCTGCATTTAATTGCCCTGACTTGCCATGGTGTTTAAAAAGACCTTGCTGCAGAGCTTGCTACTTTTGGCTTTTTTTTTTCAAAAACACATCCTCAGATGGATAAAGTAATATCCTAAACAGAACAAGGGGAAAAGGAACGATACTGAGTTACCTCTAAAAATGCATTGAACTGTAACTTTGAAAAAAGCTACTTGTTATACCAGTGATGAGATTTCACTCCCACTTACTGGATGTGGGTTTTGAAAAGCAACATTATTACATCCACGTTACAAAAAGTACCTTTCAGAGTTCATCCCAATACTTGTAATGTGTGTGTCTGCTTCCGCTGAGCCAGAATATTGTTCGCAGTTGATTTAAGTATCACGGCAAACCATGATTTCTGCTAATGAGTGTTTAAAGCCCAAACCATCATTTATTTAAACAGACACCTGGGAACCATTATTAGTGCAATTGCCATATTTGACTCATGGGCTCAAAAACATTGTGCTTCTTGGTGTGTCATCGTCAAAATGATGGCTTTGAACCACAACTTCCATGTGCCATAACCGGGGCAGAGGAGGATTTTGGGACTTGTAGTTTAAATTGTCTAGAGCAGTGGTTCTCAACTTGTGGGTCCCCAGATGTTCCTGGACTGCAACTTCCAGAAGTCTTCATCACTAGCTGAGATGGCCAGGATTTCTGGGAGTTGCAGTCCAGGAAGGTCAAGAACCAGTGGTCCAAAGGGTATCAATGTTGTGACCAAGACAAAGGACTCATAGCATGACTGAAGTTAACAAAACTAGAGAGAGGGGAAGAACTCAGATTTCCTGTGGCAGAGAGTTCCACTGATGCGCTTGATACTACTGAAAAAAGGGGCTGAATATCACCTTCAGCTTCACTGATGAAGAGCTACAAAAGTGTTACGATGAGAGCTGGCCTTAGTGATTGGTTCATGTGGGCAGCTTAGCAATGTTACTTGAATAGTCTCATTGCGCAATGGTTAAACTGTTCCATCCCAGGTAGCCGGCTCCAGATTCACTCAGCCTTCCATCCTCCTGAGGTCAGTAAAATGAGTACCCAGCTTGCTTGGGGGAACAATGTGTAGCCTGAATAAAGAAATTGTAAATTGCCCAGAGAGTGCTTGAAGCGGCATTATATAAGGAGCACACTTTATAGACTGATGTGCCTGGAATTTCCTAGCTAGCATGCCCCAAGAACAGGAGATTACTCTGTCTAGTGGCGAAGGGAGGAGTCACATTTTGAACTACAACTCCCTAAAAATCCCCCAACCTTTAGGCCACAGAAGAGAAGTAGCAGGTTATTCTGAAGTTGTACTCCAGAAAAAAAAAAGCAACTTTTTCAAGCCCTCTGGGAACAAAGCTGGATTAGCCCTTTCACATGTGCAGTGCCTTGCCATTTAATCTCATGCCATACCTTCAGGATTTCAAGCAGGGGATTGTGGAAAACTTGCTTCAGAATCCAGCAGGAGTGCAAACTACATTTAAAAAGAAAAAAATTTACCCTGGAAAAAAATGGAAGTAAATAGAAACTGGATTTTGCCCTTAAACAAACAAACAATTTTTTTAAAAAAAAAATGAGTTGCCTTATGCAGGGGTATTCCCGGGATAGCCTATGCTGGCTGGGGAATTATTCTGGCCACATTTACAGCTGCCTTGCATCTTTCCCACTTAGAGGAGTGCTTTAAATTATATGCTAATGGTAATGTGTAGTTTGACCCCTTTGACACCAGTATGCCATCTCCATTTCCATTTGAGTTTCAGTCACACTTTCTCCATGTATCTTTTGTTACGGAGCAAAGCACCTTCAGAAATCACAGCATTTTTCATAGCTAGGTTTTAGAGATGGGCAGGAAATGAACAATTTTTCGTTTCCATTTTCGTTTTTTCGTTTTGTTACATAACGAAACGACAAATGAATTTTCTCTCTAAAATGAAACGAAACAAACAGAAACATCGGAAATTTTGTTGTGCGTTTCGTTTCCGTTACTGCAACATGAGTGAATTGCTTACAATCCTTAAAAAATCACAAAAAATTGAAATAAATTGTAACGAAATGGTAACGAAACGAACGAAAACAAAAATGAATTTTTTGCAAAAATTCGCAAAAATGGAAACGAACCAAAACGGACCCTCCAAACGACAAACGAAATGCCATTTTCTTGATTCGTGCCCATCTCTACTAGGTATTCATTGCCTCCCCTGGCACCCATTTAAAAATATATATACAGTATAGTCAAGCAATGAGGATTGGTTTTCCCTTCTTTCTCTGTGGAGTCAATCCGGCAGGCGTTTTAAGTTTCCTGGCAGAGAGGGCTTGTTGTCTTCGGTTCGACTGGCATCTCCCGAGGCGGTTGATGTCTGCTGGGGCGTGAAGGAAGCCACATCGCTGGAGAAGATGAGCTGTCTTCCTCCGTTCACATAATTAAAGGCAAGGGGAGGGTTATCTGACCACGCACAGGAACAATGCGAGGAGAGATGTGAGACAGACGCTGACCCACCTGTATCAGGGAGGGTCACGCTCGTGGAAGCAGAAATAGCCACACAGCCGTCCCACCCCGCCTAGATAATTACACCTTTCCTGTGCTTTCCACCACAGCCACAGTGAGAACAAATGTGTTCCCCCACCCCAATCCTTTGTTTGAAAACATCACTTCAAATCCATCCCACTTAGGGAGAAACCTTCAATCAGAAAGGAGTTGCGTGTTTTGACTTATTTTCACTCCTGTGTCCTTTTCTGCCATTTGCGTCTGCCAGTATTTCGGGGTTCAGCAAAGCAGGTTGTGTTGAGCAGGGGGGGAAACTGAACAACTACTGGAGATGCTGCAGTTCACACTTCATTAGATGCAGAGGTCCTTGAATTGATAAAAGATGTCTGATCGTGGTGAAACAACCTTACTGTACTTCCTTCGGTATTTGATCAGCAGCTTGCTTTTGTTTTCTGATTGGCCGCTGACAGGCCAACATGGGCTCCATTTACAAGTCCATTGGTGCTTTGAAGGAATGGCATGTCTGGAGGGAAAACCTTATAACAGCAGGAAAATGCACCTCGTCCTTCATGCGTAATTTGACTTTCAGTATTTGAATATCAATCCAATATCCGTTGGATGTGTCTTTTGTGTTCCGTTCTTCGGCTTTTTGTTGTTGTTGTTGTTGTTTGTGTGCCACCTTCTACAAATCCGGGCTTAGCTTTTGTTCCTGTTCTTGTTTTTAAAAATAACTGCTATGAAAGAAGTTTTAAAAAGTTACTTCCGTGTGTGGTGCTTCTGTCCAAGTGAGCCTCGTTTTCAGCATCTTTAATGGCTCTGCTGTTGTGAGGCTAGCGTGGGTTAGCTGTTGTATTCGGAGGGTTGCCGGTTCAATGCTCTACAGCTCCAGATATGAAGATGTGTGCTTGCGTAGGCATGCATAAAAATAGTGTATGAGAGAGAATTTTTTGTTACAAAAAATATTGCTAGAAAACGACGTTTCCTGCACAATAAATTTATGTTATTTATTGTGAATATTTTTACCCCACCTTTCTCCTTGGAAAAGGACCCAAGGCAGCTAATGAGAAATAAAGAGAAATCGACTATAAAATACTAAGTGAAATCCTATCAACTGGGACTTTCTGTTCCTCCTTCTGTTTGAGGCCCCAACAAAAGCAACTTGGTCATGCTGCCTTATCAGCAAACACAACACCAATTCTGACATGGCAGTTCCCTAAGGAGGTGCTGGTTACTCTTAGGGCGCTTTTACATGACCCCTAAAATCCGAGGCAAAGGGCTCCCAGATGCAGAGCTTAAAAATGTTTTCCCACCAGCGCTGGACTTTAAAGAAAATTAAGTATGACCATGCCCACCTAAGCGCGTCCCAGCACACTTTTCAAGTACCTGGTCTCCGAAGGTGAAAAATTTCTGATGCGGATGTAAAGCAGTGAGTGCCGGGCTCTCCTCGCCTTGTATTTGTTTTTGGTTTTTTGCCCCCCTCCCCTTTAAGAGACTTTAAGAGAATGGAATGCTTGCTTCCAGGGCTGCAACGGCAGACGGAGGTGAGCCTGCATTTTTCTCTCCCTTTTTTTCTTCCTCCCCTCACGCAGATAGGAGCAAGGGAGTGCGGAGAGGTGGGAACACAGGAAGAATGACAAACCCCCAAGATCTCTGGTCCAAATTTAAGTGGCCAGCGGATCTTAGGGGTCGTGTAAAAGCGCCCTTAGTCAGCTAGTAGATTTCCCCCGTCAGCCACTTGGATCAAAGCCGGCTCAAGTCCAACCAGGGTCACAGACCAGCCAACTGGCTTGAGCCCAGTAAACAAAGAACCGTGCATCAATGGAGGCCTCCATTGGCCGCCATCTTTGCTTTCAAGATGGCGGACGAGTCTCTAAGTCTTCCCCTCAGGAACTGGTGGGTACCACCAAGGTTGGCCCACCTGAAAACCTGTCACCAATTGCATTCTCAATGCTATCTGTGGGAAAGAAGCTGCTCTGTTGCCCTAACTGGCTTTTTAGACCCTCTGGTAGCCATAGACGGCCTTCCTTCCGGGTTCCTGGAAGCCATCTTGTGTGAGACTCGCTAAAGATAGAACTATTCACATGGTGTCCCATTTAAACTAAAGAGGACAGCAGGACAATGCTCCATCACAGGCACCAACTTGAGTGCCTCTTGGGAGGTAGGTGAGGCAGAGGAAAGCATGACAGGTATAGAAATATAGAAATAAATAAACAAATAAACAAATAAATAAGCCAATCCAGATGGCTCTCCATAGAAAAGCTAGGAATTGAACCTGGTTTGCTGAGACCCAGTCTAACCACTACCCTGCACCGATTGCCTCTGCTCATGAGCTTCCCGTCAAAGCCATCTGATTGGCAATGGTGGTCTAGTGGTTAGAGCATTGGAGCGGGACTCCAGAGACCTGGGTTCATAACCCAAATGAGATGCTCGTGTGCCGCTCATTCTTTTCCCCATCCTTACAACAATCACAGCACCGTCCTAAGGATTCCGGGAGACAAGACAGCCTTGGGCGCCTATCCTGATAGAAGGCAGATAAATGTGACCCATCACGAAAATGCCACGCACAAAAATAGATGTATACCTGTACGCGTCAGACACCCAAAGACAAGGGACACTGATGTGGGCCTGGGAGGCTGTCGCTATAACGCCGGAGCGCGCGAGCGCAATCAGAGGAATTGATTTGGACCTAATAAGATGAACCGGCATTGCCGTCTGTCTGGAGAGGCTCGTGTTCATTTTCTGAATTTGTTTGCAAGTCAATCAGCATTCCTCCACCGCACGTCATTCAAGACCCCATTAAGTGGATCGCCGTGGCCGGACTTGGCTGCGTTATTCCGCCATCCACGTGGCTTTGTCTATATTCCTTTGTTCTTACAGATGTCTCTCCTTGGCTCCTATGTTAAAGCCACCCATTCCCCCCCCCCAAGTCTTTCTACCGCCCTGACAAATTGCGCATCCATGTACAGGCTCCTGATTAAACAGGTACACGCAAACATACACACTGAAGATGTAAGACAAACATACAACAGAAGTGACATAGCCCGTGCAAGAATATTTAACATCCTTTTTTTCAGCTCAAAGCATATTAAGAAAAAACAACAAGAAGAAAATGTATGGAAATGTAACTGTTCTCTAGATACTCTCATTGTGGTGCTGTATAAATTCTGGCTGGCTGGACAAGTTAATTATGTGTTTCCTCTTATTTTAATAATGCTTTCTCAACATCTCAGATTTTCAAATGGGAGGTTGTGACCCATTCTGTCTTTAACGTCCGTTTCAAAACCAGAGAATCAAGCGATTTCCAAATTGCGTGATCTGTAGTCCTGCTTTATAAGGAGATGCCCCCTAAGTGTTTACTCAGGAGTAAATCCTGTATCACGTTGGCCTGGTTGGAGAGTGGCGTAGCTTTGTGCTTGTTTACCTAAGAGTTTTAAGCAAACAGGGACTTAATTCCTATTTCGATCAACTTACAAGGTGGTGATTAATTAGGCGGCAGTCTTTAAAAGTTATTGTGGGTTTTTCGGGCTGTTTCGCCCGAAACCCCCCCCCCCAAAACAGCCATCAGATCCTGGCCATAAAAGCTTTCAATAATACAGTTCTAAAAGGGTTTACATCAAGGGCTTTTGAAATCTGAAAGGAGGAAGTACCATCTTGAAGGAGGCATAATAAGTTAGGTGAACAATATATTTGCAGGCTGATGGGATTTTCTTTTTTCTCACGTCTGAACTAATGCAGATTGACTCAATCAATGCAGTTCATTAACCAAGATGTCATTCCATCAGGACAGCCCTTGTTAATTTGGTTGCAAGCCCAACATGTATGTCCTTCATCTCTAAGATGTTTCTCAAGGGCAGTTTCTACTCAGGTATATCTTCCCAAGCTTTAAGATCAGTGGCCACACTGACATGGGACAGCTATGGTGCCAAAAAGAATCTGCCTGGATTACTCAGTGGTTCAGGTATCTGGCTGCAGAGCCAGAGTTTGGGTGTTCGATCCCCCACTGCGCCTCCTGGGAGAAGAGCCAGCCTGGGTGGCCTTGGGCAAGCTGCCCAGTCCCAGGACACCCCCAGAAGAAGGGAATGGGAAACCTCTTCTGAGTTGGCTGGTTAACTCAGTGATTTAGGTATTTAGTTGTAGAGACAGAAATTGGGAGTTTTATTCAGCATGGTGCCTCTTGGGAGAAGATCCAGCCTGGGTGGCCTTGGGAAAGCTGCCCAGTCCCAGGGCTCCCCTAGAAGAAAGGAAGATGAAACCACTTCTGAGTTGGCTAGTTAGTGATTTAGATATCTAGCTGCAGATACAAAGGTTGGGAGTTCAATTCCCTCCTGGGTCTCTAAGGAGAAAGGCCAGCCTGGGTGGCCTTGGGCAAGCTGCACCGTCCCAGGGCTCCCCCAGAAGAAGGGAAGGGGAAAACACTTCTGAGTTGGCTGGTTAGTGATTTAGATATCTAGCTGCAGAGCCAGAGGTTGGGAGTTCAATTCCCCCACTGCGCCTCCTGGGAGAAGAGCCAACCTGTGTGGCCTTGGGAAAACTGTACAGCCCCAAGGTACCCCTCAGAAGAAAAAGGGAAACCACCTCTGAATATTCTCTACCTGGAAAACTCTGAACAGGGCCACCTTAAGTTAGAACTGATTTGACAGCATGTGTTGTTGTTGTTGTTGTTGTTGTTGTTGTTGTTGTTGTTGTTGTTGTTGTTG
>JAHTLZ010000038.1:6542248-6557602 GCA_023846285.1 Phrynocephalus versicolor | reverse complement strand
TCTATCTATCTATCTATCTATCTATCTATCTATCTATCTATCTATCTGTCTGTCTGTCTGTCTGTCTGTCTGTCTGTCTGTCTGTCTGTCTGTCTGTCATTTAATTTATCCTGCTTTTCTTCTCATGTGGGGAGAGAACAGCTCACAACACAGCTCTAGAATGTTCACAAGTTGGAAATGCTGCACAAAACCCACACAAAAATGACCTCTCTTGGGGTGGAAACTGGCAAGCATGGGGATATACGCCATATTTGTTTGTTTGTTTGTTCAGTTTTTATATGGCACCATCTATTGGCTCGCCACTACTCCAGGCGGTTTCCAACAAAAAGACAAACACAATCACGATGCAGAACCACAAAATTGTGATGTGAGGCGAGGAACAGTTGTTCTGAATCGTGTTTGTGTTTATCATTTTGTTGGAAACCGCCTGGAGTAGTGGCCAGCTACCATACAGATATTGAGTAATAGTAATAGAAAATGAATGAATGAATGAATGCACTAACTAATATTTCCCCACGCTGCTTTCAGAGTTTCAGAGATCTTTGGGGAAGGACCTTCTCCATTCCCACCTAGGAATTGTGTGTGTGTGTGTGTGTGTGTGTGTGTGTGTGTGAGAGAGAGAGAGAGAGAGAGAGAGAGAGAGAGAGAGAGAAAGTGAGTGCACACACAGCATTTCAAACTTGTGAACATTCTGTAGCTTTCATTCTTGTGAGCTGCTCTCCCCTCCCCTCCCCCCAGGAGAAGAAAAGCGGGATACGTTAAATAAAATTAAACCAAAGTAAGCTGGCAAGCCCATCCTAGACATGGGGCTCACCTCTAACACTTTCTGCACATTCGGAACAGTGTTCAGTGCTCTCTTTTAAGCATTGTTTGGAGCGACAGGCCTCCCAGGGGTGGTGCTGGCGTGTTTGCGCGCTCCCACGCTCCCTGTTGGCAGGCTAAATATAACCCGGGCCGAGTGGCCTGAGCCAAAGGCGACACCACCTCCGGGTTCTGCCGCACGAGGGGAAGAGGGTGTACATGCGTGTTGACACACAGGCGCATGCCGGGGCCCTCCTCGGAGCCCTTCGTGCTGGGAGGTGCCTCCGGGAATGGCAACCCTCCTGGTTTTTTTGCAACCGGGCGTCCTGTGGGGCTCATTAATGCATTTCTGGTGGGGATGAACGCAGCGTTGTTTGTTGTCGAGGTCTCCAGTGCAACCAGCGGCATTCCAAAAATTGGTTTCGCCCTCACCACACCCGGAAGGCAAGCCGGTCCCTGCACCGCCCAGGTGGCTTTCCAAACAACAGCCCGGGGTGACATTAGTCACATTTCCGAAAGGAAGCCTTGGCCAAACGGAGCCCCACGGCTGTGACGGGCTGGGTTTCCCCGGTCGTTCGTCATCACCTCAGTTTTCCCATCTGTAGAATGGAAATAATAAGATAAAGGTGTTTAAAAACAAAACCAAACCAAATTTCCACACAAGTCGCAGAGATGGTGTGGATCAGGAACAGGAATGATAAATAATCAACAATTTGTTTTATTTCATTTTGTTTGGTTTTACGGATATACTGCAGGAGAGGTATTATGGGCAGTTGGACAACAAATGGAAACATATATTAAACAAGGAATACACAGTAATATTAAAGCTCGCAGCAGCATCAAAACGAACGGTGCTATATACAGTTTCTCTGCGGTGCAACAACAACAACAACCATGGTCCTCACAATGATCTAAGAATTGCACAGCTCCATAGGGCCCCTCTGGGTCATCAAGTCCAGACCTTGTCACGGAGGCCCGGTGTGTGGGGGGGGTGGAATTGAACTCTCCACCTAGCTCCCAGCAGTTCCAAATCTTGTGACATCAAATGAAATGTATTTGCATTGAAGACACCACCACACGCAGTTGCTTTGCAGAGCCTGCTTTGTTTCTAGGTCAAAATATTTGTCTCCTGGCCTTTTGGCTCCATACCCATTGGCACCCGCCAGGAATTGGGGGGGGGGGGAGAGGAGCTAATATCTCCCAGTCATTCTCTTGGGTAATCCATACCATCACAATTACATCGCTTCTGTTTAGGAAGTGCTTCCAGATCCATAAATGGAACCACTTAGACTACTGTCATACTTAAAATTCTACCGTGTGTGTGTGTGTTGTTGTGTTGTTACAGTCGTGACTGACTCTTCGCGACCCCATGTCCACGGAGTTATCTCGGCAGGAATACTGGAATGGTTTGCCAGTTCCTACTCCAGGCACCTACAGCACGTGGTATTTCCTAGTGGTTGCCCATCCAAGTACTAACCAGGGCCGTCTGTTGTCATTGGCAATCTAAGCTTAGAATTCTGGGAACTACTCTTAAGTTGGGGTACCTATCTAAAAAATTGGGGGGGAGTTAAAAAAATGAAAAAAATGGGGGAAAATTGTGAGTCGAGCAGACCCTATCTAAATTTTTTAAGGTGGCAGTTAAAATGCCAAGAGTTTTCTGCTCTTAAGTCAAATTGCTCTAAAATTGAGCTGCTTTTAAGCCGGGGTACCACTGTACAGCCTTTCAAGTGTCATAGGACTACAACCCCCATTATTCCCCCCCTTTTGAGTAGTTTGGCTAAGCCTGATGGGCATTGCAGTTGATTGATTTCCCCGGAGGGCTGCACATCTCTGACTCTTGCTCTACTTGTACGGCTAAAAAGGGAAGGGGGGTCATTTTGAGCTTTGTGCTGTCTCTTGCCCCATTTCTCTCCTCACCCCTAGCCTCTTGACCAAGGTGGGGGGCAATGTGGCCACAAAGCTCTGGAAAAAAAGGACCCACTTTTTCCCTTCACACTTTCCACCTAGAGGTTGGAAGTTGTGAGGTAACTTCTTCTTTTTTGCCAACCTCAGGCTAGGAAGCTGAGTGGCACCACAATGTCACCACAGCTGACTATCCTGAGTTAAAACATGTTCCTTCCTACCCAAAGAGGTGGCAGGAAATACAGCCCTTATGAGTTTGAGATACCTCTAGGGATTAAAAAAACAACATATTTCTTCTTCTTAATGGGAACTTGTGCCATCTCCTGAGCCTCTCTCAGCCACGGTGGAGCCTGTGTGGACTTCTTAGCTTCGAAAGCTCCTTGCATAAAAGAGTGGGGTTTTGTCCTGGTTGGAAAACACCGCTAAATGGTCAGTGGGATAAGTTAGTGGTCTTGGGGCACACACAGACCTCTGTCCTCTAATCTGATTATTCTTATTCTTATTCTTATATCATCATCTTCTTCTTGTTGTTCTTGTTCTTGTTCTTGTTCTTGTTCTTCTTCTTCTTCTTCTTCTTCTTCTTCTTCTTCTTCTGGCAAAAAGAGCTGCCGGGTGTTAAGCTTTACTTGGCCTTCTCCAATGATTGAGTTCTTTCCAAGAGCCTAGGATGTCTGTGGAACTCCCTGCCCCAGGATGTGGTGATGGCATCTGGCCTGGATGCCTTCAAAAGGGGATTGGGCAGATTCCTGGAGGAAAAGTCCATCACAGGTTACTTCAAGGGCCAGAGGCAGGGGAGCGGTATTAGGAGACAGAGATCTAGTCTCGTGCTGAATTTACAGAAAGAGTAAATTGTCTCCCTGTTTCTCTCTGGCACGTAATGCCTTCAAAGCTCCGTGCCTGAGCAGTTAGACTTGCAAAGGAAGCCCGTGTTTCCCTCTGGGTGCGCCCAATCCCCAGACAAGGTGATCGGTAATATGGGAACAGAGGCAAACTCATGGTAGGCAAAACAGACGACGTTTTCCTCTTACAAGACTTTCTGCTTCTAATTATGTGTTACTAATATGGTTTATAGTTTGACCTTCCCAGTGTGATACTTCCAGCACAGGATTTCCCTAGATATAAACTCAGTTTTGTTTTAATATGCCTTGGAGCCAAGCTAGGTCATGCAAAGGATTATAGCCTGAAAGGCTACCTAGAAAGTTTTCAAAGGTCTTGTCAAAACCCTCCCCGCCTCTACAGCTTCCTTAAGTTTAACTCTGTTTTTAAAAGTTTTAAAAGTTTATTGACCTGTTTTTCAATTGTTCAAAGGAGTTACTTTTGTCAACACATTTATTTGTTGACTTGTATCCCACTTTCCTTCCAGAACTAGGGGATCAGATTGGCTCTCCTCAAAATAAATACAGATATAGATAAAAAGAGAGAGGTGTTTATAATCTTAAAAACATGACAGGTTCGAAATCCAGATAAATAAGATAGATACTAGGTATCTGAATTGAAATTTTACAACACCCCCCTGTAAAGTACAGTACAGTAGCACACCAGTATCCACTGGGGATTGGTTCCAAGCCTTCCCGTGGATAATGAAAACCGTGGATAAGAGAGAACGCCAAAGTGTCCTCAAAACTGCTGTTTTGTGATAGTAACTTTGCTGTAAAGCTGCTGATTCACATTACTGTCATAAAAGAGCTTGCTTTATGGCTGCTGTTTTATGACAGTAGCTGGCTTTGAGGCTGCTGAATTATTTATTTATTTTTCCTCTGCCAACCATGGATAACTGAATCAGTGGATACAGGGGTCCTACTGTACTGATTTCTTAAAAGCTGCCTTTTAGGCTGCCGGTTGAGAGAAAGAATTTATTTATTTATTTATTTATTTATTTATTTATTTATTTATTTATTTATTTATTTATTATTTGTTGCCTTTTTATACCGCCCATCTTCCAAAAAGAACTCTGGGCGGTTTACAAAACGAAGATAAAACCAGCGATATATAACAAGGGGGGGGGATTTCCAGGTGTTCCTGAAGGTGTGACTGTTTATTTTTCCTCACACCCATCTGTAGTTACACCAACTTGGGTGCTGCCTAAAATCAAAACTTTACTGATCCGCTAATGGGTTTTGAGCTGTTCTTGGTCGATCAGGAAAGAGACCTTAGTGTGCTGGTGGACAGCTCGATGGAAGTGCCAATCCCGTGTGTGGTGGGACTGGTAAAGAAGGCTAAGGATCATGGGAAAAGGGGGATTGAAGATAAAGCAGCCAACATTATAATGCCATTGTACAAAACACCTGCACCTGGAGTACTGTGGACTGTTCGGGTCGCCACATCTCAAAAAAGACCTAGTTAGTGGAACCGGAGGAGGTGGAGCAGACAGCTGGGGGACCTCCCTTAGGAGGAAAGGCCACACCATTTGGGGCTTTTCAGTCTAGAGAAAAAGGTGCCTGTGGTGGTAGTGGTGATGGGGACATGATTGAGACGTAGAAAATCGTGCAGGGTATGGATCAAGTGGATAGAGAGAAGCTCTTTCCCCTCTCGCACAATGCCAGAAACAGAGGATCATCCTCTCAAATTGAGGGTAGGGAGAATGAGAGTGGACCAGAGAAAACAATTCTTGCCCCAACGACTCTGTGGAACTCCTTGCCTCAGGATGCGGTGATGGCATCTGGCCTTTAAGAGGGGCATTGGGACAATTTCTGGAGGAAAAGTCCATCACAGTTTGTAAGCCGTGATGGGGATACGTGTCATCTCCAGGCTTAAAAAGAGGGCACCTTGAAATGCCAGACGCAGGGGAAGTGGCATCAGGAGAGAGGTGTCTGGTTGTCTCAGGTGCTCCCAGAGGCATCTGGTGGGGCCACTGGGAGATCCAGGACTAGATGGACCCTTGGCTGGATCCAGCAGAGTTTTCCTTATGTTCTTATGTTCTTAAAAGCTTTAAGGAAAGACGATTCACTGTTCAACAGCTTGTAGTATCAAGGAATTTCTTCCTGAGTCTTTCGTCCAAATCCGCTTTCCTGTCATTTGAATCTGGGTCCTGACCTCGAAAGCAGCTTTCTGCGACTCAGTGCCTTCTGATTTCTGGGAAGGATGGGAGTTGTGATCCAAGAAAAACAGGAAGTATCCCCCATTCTGGAAAGGCGACGCGGGTGGGATTTGCGTCACATCTATAGGACACCCTCGACAATCCTTGTAGGGGGTGACCACAGCACCAATTCATAGCCTCTTGGCCGGGCTAAACACATCCAAGTTAGGTACGGAGGCAAAGGATAGTTAGAATCATAACACTGTAAACCATAAGGCTCTCCAAGGGTCGGTTGAGTGCAGCCCTCTCTGAAAGCTGGAAATCCACGGTTAAGCATCCTTGCCAGATGGCCACCCAATCTCTGCTTGCCTATCTTTTAGGTAGGATCACCTTCTGAATTGCTCCTTCCTGCTGTTCACCAGCTCTTAGAGTCAAGAAGTTCCTCTTCCTCCTGTTTACTTGATATCTCATTTTGTGAAATTCGAATAGTTAATTCCACCTTCAGAAAACAAACTCACTCCATCTTCGGCAGGACAGCCCTTCAGGTCTCTGAAGGTGGTGGTCGTCATCACCTCTATGTCTTCTATGAGCCAGAAGTGTGATGTGGCCACTAAAAAAAAATAATAATGCTATTTTAGGCTGCATTAACAGGATAATTTTCAGATCCTGGGAGGTGATTGTCCCCCCTCTATTCAGCACTGGTTAGGCCTTGCCTTGAGTCGTGTGTCCAGTTCTGGACACCACCACCCTTCAAGAAAGATGCTAACAAATTGGAACAAGTTGAGAGGACAGGCCGTTCTACCCTTCCACTGAGTTTCCACGGGTGAGCGGGGCTTTGAACCCAAGTCTCTCAATTCTGTCACTCTATCTGCTATACCAGGCCTGTCCAAACTTTAGCCCTCCAGATCTTTTGGACCACAATTCCCACAGTCCTTTGTCATTGGCAATCTAAGCTTAGAATTCTGGGAGTTGCGGTCCAAAACATCAGGAGTGCTGAAGTTTGGACATGCCTGTGCTATACCATGCTGGTTCCCTTGGAAGTGGTTTACCATTCTCTTTTCCTGAGGGTATTCTTGGAACTTTGCTCAAAACGCTCTGTCCTTCCAGAGACACCATGCAGAACCAAACTCCTGAGCTCTGGCTTCACAGCCAGATACCCAACCCAGTCACTTAACGTCTCTTGCTGCAGACACCGTACTCGACTGCAGCTGCCTTTCGTCCATCCCTGCTCTGCTTTTCTTCTCCCTATTCCACAGTTTTGTCAGCACTTTTGAAAAGGTTGGAGTCTGCCCGCTCAGGATTTAATGCTGTAGAAATGAGAGTGAGAATAGACAAAAGAAAATATTTTTTAGTCTGTGGAACTCCCTGCCACAGGATGTGGTGATGGCATCTGGCCTGGATGCCTTCAAACAGGGATTGAACAGATTCCTGGAGGAAAAATCTATCACAGGTTACAAACCAATGATGGAGATGTGTCATCCCCAGGCATAAAACCAGGGTACTTCAAGGGCCGGGTGCAGGAGAGGGCTATTAGGAGACAGATATCTAGTTTTGTACGCTCCCAGATGCATTTGGTGGGGCCCCTGTGAGATACAGGAAGCTGGACTAGATGGGCCTTTGGCCTGGTCCAGCATGGCTCTTCTTATGTTCATATGTTCTTAAATACAAACATATGTCAATCTTTCCTGTGAAGAACTGAATTGACTTAGGTTGCCCCTTTCCATTTGGAAATGTCCAACTTAATCTGTTACTGGATTGATTTTCATACATTACGCTCCTGTCACTCCTGATGGCTCTCTGGGTCTCTTCGTGGTTAATTAAGGGATTAGAGCTTCTTATGTTCCCAAATAAATGTTACGGGCTCCACCTTATTTGTCCCCGGTACATACTGTTTTATTTAACTTTAGCTGGGGTTAATTTTATCCTACTTTCAGGGCCCTTTGCAATAAAATTGGATAAGTTGAAACCTGATTTCAAAACACGAAACTACTGCTGGTTGTGCAGAAACGTTCACAAATAGCAGAACAAATTGCCTAGCCAAACAACGGCCAACTCAAAAGGGAAACCCATAATCAGGCAGCGCCTCGTTCAAAATACCTGTCAAAAAGGAAGGCTTACGCACTTCCCCGAAAGTTAAAAATAAGGTCTGTCATCCGAACTAAGAAAATCCTATCATTTAATTGTCACACTCGTACGCCCATCTGAATGGATTTTCCTGGGAGACAAAACCCACAAACAACCACACCATAATTTAGAGGGGAATTTTTAGAATTCATTTGTAGATGGCACACACCTGTGTCAGAAATGCCATTTTGTTTTCTCTTTCGCAAAAAAAGAGGGTCCATCTTAAGATAATAAGTGCTACTTGCATTTTTAAAAACACTTGTGTGTGTTCATACTTTGGGCACATCTTGAGAAGGCCGGATCGTCTGGAAAAGGCAATAACGCTGGGAACGGTGGAAGGCAGCAGGAAGAGAGGAAGGCGAAAATGTGCGATGGACTGACTCCCTAAAAGACGCCACTGGCTTGAGCTTTCAGTTGCAGAGCAGAGCTGTCAAGGACAGGATTTTTTGGAGATTGCTCATTCATAGGGAGCACGATAAGTCAGGAGCGATGTAATGCTAATTTGGCGACAACAAACGTCAGAGTGCCGGTGGGACCTGCAACAAAATGGTGCAGCATGCCTGTTCCATCTCAGCAAGCCCGTTCCATGCTCTCCATTCCATGTTGTCTTCTTCTCCTCCTTTTTTTTTCTTCCCAAGAACACTCAGTGACTCTTGAACATGCACCATTCTCACCAGGAAAACTGCTAAGGGCAGGTTCTCTTAGAGACAGGCTGTTCCCAAGACACAAATGGCTTCAAGATTCAAAACTCACAACTCTCGAATCGGCCTGGAAGCTAACAGAAGGTCATCCTCTTGACTAACAGCACGTATGTGCATCGTCATGTACACCTCGGGGATGATAATCCATGGTGGAGCCAAATTAAATTCAAAGTTTTGCAAATGTGCGCCTAGTCCCAACCATTATAGGTAGAGATGGGCACGAAACGAACAATTTTTCATTTCCATTTTTGTTTTTTCGTTTTGTTACGTAACAAAACGACAAACGAATTTTGTCTCTAAAATGAAACGAAACGAACAGAAACACCGGAAATTTTGTCGTGCGTTTCGTTTCCGTTACTGCAGTATGAGTGAATTGCTTAAAATTCTAAAAAAAATCACAAAAAATTGAAATAAATGGTAACAAAATGGTAACGAAACGAACGAAAACAAAAATGAATTTTTTGCAAAAATTCGCAAAAAACGGAAACGAACTGAAACAGGCCCTCCAAACGACAAACGACAAACGAAATGCCATTTTTTTTATTCGTGCCCATCTCTAATTATAGGGTATTTTATCTATTAGTCAGTCAGTCAGTCAGACACCTTTATTGGCATCAAATAAATAAATAAAATAGACAATGGACAGTAGATAATAAAAACACACAATTATGGAAGTGTGCATGCCCAGACCAGTATTACTCAAATAACCAGAAAGGGTAGAGGGAATATAGGTAAATTGTAACAAGACCAGAGCTGGGGGATGTTTCCATGAAGCATTATATTTATCCAGCCATAGTCAACTGTAGATATTATATCTATTAACAACAAGTCCATTGGCTGCATGTGACGTCGTTTGTGTATTAATGTGTTTAAATACCCTCATTTCTCATAGGAACTCAGGCTGGTACTCCTTCCATTTTGTCTACACAACAACCCTATAAGGTAGAAGAGATTGGAGTTTAGGGGTTGGCCGAAGGGCAACCCAGTGAGATTTTAAGGGCAGTTTGAGTCTAGGTCTCATAAGTCCATGAGCAGCACCCGAACCCACAGGGAGGGAGACCTCTTGCAACCTGAAAGACCAACTCCAACTTCAGAACAGTGGTCTGTGGAACTCCTTGCCTCAGGAAAAAACTTCATTCAGGTCACCTCTTAGGTGCTGTCGTTCAAGAGTGAAAAGGCCCAAGCCGTTGCAGCCTCAGATGGTAAGGAAGGTGTTCCAGTCCCCTATTCATTCTGGTTGCCCTCCTCTGCACCTTTTCCCATTCCCATAATACCCTTCTGGAGGTATGGTGACCAGAACTGGACACAACACTCCAGATGGAGCCTCACCATAGATTCATAAAGAGGCAAAATGACACTTGCTGACTTATTTTCTATATCCTTCCTAATGATCCCTAGCATTGAGTTTGCTTTTTTCACTGCTGCGGCACACTGGGTTGACACCTTCCTTGAGCTGTCCACCAGGACACCAAGGCCCCTTTCCTGGTTTTGTTGCACAGAATTCAGAGCCCATCAGTTTAGAAACATAATTGGGTTTGTTTGTTTGTTTGTTTGTTACCCCAACGTGCATCACTCTGCACTTACTAATGCCGAAGCTCATTTGCCACTGGTTTGCCCACTCTCCCAGTGTCAAGAGATCATAAGAACCTAAGAACATAAGAGGAGCCATGCTGGATCAGGCCAAAGGCCCATCGAGACCAGCTTCCTGTATCTCACAGTGGCCCCACCAGATGCCTCTGGGAGCGCAGGAGACTAGATCTCTGTCTCCTGATACCACTCCCCTGCATCTGGCCCTTGAAGTACCCCAGTTTTAAGCCTGGAGATGATACATCTCCATCATGGTTTGTAACCTGTGATCCCTCTGGAGCTCCTCACCATCTCTCTCACTTTTTACTACCCTGTGCAATTTAGTGTCATAGGCAAATTTGGCTGCTTTGCTATTTACTCCTGCTTCTAGATCATTTATGAAGAGGCTGAAAAGCAGGGGTCTCCCTGCGAATAATAGCCACCGTTTATTAATCCGTTCAATCCTCCTCTCAAGCAGGCAGTGTTGACGGCCCTGCCGGTGAACCCTGCCGTTATTTGGTACCCAAGGGTTGGAAAAATAAACCGTTAATGCCAAAGAGAAGTTGTAGGGTTTCTGGAAAACATGGAAACGTCCTGATGGGGAAGCCTCAAGGCTTTCTCCTGGACGTCTTGTGGGTTTGGAGACCTCACATCACACACCCTTTTTCTAATGCTCCCCGATGTAGGAATTATGGGTCTCACGCTCCCGCATTCTCTCTCTTCCCTCCTCACTTTTTCTTTGAGAAGTTAAAGCTGTCGCCTCTGGGCTTTAGACATACTTCAGAAGATTACGGGGTTTATCCGTGGCCAAGACTCTCCTAGAGTACAGTAGCATAATTCTCTTTCTGTTAAGTAAGTTATAAGCCCAGATGGGAAGAGTAGGAACATTAGACGTATTAAAGTATGGATTACTTTCTTGGCTGGCTGCACCACCAGGGTATGAAGAGATTGTCTCGAGAGGACACTCAATATGTTTTTTTTTCCTCATGCCTTTAGAAACCTAAAAAAAATAATGTTGCAAAACTTCATGAATAAATGCAGGTGGGCACATCCTAAAGGCAAATTTGGCTGAGTAAGAGGCTTCCTGGTCTCCCTGTGAATGTGAAAATTCACAATTTCCCTGCTCCCTGGAATTCTCAAAAAAATGGAGGGCAGTCCTTCTCCAGAGAGATAATTCTTTTGCAGAGGAGGAAAAGATGATTTTTTTTTGAAGGCTGGCAAAAAAGAACGGGACTGGGTTGATCCATAGTAGGTTGTGTTTTTTCCACCAACGTACATACATACCAGCATTGTGTATTTGTTCACCTGCTGGCATACAGTATTTTTCAAAAATTTTGTTACAGTATTACAGAAAATGCAATGTATTGCAAATCTACATAGGTTCAAGATCTTTATTAGGCTCAATGGCAAAGTGCCCTGTACACTGTCGCCCTCAGCTTTTTTGAGGAAATGGATTCAGGAGACCTAGGCAGCCAGTCCTGCGCAGCCCATTCCTTCAGTATCTTGGGTTCATCGTGGCCCCCGGAGATTTGAACTCATTCACATTCGTTTATCGATCTCTTTGTTTACCCACCCTGAAGCCGCAATCCTTCCCTCCCTCTGCCCCTCCTTTGCGCTTCACATTTGCCTGGAGGCTTGTAGAATGTCTTATCAGAGAAGAGAGGGCCTTCTCTTTGTCATTTGTTACCATTTCCCCATCCCAAATGAGTAGCTGAGACACCACTCTTTCTTTTCCTTGCCTTCTTGCTACGCACTTACCCAAAGAATGCTGCTTCTGGTTTTTCGCATCTCTTGCTATATATACTCGGCCCGTTCCCCAAAGACAAGAAAGGGCTTTTGCCATTTTTAGGGGCAGTGGGTTTAGGCTTTCAGAAACCCACCCCTCCAAAGATGTTAAAAGCCCTTTCCCCGCCTTTGGGGGAGGGCTTTTGCTGGCGGCCCAAACCCAGCAAGGGGACTAGTAGGCAAACTAGTGGGTGGGGCTTGCAGTGGGGTGGCAGGGTCAGGGAGCAACCGGCCCCTGACACATTCTCAGCCACCAAATCTGGCCCTCCTTACAAAAGGTTTGGGCACCCCTGTTCTATGCCAACATTGCTCATCAGGTTTCCAGGGACTGTCCGTGGTGCTGATGTGGTCTCCCAATAGGGCTCCGTTCATTGGAAGGCCCCTGAAAACTCCAGGCTAAACCTGGACCCGATTCACCAGCTCTGGAAGCAGCTACGTGGCCTTGCCATTTGCTTCCAAGCTCTGTTCAAGGTGTCGGCTTTTGATTTGCAAAACCCCGGGACAGCTTGCAACTGGGATCTCTGAAAGACGTATCGATGCCTGTATTAATTCTGCCCAGAACCGGATATCCACAATAAAAGTGCTTTTCCCTATCTCACCCACCACCCCAAAGCCAAATTGGTTGAGTACCTAAAACGGAGCCTTCTCAGTAGTAGCCCCCTCCATTGTGGGACTCCCTCCCAAGGAGAGCCAGAGATGGCTCCGCCCCTGAGGAACTTTTGACAGGCAGCGAAGACTGGCTCACTTTGCCTTCCTTGTCATTCTTTAGTTTAAAGCTGGCTTCCGGAACTGCTCTCAGTCTGCGGAAGAAGCAAACCGGCTTTTAGAACAGGCTCACAAAAATAGTCTTATATTGGTTATTAAGAACTTGGCCCCTTGGCTTCTTACTGCGCCTTACTTTGAGGCCTGAGACACAACCAACAAATACTCTCAGTAAATAACAACAACTTTTATTGAATAAGTCATCAGACCATTTCAAAGTTACACAATAAAACACTTAAATAGTAAATGAATTTTCACCCAGAGGATCACTGGTCTGTGGAACTCCCTGCCAGAAGAACTGGTGACAGCTGTCAGCCTTGACAGCTTTAAGAAAGGATTAGACAAGTTCATTGAGAACAAGGGTATCCATGGCTATCATTCTGGATGCCTAAGGACAACCTCCGGGTTGGAGAGAGAGGCAGGATCTCTCTCAATGCCATTTGCAGGGAATCGTAAGCAGGTGAAGACATCTGCTTGAGAATACCCTGAAGCAAATGGTGAGCTGCTGTGTGAGACAGAACGCTGGACTGGATGGGCTGTGGCCTGTTCCAGCAAGGTTAGTCTTATGTTCCTCTGTAAATAAAGGTTACTGATGTCTCAGGACTCTAAATTGCTATCTGAGAAAGGATGTCTGCCTTTGTACTCTTGAAGGCTTTCGCGGCCAGGATCTGATAGTTGTGAGTTTTTCAAGCACAGAGATATCTCTTAGTTCCCTGAGCTCCTTGCCCTCTGAAGATGCCAGCCACAGAGTCTGGCGAAACGTCAGAAAGGAAAACTTCCAGAACATGGCCAGACAGCCCGGAAAACTCACAACAACTATATGATGTCTGCCTTTGTTACTGAGTATCCTGCACCGATGAAGTGTTTGGGTTAGATTGGGGTGGATGGCCCATGCTCCACACCCATGCCTAGGCCTCGAGGTTGAGCTAGATGCTCTTTGGTGACCCTGTCCCCCCAGTCAGTGATTCTGTGGTCACATCTTCATCTTGGTTCCTTGCTCCTGAGTCCCAGCACTTGGCATGCATCTTGAATACAAAGAGCAAAAGGGGAAGATAGGAAAACAAGAGCTTTTAATTGGATTTAAATTGAATATTAATATCCCCCAAACGGGGATTTCTATCCAGTCGAACGCCATCTGATGAAGGTCACCTTGAAAGCTTTGCTATAATTGGCCATTTCTAGCCATGCTCTCGCTTGCTCTCTTTCGCTTACTTCCTGCAACGCCAGGAAAAATCAAAATCTCCGCTCTTTCAGCAAAGATATTTTATTTTCACGCAAAGCTAACCACAGATTATCCAGCAGTCTGTGAAGCTATACTGGAGCTCATTTCTAAGCACACATCTGTATATCTGAAAGGCAGGCCAGCTCAATTCTTCAATAGTGGGCTTCGTTCTCTCTTGCTTCTCCTTTGAAGTTATGCTACACCCGAATTGATACGTATTTTCAATCTCAGTGATCTTTGAATCGCTGCAAGCGTGTTTTTAAATGCACACCTTTCGTCCTAAATGGTTTCCCTCCCACCAGCATTGCATACTTCCAAAAAAAAAAAAGTACAGAATTTTTTAAATTCATGCATCTTCAAGTTTCAGGGGAAAAAGAAATCCAGGAAATTTGCATTGACAAGTGAATTGAATGGATTTCTCACTTCAGCCCAAGGCTTCTGAGCTACAACCTTAGTGTGCTTAGAGTTTAGGGCAGATAGGTACGGAACAGCCGATCTGGAAGGAACCCTATGGATCATCATAGAATCATAGAGTTGGAAGAGACCTCAAAGGCCATCCAGTTCAACCCCCTGCCATGCAGGAACCCCCAAGTCCAACTCCTTTCAAGGAGACATCATGGGGTATCAATGGCTATCATTCTGGATGCCTAAGGACAACCTCTGGGTTGGAGAGAGAGGCAGGATCTCTTTCAATGCCATTTGCAGGGAATCGTAAGCAGGTGAAGACATCTGCTTGGGAATACCCTGAAGCAAATGGTGAGCCACCGCTGTGTGAGACAGAATGCTGGACTGGATGGGCTGTGGCCCATTCCAGCAAGGCGGTTCTTATGTTCTTATGAACTCCCAACCTGTGGCTTCACAGCCAGGCTGATCCTTCTCCATCAGTGGTTCCCAACCTGTGGGTCCCCAGATATTCTTGGACTGCAACCCCCAGAAATCCTGGCCAGCACAGCTGGTCCTGTAGGCTTCTGGGAGTTGTAGTCCAAGAGCAACTGGGGACCCAAGTTCAGGAACCATTGATCAACCAGAAGATTGCCACCACCATCACAACTGAGCTCCTACCAGCTTGGTAGAACCTCCCAGAAATGGTGTGCTCCATGACATAGTCTTGGACGCACCCATGTATAAGACACCCCCTTTCCCAACCCAAAACTACAGTTTTGGAACTGCATGGTTCTCTCCTTGGCTTACTTCCTTGTATAAGAACCCTCAGTTTTGAGTCTAACAATTTTAGACAAAAGTATAGTCTTATACGTGGAAAAATACTGTAGATGTCTTCCACTGTAGGCTGCTCCGTGCCATAAGATGTCATCTGAGAAGGGTTTAGATGGAGAGAACCCTTTGGACTCCTCCCCCAAGATCACTTATGGATTTCTTAGATTATATATATTATTTATTTACAGTCCTTAGACTAGTTACACATAAATATAAAACCACGAATTAAAAATACAATTAAACATGTTAGCAGGCATACA
>JAHTLZ010000038.1:6522097-6532895 GCA_023846285.1 Phrynocephalus versicolor | reverse complement strand
TGTGTGTGTGTGTGTGTGTGTGTGTGTGTGTGTGTGTGTGTGTGTGTCAGAGCTGCCTAGAAGCCCCCAGAGGCAATGCAGAGAGCAGATTCCTTGCTGCTCATTACAGAAGCCTGACCCCTAGTGACTGAAGTTGTTACTGTGGGTTACAGATAAATTGAAAAAAAAAATTTAAAAAGTGACTAAGGCTACAGTCACCTTGCTACGTGTGCCCAGTTTCAGACGTCTAAGCTTCAAGGTCCTGGATCTAGAACAGAAGCAAAAAACGCATGTGAATGCACCCATTCCTTGCTTTATTAACATATCGTTCTTTCTTTTCTGCTGGGAACCACTTCAAGTCCTTTGTGAAGAAACATAATGGCATCTCTATTATTTTCTGTCTACAAGAGAAGTCAGCTCCCAGCATGTTGCGTTTTATAGAAAACGCCTCTAACTGCCAGTGCCTCCTTGGTTTGGTTGACTTTTACCAGGGTGTAGATTATCTTAGTTTGTTGTTGGTTTTTAACAATAAACGGAGGCTTCAGGGATGAATGGTTTATTGGAAGGAAGGCAAGTGGGGTGTATTTTAAGCACCTTAACAAAAGGTGTTTCTCCCAGTACTTGGGCCTAGTCCAGTGGTGGCAAACCTTTGGCCCTCCAGATGTTTTGGTCCACAACTTCCACAGTCCTTTGTCCTTGGCAATACAGGCTTAGAATTCTGGGAGTTGTAGTCCAAAGTGTCTGGAGGGACAAAGGTTCGCCACCACTGGCCTAGTCTCTTTTAAAAATAGGAGAAACTAGAGTTCCCTTGGAAGACATTTCATGCATACTAAAAAGCTGTAATTTTTGAGTTTTGTAAATTCCCTTCCCTTCTAGCCTCTCATTTTCCATTTTAACACCACTTCCTCCTTGCTTTGCTCTGTCAGTCTCTGTTTTGTCCAGTTTTGCATGCCACACAAGTCCCCCATGAGAGAGTCAGGACTTTTTGTGGTAGAATCATAGAATCATAGAGTTGGAAGAGACCTCAAGAGCCATCCAGTCCAAAACCCCTGCCCTGCAGGAAACCCCATCACAGCATTTCCGACAGACGGCCATCCAGCCTCTGCTTAAAAACCTCCAAAGAAGGAGACTCAACCACCCTCCTTTGTGCCAGCATCTTCCACTGCCGGACAGCTCTAACTGTCATGAAGTTCTTCCTGACGTTCAAATGGAATCTCTTTTCCTGTAGTTTGAAACCATTGCCCCGAATCCATGGAAAACAAACCTGTTCTTGCCTCTCGCCCTTAGCTTGATCTTCGGCGCCATCACCTGTTTCACCGGATTTCTGGGTGTGATCACCGGGGCCGGAGCCACCAAGTGGTGCCGGTTGAAAACGCAGCGGGCAGATCCGCTGGTGTGCGCCGTCGGGATGCTGGGTTCTGCCATCTTCACCTGCCTCATTTTCGTGGCTGCCAAGAGCAGCATTGTGGGAGCTTATGTACGTATAAGGTCTGGAAAAAGACCTATTTTTCTGTCTGTCTGTCTGACTCTCTCTCCAACCATCTCCGTTCATCTGCCCCATGTTGGTCACCACCACCACCATCACACCGTTAAATTGCCAGTAGCATAAAGACAAGTGAGAAGACAGCGACTAAAATGATTACTGGACTGGGGGACCTCCCTTATGAGGAAAGGCTAAAACATTTGGAGCTCTTTAGTCTGGAAAAAAGGCGCCTGACGGGGGATATGATGGAGACGTACAAAATAATGCAGGGCATGAGTCAAGTGGACAGAGGGACGCTCTTCTCCCTCTCACGAAATACCAGAACTAGGGGACAGCCACTCAAATTGAGGGCTGGGAGAGTGAGAACAGACAAAAGAAAATACTTTTTTAAATCCAGCATGTTTTTAGTCTGTGGAACTCCCTGCCACAGGAGGTAGTGGTGGCATCTGGCCTGGATGCCTTCAAAAGGCGATGGGACAGATTCCTGGAGGAAAAAGTCCATCACGGGTTACAAACCATGAGGGAGATGTGTAATTGCCAGGCTTAAAACTGGGGTCCTGCAAGGACCAGGTGCAGGGGAGTGCTATCAGGAGACAAGATATCTAGTCTCATGCGCTCCCAGAGGCATTTGGTGGGGCCACTGTGAGATATAGGAAGCTGGACTAGATGCGCCTTTGGCCTGATCCAGCATGGCTCTTCTTATGTTCTTATGAGTGCTTGTAAAAAGTTACTTTTTGGGCAACACGCTGCACCAGATTTCCACAACCTGCCTGGCCAGTGGGATTCTAGGGGCTGCCATCCCCTCCAAAAAAATCATTTTCTAGGGAGTGTCTGCAGCAAATTCTTAATTTAACTGACCATCCCAAGCTGGTATGAATGAATCCTGTGTGTATGTCGTGTTTTAATTACAGGTCTGCATTTTTATTGGGGAAACACTCCTGTTTTCTAACTGGGCCATCACTGCTGACATCCTGATGGTGAGTGTATTTAAGTGCTATTTAAAAGGAGCAAAGCAAAGTGTGCTGTTTATATTCACTCTTGGAGAGGGCTGCGGTAGAATTACGCAGACAACACATTGTGCGCTTGCGCTTGCGCTTGCGCACGCACGTGCACACACACACACACACATACACACACACACACAATCTGGTTACTTAACTTACCAACCTTAAAAAGGTAAAAGGCTGATTCAAGCCGCTTTTTATTTTATTTTATTTTATTTTTTATTTTGAATATATATTTTTTTACCCCACCTTTCTCCTTGGAAAAGAACCAAAGGCGGCTTACAATAATGAGGGACAATATACAGCCCAGAACATTTAAGACATATTCAAGTTAAGAACAGGGAAATGTTTCTCAATACAGCAGTGATCCTCAAACTTTTGTGTCTTTCTGGAGGCTTGGGTTCCTGCTGTGCACATCTAGATATGATTGCGAAGGATGAAGTTTAGATTTCTCTTAGAATCATAGAATCACAGAATCATAGAATCATAGAGTTGGAAGAGACCTCAAGGGCCATCCAGTCCAACCCCCTGCCATGCACGAACCCCATCACAATATTTATCCAGTTGATGGGGACTTATCCTGTTCTCCAGGACTTCTCCAAGATTATTGCCAGTGGTTTTGAAATTACTTCTGCCAGTTCTTCTTCTTCTTTTAAGAGCTTGCCCACAAGTGCTTCTGCTTGGAAAGATCCATCTTTCCCATTTAGGGGCTGTTCCACACCCTTCTGGCCCGGCGGTAGGACATGCATTCTTTTTGGCACACTTGTCCTTTCCCATTGTGACTGCATCTTCTGGGACACAAAAATGGTTGGAGAATAAGGGAAAGGAAGCAGGGATAGAGGAGGGAGAAACCAGAGTGGCACTGACAGAGGGACCAAACAACGGCATTAAAAATAATAATAACTCACTTGCCCTGATCCTCTGCAGACGATCAGGGGAAGTGCTTGGGCTACAAGGGTCTGTGAAGATCCTCAGTCATCCAGGTGAGCTTATCTGGAAGTTGAGTCATGGCAAATGGACTTCTGATGACGATGCTGTTTGGATGAGCAACGAAACGTTTCTCTCCCTCAAGAAAAAGAAGTCCAGTTGCCATGACTTAACTTCCAGATTGGGTTACAAAGGGGTTGTTAACTGCTTGGTTGGGAGAACCATTGATAAATAATGGCACCTTGCTCTTCCCCATCTTGGCCTCGATGGGCCCCATGTTGGCTTGGAGATCTTCCTTGTTTGCGTGGAGGTCTTCCAAGAAAGCATGGCTAGCTGAGGATTCTGGAACTTGAGTCCCCACCCCACTCCCAAAGAAAGGAAGTTCCCCAAGCTCCGATGGGGAATTCCTTTGTGCCCCAAAAACACAGATGGAAAGAAGTGCCTTCCAGCCATCCTATGAATATCTCGGCTTAGGTTTTGTGGTGGGAAGAAGCCGCAAGTGTCCAACACCAGGCCTCTACTTAAGGAGGTGAGGTTTCCTTTCTCAGTCCTCCCTGATCCTTCCGGAGTGGGGGCGTGTGCTACCACTGAGCGCCTCGCAATCCGGGCGATTCCCCCACCCTGTTCTTTAGAAACAGCCAGCCTGGCGAAGCTCAGGCCCTTTTGGTCGAGATGATGCTAGCTAGCTCCTGGGCACAGCTTGTGGCTTTGGCTCTGTGTTTTAGCGAAAAAAAAGTTGCGCCAAGAAGTCTAGGGTTGACGGCCTCCGCTCCCTGCCTGGCACAACACACACGCAAACACACAACCACACACCATCTGGTGGCCTTTAATGGCGGGCTCAGTCAAGCAGGCTCTGTTGACTCCACCAGGAGGGGTCCACCAGGCCAATGATGATATGATATTCCTGTCTCTGCCGGATGAGGTTTGGCGTGCCCCAGAGACCATTTTCTTTTGAGGTCTTTGGTTTCTCTGTAGAGATGGGCACGAACTGGAAAAAAAATAGCGATTTCTTTTGGTTCGGTTCGTTTTAGGGTTCAGTTTGTTATTCGTTTCGTTAGGTTACGAAATGAATAACGAATAATGAAACGAATTAAAATTCGTTTCATGCCCATCTCTGTTTCTCGGCCATGCTTGGGAAATGCTTCACTTGCAGACAACAAGTCCCAGAATCCCCTACACAGAGAACCAAACTCAACTTCTATTATCAGAAAAAGGCAGGCAGTGAAGCAGCAAAAACCTGGTTAGAAACTTCACGATTTACTAAGCGGGGAGAAGTTCCTTTTTTCCCCTCTCCTTTGCTTGCTTTTATCTTGGTTTGTGGCATTATAGCTCCGGGAATCTCCTACCCAGCGTAGTGTCAAGAAAATCAGAAGAAGGGGCAGTTTGCCTCTCTAAAAATTGATTTCTTCACTGTTTGAAGTTTTTGGTTTTACATCCTGGGAATCTCAGCATGTCTTTTTGATGCCTGCTGGCATCATTAGTGTTCTTCAGTATATCTTGAATAAATGAAAAACAAATTGTCAAGGAGATGGGTAGGGGAAAGCATGTTCCTTTTTTAAAAAAAGAGGATCTGTTTGCAAGTCACACTAGGCAGTCTCTTAGAAAAAGGCAGTACCTCCCTCTCTCTGTCATGATGCTTCTTCCACGGTGCGTGACCATGTGCTGCAGTGGTTAGGTAAAGGTAAAGGTTCCCCCGCACATAAGTGCTGGTCATGTCCGACTCTCGGCAATCAGCTCCTCATTGATGAATGGCTATTAGCCACCAAGATGTACAGGATTCCCTTTATACAAGTGGAAACTGGCCTTAGAATTTGGGCTTATTTGTATGGGGGGAAATGATTGTCAGCTGCTGAAAATAGATTCCTAGTTTAATGAGACTGGCTTTTTAAAAAGCAGATGGGAATATTTTAGCTCATTTATCTCCAGCTGCTTCACTAGCACCCATGATTGAGATTTTAATAATTCCCCAAGATGAACTCCCGACAATTCATGCAGGAGTAAAAGGCAGGTCTTAGCTTAGGACGGGATCTGATGGTTCTCTTTGTCAAACACTGTAAATCTATTTTCCATTGCTTACGTCTCCCCCTGCCTTCTCCCCTGCCTCTGCAGTATGTGGTTATTCCAACACGGCGCGCAACGGCCGTAGCGTTGCAGAGTTTCACTTCACACCTTCTGGGAGATGCTGGAAGCCCCTATCTCATTGGATTCGTAAGTGACCCTGACAGCACGGCTGGGGTGGGGAGGTGGTGCAGTAGTGGGTTCTCAGCCTCCTCCAATGAGCAAAAGGAAACAAGAAGGAAAGGAATTCACTGCAGATCAGAGTCAGGACATTTATTTTTATTTTTATTTTTGCTTTGAAGTATAGTAGGAATGTGGCATCTCTGCATGGGATCATTGGTCTCAAACCTTCCCATGAATGCTGGAAACCGTAGAGAGCAGCAAACCAAAGAGTATTGTCTCTGTTTCCCCCTAGTGGCCAGTTCTGTAATTACATAATGGAAATTCATATTTCTGGCTTTTTTTATTTGATATTTTTAATATCTTCAAACTATGGATTAGTGAAACTGTTGATAAGAATTGGGCAAAGTCCCCCACTTGTCAGTGATGACAATAAGATAAACATGTAACTGGAATAGATTTTATGACTGGTTGGAGAGAAGAAACAATGCATTCGGTGGTACTAAGATGTGATGTAATTAATATTAAGCGCACTCGGAACTGTTTGTAGAAATTAACTTAGAAATGTGAAATGTTAAGATGACAGAATATTAATAAATTTATTATAAAAAGATAAATGTGTAACAATCAAAATGCAATCAAATTTAAGCTAAATTGACAAGCATTTTTAAAAAAAAGATTAAAAAGTGTGGCAGCATTTATTTTATTTTATTTAACATCAGGCCCCAGCAAGAGTAAACGCTGTTTGTTTTACAGAGCACCTATTTTCCTCACCTCTGTTTCCAGTGTTTAGTGTGCTTTGTGCTGTGATTGGTTACTGGAGGATCGGCACAGGCTTAATTTGCCAGTCTGATAGCCTGCATTTCCAAGGAAATCTCAATTATGAGGGGAGAAATGGGTTAACTGTAAGGAATCTGCCTGCACCTTTAGATGCATTTTGATCCACATGTTTCTTACCTAGGATCATTGCTTACACAGCATTAAAAAAAGAGGAAATCCACCTTCCACAAAAAAGATTCAGATATCTGCCTTCACAAATATCCAAAGATTGACATTTGGCTATGCAAGTGTCCGTAGGCACACACTGGTGCTAAGATTTGTGCAGAAACATGGTACATCTCAACATATAAATTTGGCTAGTGGGCTGGTCCAGTCCCTTTCTTTATTTAAAAAAGTCTATTTGCGGAGCTTTTTGGGGAGATACCTCCAAAATCCTTCCATGGGGCTTGAACCCGGAGTCGCTTGCAGCCAAAACGGAGACTCGGGCCTTGGATCTCAGGGATCCGTTCCTCTTCTTATCTCCCTGGACTGTTAAGAGGAATTCCCGGAGAGGTCCCTGGACATCAACATATAGCGGGAGGCGAAACAATGGGAATTCCCGGACAACAATGTAGAGCAAGAGCCAGTTTATTGTTCAGGCTCTTAAAAAGATCTGTTTTTCCCCCGGGAAAGCCTGAGCACTCACACACATCTCGTGCGATGGGGGGGAAGCCATCGGTTTTCCCTGACAGTTTGAATAAACAGTCCCGGGGCAGCGGCTCCATCACCCGGAAATATATGGGCCTCTCGGCTTCTCCCTGAACAACCCAGCCTCCCTCTCCTCCCCATCTGTGGTTTCCTCTTTCTAGATCTCCGACGTGATACGCCAAAGCACCCGGGAGTCGGCCCTGTGGGAATTCCTCAGCCTGGGCTATGCACTGATGCTGTGCCCCTTCGTCGTGGTCCTGGGAGGAATGTTTTTCCTGGCCACGGCGCTTTTCTTCCTCAGCGACCGGGCCAAAGCAGAGCAACAGTGAGTACTGCTCCGTGGAGCAAGGAAATGCATTTATTTGTTTCAAAGGTTACACCAGGGGTCCTCAACCTAAGGCCCCGGGGCCAGATGCGGCCCCCCAAGGTCCTGAATCTGGCCCCCGGGACCAATTGCAAACCCCCCCCACCTACCCCCTGCTTTGTGAGCAAGCCAGCCTCTGTTGCTGAGGCAATTCAAAGCAGTGGGCTATGTCGCTCCTCCCACTCCCCCCAACTATCGCCCAGATGATCAGCATGCTGGCTAGTGGGGCATTCAGAGTGGGAGGGCTACGGCAAGGTCCCCCACTCCCCCCACCAACCACCCTGATGGTCGGGGTGCCGGGTGCAGCCGAGTGGGGCAATTTAAAACAGGAAGGCTGCGGCAAGGTCTCCTACTCCCTCCATGGTCCTGAGGCCGCACCCCTGCTCCTCCTCCACCCTGCCCACCTGCCTGTGGTCCGGCTCCCAGTGGTATCTGGGGCGTGGCGGACTGGCCCGCTGTTCGAAAACTTTGAGGACCCCTGGGTTACACTGTGCCTCTCCTGCCCACACTGGCATCCAAGAGGAGTATCACTGCTTGGTGCCCTCGGGTTTCTCATTCAAATCCTCTTCCCCTGGGCAGAATGCACCACCTTCTGCACTGATATTATCACTGTCCGCCCTTCATCCACGCGACATTCTGTTGCCGAGTTTTGAATTTGGGGTTAAATCCCTCTCGCTGGGCAGCGATTTGCCGTGCAGACTAGCTTCAAGTCCCCCCAGGTTAGCCCACCCCTTTTCTCTCGCTCACTGGCGCGTAACTCCCTCGGAATGATTTGTAAGAAAATAAAAATAAAAAGCCTCCGTTACTTACGCTTGTCAGCAGATTGAACAGCAGGCTGACATACGTGAGCGCTTTCAGCAAAAGACCGCCAAAGGCTCACTGATTCCGATAAGACTCAGGAGAAGGGAAGAGACACCAGATGATAGAGGCGGGGCTCTCTTTCTGTTCAGAAGCAGGGCAGCAACGATTGGTTAGTGCTGGATAGATTGACAGTCAGGCCAGCCCAGAAGGGGCTCTCCCAGCCACACATACTAAAGGCAGCATGTGAGGTTGCAAAACATTTTCCTTCTGTCCCACTTTGTACAGTGTCTTTTCCGATAATTTTCTGCTCCCTTTTGTTCCCCTGGAAAGGACTGTGTATTTTTAACGAGGCTTTGTATTGCGGACAGAGTTTTGGTATCCACCATGAGTGCCCACCCCCATTAATTTACCACTTTAAAGAAAGGAGGACTCCCGCAGAGTAGAGGATTTCTTGAATATTTCCTAAAGAGAAGCAGATTTCTCAAAGAGAAGTGATGTTTTAAAAACGCTGTTCGGATACAAATCCGGACACACTGTGGCTGGAAAAGGTAGGAGATCAGGAGGAAGGAGAAATGGGGGGGGAGAGACACATATTTTAGAGAAATGCCTTGTGGTGGATCAACTCCATTTAGAAGATGGTCAGCAGCTGAATTAGTGGGGAGCTCTGTTGCGATCGCTAACAGATAACGAGTTTCCCATTCCTCTTCCTAGGCAGAATTTGGGAAGGAGGGGGAGGAGGAGACAGTCCCAAACTCTCCCAGACAGGATGGTGGTTAACCGTGCTCGCTTGGAGAACTCTGTGAGTGAACGCCCCAAGATTTCTAAGCTGTCTTAAGCTTTGCTTTTGGAGCTTGCCTGTGTTAAAAAAAAAAGTGGACTAGTTTTAAACCTGGTTAACTTCCCGGTTTGTGGAATAAGCTAAGTGGCAGTATGATTTCCATGGAGAAGGCGGCCGGTGATCCCAGACAGATCAACTCCTTTGTTGCGCTCTAATCCCCAGAGTAGTTCACCCCCTTTCTTTCTTTCTTTCTTTCTTTCTTTCTTTCTTTCTTTCTTTCTTTCTTTCTTTCTTTTCCTTTCATCCACTGGCACTTATAGTCTCCCCCTCTAGGGTCACTTTCTCAAGCTCAAAAAAAAAAAAGAGGTAAATCCCGGACCAATGTGAGCTAACCTGTTTTTCAGTACTGATCTGGACCACCTCGCCATTGGCAACTCCACTTACTCCGAAGATGCCGTCACACAGTAACTGCGAGAGATTTCCGAGGGGTTAGTCCGTGTGTGTTTTTCCCCCTGCTGATCTTTTTTTTTTTTTTTTTTGCTTTCTTTAAAGCTTTCTTTGCTTGCCAATGCACAGGAAACCTACCATATATATTTCCCACACCGAAAAGAAAACACAAAAGGAGCTGGCTTCTCCCCCTCATGAAGAGAGCGTTTCAGGATTGGCCAAAGGGATATTTTGGATTTATTTTATATTTTTGTGGGAGCCTCTCCCAAAAACGTGTGGTTCCCGAGGCATATTTGTGTGGCTGCGCCGACGTTTCGTGATGCATTTTTGAGTGGGTTTTTGAAAACCCTTGTGTTTATCGTAACCTTCTTACGAATTTAGACCCATAATCCACCCCAATCCCCTCCTTACGTAGCCCTGTGAGATCCTTACGTAATGCTATGAGATGTCTACGTGGTCCCGTCTGTAAATTGCACACAGGACTGGAACGGCTGGATAGCTATTCTGAGATTATTGTTATTATTATTATTGAATTGTTCTGTCGTTCTCTTTTGCTCCGAATCTCACTGTCCCCTTCCCAACCTTTGGGAACTGTATTCAACGGCCGTCCTGGATTCTGACACTGCAGTGGGTGTCCCTTCTGTGTGTGACAGTCATGAGGACTAGTGACATGGTCGGCTCATTTTAAAGACGGAGCTGGAGATGGACATTTGGCTTCGGTTCCCAATGTTCTGGCCCTCCGGGAACTTTCCATCCATCCGCCCGATAGAAGTGAAAGCCCTTGGAAATAAATGTACATGTTTATCAATGGGCTGCCTTCTCACGGTCCATGTAAACAGGCACCCTCGCAGAACTTGCTAGTGCGCCTCTTTGGACTACAACTCCCATAACCCTCCCTAAGCACATTGGCTGAGATATTCTGGGTTTTGCCGCCGGAGCCTGGAAATGTTACCTGTTGGGAATCCAGCTCCTAGAATACCCTGGCCTGTACGTGTGTGGGGACCAAGACGGCTGGGGGATTCTGGGATTTGTAGTACCAAAAAGGAAAAAAAAAAGGAAAACAAAAATCCAAGCTCTTGTTGTAGTCTTAAAAAGGAGCTTTGCCAAATTATGAGAAGCCCCGTGGGACTTGATCCTAGATTCTTCCCTTCTTTTTCCTTGATTTTTTGGGGGGTGGGGTGGGGTGGAACTGGCTAAAATGTTTGCGCCCCTATGGTGGGTTTCCTTTGTGCTGGCTAAGGACTGCACACTGATATGTTTGCTGCCTGCAGCTTGCTCAGAAGGAATGCAGCATTGTAGACCTTCCACGATTTCCAAATAAGCTATTATTATTATTATTATTATTATTATTATTATTATTATTATTATTA
>JAHTLZ010000038.1:6488548-6502216 GCA_023846285.1 Phrynocephalus versicolor | reverse complement strand
TTCTTCTTCTTCTTCTTCTTCTTCTTCTTCTTCTTCTTCTTCTTCTTATTATTATTATTATTATTATTATTATTATTATTATCTCCCAGCAACTGAGAAATCTAAGCAATGCTTGGGAGGAAACCTGGAAGGGCTTCAACGGAGCCACCAAATTCATTCCAGCTGCTCGGAGCAAAACCCGATGAACCCTACACGGATTATACCCACGGCGGGCAGAGAAGCCAGCCACTTCCGTCTGCGTCATGTCCCTGGAAAGAGGGGCAGTCTGGGGTTGTTGGTTTTTGGTTTTTTTTTTGCTCATTTAATTTTAGCCTAATTATGGGATAGGCCACCTCCAGAACCAAGAGCAAGCCAAGTAAGGGGGAAAGGACAATAATAAAAGGAAGGGACACTTTCCCATAAAGCTGGGTGAAGGAGGGCGACATAAAAGACACACAAAATGCATGCATATCCACAAACCCACGTGCACAGTGGATCCAAAACTTCTTGATATACTCCAGAGTTTCCCCTTGTCAAAAAACTGGATTGTATCCCTTGGGGCCTAGATCAAGAAAAGGATTCCCCCCCCCTCCTTGTTACTTCTACCATTCATCATCTCAGCAGTGGCAAGATGCTCGTGTTATCGCAAGCGCTGCTTTGTAGGTGGAGGCTGCACCTGCTCCGCTTCATGCTTAAACACGATCGCCACATTTTCTCTCTGACCTGGGCTGACGCTACTCCCTTCTGTGGCTCATGAACCTCTTACGAACCGGCCAATCGGAACATAATGTTCTATGCCTCCAAAAATAGCTCCACCAAGGAGATGGCATGCAACCATCTTGGCCCTCGGGAGGCTCCTGATCATTAGACAGGAGAGAAAAAAACACACACACACACAAACTGTCTAGTTTAAAATCTACACCAGTTTTTAAGTGCTCTTCTGGCCCAGGGCCAGAACCTTCTCCATTTTGTAGGACTGAAGTCCCTTCCAGTTTCCCTCGTCTTATCTAAAAATGGGGTCTTTTCCTGGATACTAGGAAGCAAGATCAAAAATAAAATAAAATAAAATAAAATAAAATAAAATAAAATAAATCAGCATCCCCAAAATGGTTTGTCTCTACGGAAGACAGGTAGCTTGGGGGCTTACGCTTCTGGCAGGGATAGGATTTTCAGTTTTTCTGGACTACAAATGCTATAATTCTCCCTTCTGGGAGTTTTAACAACCTTGCAGGCAGCTTTCAAACCTCTCACTGTGGTTCGCCTGAGAGAAAGGCCTCAACGGGAAAACTCAGAGGGTCAGCTAGGTCTAGCTTCCTGTTCCGTCCCCAGGGCTAGCTGGGAAGTTTCATTTAGGCAGAACTCGGCCTAGCTAAGCCCCCAGAGCGTTCTAATTTCCCACCTTTCTCACCAGGTGCACCGTATGTTCCGGAAAGTGAAAGATACCTACAAGAGAGGCAGAATTCCTGAAATGGAAGTTTACGGTATTTGTAATCCAGAAAATCCCAAAATCCCATCTGAAGTGTCTGATTTAGTATAGTAGGACCCCTGTATCCACTGATTCATTAACTACTGATTCACTTATCCATGGTTGGCGGGGGGGAAGGAATTAAATAATTCTACGATTCTATTTTTAAAAATTCTATTCTATATTGCATAGTGTTCTGTTTCTTTTAATGGCATCTGTCCGTCCCTGTTTTTGCCAGTAACTGTTTCAATCTTGTCTTAAGCTGTACTGTGTTGGGATCCTGGAAGAAAACCAGGATACAGTATAACTAAAATCAATCAGCAATAAATCACAGAGTTGATACTTGAATCACACCAAAGACGACTCCAGTGCATGCCACCTAACTTCTCAAGACCCTAACCCAACACATTTTTGCTGGGGATGCTATGATACAAACATCTCCATGGCAACACTATCTACTATGATTTGCTTGAGTGGTCCTACCCCCCCCCCCACCCCCTGGGAAGAGGACTCAACTAGACTCTCATTTTCCATCTTGGTTTGCTACAAGGTGTGAACCGATCCCTCAGGAATCGAAATACATCCACTGCAGGTGCCAAGGGACAAATAAAGCAGATGTGGGCACAATCGCTTTAGATCTTTAGGTCCTTAAAGACTTTAGGTCTTTAGATTTAAGGGCACACTCAGGAACCAAAAAATGTCCCAGGCTACCCCAAGCAGCAAGCGACAGAACGAGACGCCAGAGACACACACAGATCTCGATGCAAGTCGTTAAAAAGAAACGTCGAGATGGTGATTAGCACAGGGGGAAATATGCCAAGGAACGGGAGAAATTCCCTCCAAGAAAAGAGGGATAAATTACGTCCTCCTCAGAAAAATATACAGAAATATATGAGATTTCTCGGTCTCTTCCATGGCAACACACATTCAGAGAGAGAGAGAGAGAGAGAGAGAGAGAGAGAGCAACAGATGCATACACACAAAATAATATATTTCTCTCCCTCAGAGATTAACGACTTGAGGAAGCCATTTTGAAGGTCAACCTGCCTGAAGGCGGGAAATTGTCACAGCAATTGAATGACAATGGAGGGGGTGCGCTTACGCAGCAAGGGTGTCGAATTAGGACACAGACACCCGCGCCTGTTTGCACTGTGGAATTTAAAAATCAAGAGCCTGACGACAACCGTAGGAAGCAAAAGGGGAGGGGGGGAACAAAGAGACCACCATCCACCTTTTCACCCCGGTTGATATTCCGGTCACATCCTGCCTTACGAGGAATAGGAACTAGCAGGGTTGCCGAGCGCTTTCAGATGAGCCCGGAGTGCGATCAGGAAACACGAGCTGCTCCGTCAAGCCCCGATATTTATTCAAAACTATTAATTAAGAAATTGCTTCAGGGAGGCCGAAGGACAGCAAACACCCATTATGTTCAGAGAGAACGCGCTGCCATTCGGCACAGACAATGTGACTTGAGGCAAAAACGTGAGAGAAGCATCCACTTTCAGTAAAATGCTGGAGGGCTCTGGTCTTTCAGCCTTCCGGGTCCTCTGGACTACAAATCCCAGAATTCCCAGCCCAGTGGGGATTCTATGATTTGAAACCTAACAGGATTTGGTAGCAACAGGGAGGGAGGGGAAGCTCTCTGAAAAGACAGGGAGGCCTGGCCCTCAACGAGAAGCCACGCCCTAACATGACTCCTCAGTCTTAACCAGGGTTTAGCGTTACAGCACCACAGATGCTAACCATGGTTAGTGCTAAACCCAGTTACAGTCTTAACTACAACGGAAATCGAGATTTTAAGCTGTTTTCCTTTCTCCTCTTGCGTGATTTCTGGCCCTTTGCTGTCTTTAACCACCGTTGGTGTGTTTTGTGCTTTTACGTTGTAACCCAGACATTGCCACCTCAGTATGGCTTTCCAAGTGAAATATTTAAGGATTGTTAGCTGAGCAGGGATTTGAACGCAGGACTTTTGAGTTCCCATCTGACACTTTAGCCACTAGGCCACACCAAATTAATCATCTGGCACCAAGCTTGTAGGGCAAACAGAAGACTCAAAAATCCACTGTTATCTCTCCAATCTCCGGCCCCAAAGGAACACCGAGTAAGAGATGGTGAAAATTAGCAAGAGAAGACAACATTAGGGGTAGAGATAGTGGAGTGGGGTTGCCCCAACCAACCTCTTGAAAACACTTAAGGAATCATTAGTGCTCCATCTTCACTGAATCACACACCCAACATTCAGATGTGTGTGTGTATCGGTTGCAGGTTTCGTCAGCTGCCTGGAAAACTATGGGTGATGTAGTACAAAAAACAAATCTACACACCTCTATAGGCCTCTAAACACGCACACACACACACACACACACACACACCTTTTCCCTTGGGGTCTTAGGCGCCTTCACATTTACCTGCTGGTGCTGCCGAGCTCCCTCCGTGATGGACTTGACCACGGTGGCCACCAGTGGCTTGCAGATGACCTTCAGAGAAGCAGAGAATGGGCCAATTATAAGGGCAACTCCTTCCAGTTTCCCAGGGGATAGGCAAGGAGAAGACCAAGAGAAACAGTGGAACTCCCCGCCCCATGAGAGAGGGAGTTGTAGCAGAAGGGAAGAGGCCACGGCCAAAAGACCTCAGCATTGATCCCTTCAGATTCTCTAGGGCAGGCATGTCCAAACTTCATCTCTCACAGTCCTTTATCAATGGCTTAGAATTCTGGGACTTGTGGTCCAAAACATCAGGAAGACCAAAGTTTGGACATGCTTGCTCTATGGCAGTGGTTCTCAAACTGTGCGTCCCCAGATGTTCCTGGACTGCAACTCCCAGAAATCCTGGCCAGCTCAGCTAGCGATGAAGACTTCTGGGAGTTGCAGTTCAGGAACATCTGAGGACCCACCGGTGGAGAAGCACTGCTCTAGGGTCTTCCCAACTTTAACCAAGGCCCAAACCAGGCCCTAAAGAGGAGCATACTGGACATTCCCTTCTGATGTTGACTTTTTTTTCCAGGCTAGATGGGTCGGGGATCTTGCTGAACTTCCCCAGTGCAAAGACCGTTGGTTCTGAATACTGAGAGAGTCACTTTTTTTGTAACCCCACTTGTTTCAGGCAGGGGTACCCTGGGAGCCCCGGGGAAGCTTGAGGGGGGACCCCAGATGTCCGTCGGCCGGAAACAATACAACAGGTACCCCCCCCCCCCGACAGCTGCACCGAGTTTGAGCAAAGACTGCTTGTTTGGGGTGCCACTTCCAGAAGAGTCTTGTCACCGGGTTGGGGGTGATGGGACTTGTAATCCAGGGTGGCTCTTGCTCCCCACTGCTATGGCCCCACCTGTCGCACAGAGAGGGCCAAAGCCTGGCCCCCCACCTCGTGGTGGGGAGGTGCATCAACTTCCCCACGGTCGCTCTTGGCGCGAGGACCACATAAGCACATCTAACCTCCCGAGGACGCGAGGCGAGCTCTTCCCCAACTTACCGGGTGGCGTTCGAAAAGGTCGAGGAACATGGACCCCATCAGGGGGCATTTGCGTCTCGTCAGGAAGAGCTTCAAAGCCTCCTCGTACGCGCCGGTCGCTCGCCCCAAGTCCAGGCTGCCGACCGCGGAGGCCTACAAAGGCGAGATGCAGAAGGAATCGTGACGTGCCCGTTCACATCATGTCACCGTTACAGCTGCTCAAGGACAGCAGAGGACAACATCTGTGCCGTACGGGGTCAGAGAATTCGCCGTCACCATCATAATCACACGCTATCGAGGTGATGCCCACCCCAGCCTGAAAAGGGATCCCGCTTCTTTTAAAAAGCAAAATACAGTGGCAATGTCAACAATGATGGTCCGGGCATCTCCAGAACAGGCTACTGCCATGCTGTCCACGTAGGGCTGCCCTTGAAGGGAGTACTATAGCAGATCCAAAATGTGATGGCCAGGACTTAGCACTGAGATATTCGAATGCAGTAGGACTCCTGTATCCACAGATTCATTAACCACTGATTCAGTTATGTATCCACAGATTCATTAACCACTGATTCAGTTATCTATGGTTGGCAGAGGCAAAAAAAATAAATACGGTAATTCAGCAGCCACAAAGCAAGCTACTGTTGCAAACAGCAGCCGTAAAGCAAGCTACTGTCACAAAACAGCAGTTTTGGGTGGGGTTTTGGCATTCTTTCTTATCCACATTTTTTGTTATCCATGGGAAGGCCTGGAACCAATCCCCAGCGGATACCAGGGTCCTACTGATCATTTTCCCAGTTCTGGCACGGCTTCTTGGCACCCTCATCGTTCCCATGCCCAAGTCACGAGGCGGGTCACGACCTCAAAAATCCCTTAATCGTTTAGGACCAAGACTGTTGTTGGAATGTCTCTCCTACAAAACGGCGTTCTACCCCACCTGCTCTTTGCAGTAGGACAAGAGAAAGTCCTGAAGTGCGAGAGACTGACACATTAAAGGACACCACAGGCTTGAATTTGCAGGAGCTGAGCTAGGATATCAAAGGCAGGCCATTTGGCCACCACACCTTGGTGGCGCATAGTAACAAGTCTGATGAGGTGTCAAATGCTCCAGGGAATGGCAGTGGTTTTGACCTGGCACCCAAATGTAGACCCACCAGCCTTGTGATGTGGCCTCGCCTCACCTGATCAGCGGGAGCCCCATTTCCTGGGCTGTTCTTCAGCTTCTTTTTCGGCGGAGCTTCTGCGGCGTCGGTTCCCGCGTTACCCTTCAGCACACGGCAGAGGTACAGCGACGCACTGAGAGCACAACAGCGGAAAAAACATCCCAGTAAAAAAACACAGCACAAACGATGTCCACGCGCAACCCCCCACTGCCCACCGTGCATGCGCAAAGTTCTGCCTTGCTTGTTCCTGCGGCACCTCACTGCTTATGAACCGAAACACTGTTATAGCAAAGCAGATTTCCCCATAGGAAATAATGGAAACCCAGATGATTCGTTCCGGGGTCCCATAGACCACATTCTGTGCACACAAGATGCCCAAACTCCCAAAAGAAGCTGGATAGAACCAAGAACCACATCATGGTTTAGGAACCTGGCTGCGGAATCTGCAACAATAATAAAGCACAATTTGTAGCCCTATACACCCTTGACTCACTGCCCCATGACTAGAAATGGTTTGGAACAAATAAGAATGTTGAAAATAAATTAAAAGAAAACCCTAACTTGTGTTCCCCTTTGAAAATGTTCCTGGCTGGTGCAAGGAAGACCTCCCTTCCTCTCTCCTCCCTCTGCTTTTGAGGCTTGCCTGAAATGGAACGTGCCAGACAATCTCCCACAATATAGCAGGGAGGGGGAGAGAGAGAGAGAGAGAGAGAGAGAGAGAGAGAGAGAAAGAGCAGTGGCTCATTTGTGATCATGTGGCCTGCTCCAGTGCTCATATTCCAAGACGCTGCTTGTTGATCAAGGCAAAATTTATCAGAAACTGTTGCTCGTCTTGCAAAACACTTTTAAACCAAAGTACTCTTAAACTGAGGTATTACTGTATTGTCATTTTCCAACCAATGGGAACAATATCCCACAAGCAGGCAGGCAGGTACAGTAGGACCCCGGTATCCGCTGAGGATCTGTTCCAGGGCTTCCCGTGGGTAATAAAAACTATGGATAAGAGAGCCCCGCCAAAACTGCTGTTTTGTGACAGTAGCTTGCTTTACAGCTGTTGTTTGTAACAGTCGCTTGCTTTGCAGCTGCTGAATTATTTATTTAATCTTTTCCTCTGCCAACCGTGGATAACTGAATCAGTGGTTAATGAATCAGTGGATATGGGGGTCCTACTGTACGCACCCCTCCCAAGAAACCCACCTGAAGCAGTAGAGGGCTACCGAGGAGTCGTTCTGCTTGCAGGCTCTCTTGACCAAGCTCTCCAGCTGGGCGTGCAGGTCCTCGCGGATGGGGGCCACGTTTTTGCAGTACTGTTTGGATCGGCACAACCCGTTCCTGAAAACCCAAACCCCCCAAAACCCAATCAGCGAATCCAGGCCAAGAAAAAAACAAGTCCTCACTACCAACATTGCAACGCAGAACCCAAATCCACGCAGAACACACTAGCAATTAGCACCAGGGTGGATTTGATTGAAATCAAGTGGATTGAAACCGTGACTGATTGGCGGTAATTTAAATCAATTTGATTTTTTTTAATGCATTGATTTTTATTCTCCGCCCCTGATTATTTTACTTATGAACAGGAAACTTCTAGATTCTAGATCAAGGAAAGCCAGGTGGCCACCAACACACTGGGCATCCGGTGTATTTTTATTATTTATTTATTTATTTATTTATTTATTATATTTATATACCACCCCGTCTTCCGTAAAGGAACTCAGGGCGGTGATTCTGGGGGTTTTCTGGAAACCTTTTCCTAGTTTAAAACCTCCCAAAAAACAAGATTAGAAAAGAATGAAAAAAGTTTCGTCGCCTTGCGTTTCATATGGGGTGTTTTCCTAGAATCGTTGAATGAGTGGCAACGGACTTGTATTGGATGCATCGCTTCCGTACTCTGGGAACTCTTCCGGAAGCACAGGAAGGCACCCTATTATTATCTGAACAGGGTTGTTTGCTTATGAACCAGCAAATCGCCTCCCATCCCAACCAACTTCCCCTGGGCATGAAAGAATCCACAGAGAGACCAGGGGCAGGGGTTTCCTCTCAAAACCTACGTGAAGATATCTGCTGTCTTCCGGAGGTAGTCTTGTTCCTGCTGGTTGGATTCCGAGCTCATCGTCTGCTCGATCACCGACAGAAGCGGGTCGATCACAAGGAAGACCAAGGGGTTCTCCGGCTGCTTGGTCAGAAAAACTTCAACCAGATCCAGGACCTGGAAACGGACGGTCAAAAAAGAAAAAAGATGGGCATCAGGGGGTCTGGAGGCATGGTCCCTGGGGTGCTGCAGCCCAGCCTCCCACCACCACCACCCCGCCAGCCCCCCAAATTGGACAAGTCTTTTTTTTTGGGGGGGGGAAGAATTGGAGTAGGAACTGGCAAGCCGCTCCAGTATTCCTGCCAAGAAAACTCCATGGACATGGGGTCACGAAGAGTCGGTCTCGACTGTAACGACGCAACAACAACAACCAGCTGTAAAATGCCGACAGGAATTTCAAAACATCTTTCACAGGCTTATAGTGACTCCTGGAGGCCACGGATGAAAGGAACATTCAGAATGAGAGAGAGAGAGAGAGAGAGAGAGAGAGAGAGAGAAAGGAAGAAAAAGGAAGGAAGGAAGGAAGGAAGGAAGGAGGGAAGGAAGGAAGGAAGGAGAAAGAAAGAGAGGTATGAAGGAATGAAAGAAGGAAGGAAGGAAGGACACAAACAAAAGCCAATTAAGGAGTTAGGTTCCCCTAGAGATTCTGACAGGAAGAAAAAAAAATATGATTTATGTCATTTGTGGTGGCGGAAAGCTTTTCAGATATCCTGGACTACCCGAAAGACAAACCAAGTCTAAACTATTTCTGCAGGCAAAAGAAGTTGAAGCTGAGGTTGTCCTACTTTGGGCACATCCTGAGAAGGCGGGATCCCCTGGGAAAGGCAATAATGCTGGCCCAGGTGGAAGGCAGCAGGAAAAGAGGAAAGCCCGACATAAGAAGGGCTGACTCCTTAAAGGAAGCCACAGGGAGTTGAGGACAGGAACTTCCTAGTGGGGACCACTTGAGGGCAGAAAACAACACCAACAAGGGTGACTCTTGCCTTCAAGGAGAGGTCCAAATGTTTCTCCCCCCCCCTTTTTTTTTAAAGTTTCAGTTTTCATTTAAAAAACATAGAAAGGATATACATAAGAGAAAAATAAAAAAATAGGATAGAAAAAAAAGAAAAAATAGTACACATATTTTAAAAATTTTTTTACAATATAACATTTCATTTGGTGATTCTCTGTCATTGACATTATGCTCTCTATTATTTATTTATTTTTATACCACCCGTCTTCCCAGGGAACTCCGGGCGATTAACAATAAGGGTTAAAAGAACCAATAAAACACAAGAGTAACATCAGCAAAAATTGAGAGAGAGAGAAAAGAAAAATTTGGAAGAAGAAAAAAAAAACAATAAGTTTTAAAAAAAATTAGAGGTCACCAAATGCCTCCCAAAAAAGCAAGGTTTTAAGTGCTTTTTTGAAGGCGGGCAGGGACGGTGCAAGGCGCAACTCACTCGGGAGATGGTTCCAAAGCGAGGGGCCAACCAAAGAGAGTTTTATTTTATTCTATACTGCAATTTTTCAGCCTTCCACTTGTTATAAATGTTTCCAAAATGCCAGCAGGATGTGGCTTTTCGCCAGCCTTCCCCTCCCACCTTGATTTTGAATTCCCGACGTAGGATCTTCTCCTTCCGCATCTTCTCCTTCTCGTCTTTTCTGGCCTGGAGGCGCTTCTGCTGTTCAGCAAAGAGCGCCGAGAGGTTCTCGTCCAGGGACATCATGGCCTCGTCGTCTAAGTCTTCATCGCTGTCGTCCCCGCCCTGTGGTTGTAGAAACCTTTAAATCACTACATGCGCTTGACTTTGACGAAAGCCAAGCACGTTGGGAAATAGGAAACGACAGGCCCTCCACAAACAAACAAGCAGGCCCTAAGAAGTACAGTGGTATCTTGTATAGAGGAATTAATTCGTCCCAAATGAAATTCTGTTAAGCAAATTTTCCTTTATAAAAATTTCCCATAGGAATGCAATGAAAACAGAGTACAGTGGTGTCTCGACTTACGAATTTAATCCATTCCAAATTCACGATCTTAAGCTGAACTACTCTTAAGTCAGGGTACCTATCTAAAAATTGAAAAAAATAAGTTAAAAATTAAAAATAATAAATAAAAATAAAAATAATTGTAAGTCAAACAGACCATATCTAAAATTTGTAAGGTGGCAGTTAAAATGCCAACAGTTTTCTGCTCTTAAGTCGAGCTGCTCTTAAGTCGGGGTACCACCGTAATCCCTAATTGCAACCATTTTTACGTTGTACGGAGTCGCCCCATAGACGATTCTGTTAAGCAAATTTCCCCTCTCTCCAGAATGTTTTATGTTGTACAGATTTTATGTTATAAAAACCATTTGTTATACGAGGCTCCACTGTATAATAACTTCTGCTTGATTATAAAGAATCACGAACCCCAAAACAGCAGTTGAGTCAGAACGAGACTTGGCAATTTATAAGGAATATTTGGAGAAACAAAAAAAGATGAAACTAAACCGTCTCTATGCATGGAACGGTAGAAAAGAGAGGCCCATTCCAAGAACGATTGGACCGCATTTACAAAAAATTTTCTCAAGACAAAGTACATGAAGCTTTTGGAACTTCATGGCGTTCTGTGTTAATGTGTCACACAATGGGATCTGATCTTCCTCTGAGTCAAGTGTACTGGCAGCTATAATGTGCCTTTAAAAAGTTGATATTTCATGTATTCGTTAAAAATACTCAACATTCAAAATGCATGAATATGAAAAAAATATTTTTTAAAATTGATACCCACCCTGTACCCAGGCATCTGAATTAAATTCTGCCTTGGCATTCTGAACCAAGCAGCTGAATTTAACAGCTATTTTCATTTCCCATAATGCACCTGATCGAGCAACACTCCAGGGCATTGTGCAAAAAGCAGCTTGTTCCAGATCCTTAGCATAGGTAGGAGTTCTCCCTATTCAGCACTAACTTAAGGTTTGGGACTACAAATCCCCAAATCCCCTGGCCATGCTGGATTTTGGAAACTTGCAGTTGGGGTGCGGTGGGCGAACAGAATCCCAAAAGTTTTCCAAACCCCACCCCACCCCAAAAAACTAACTACGGGTTACGAAAGGCAATCAAAACAGCTGCGTACGAAATTGCCACAGTCCAATCCTTGTTGCTGTAATTTGTCACTTTTAAGCCCATACCTTACCGGTAAATAATGAGTCTCTTTTGCAATTTAAAGGGGGTACCTGCACACATGAGCGACTGAGAATCCCCAGCGAAGGTTCTCAAGTCCTGGCAGGGAACAAGCACGGTTTCGGACAACGCTTCGAAAATGTTTCGCTCCGACACTTACGAGGGCATTCCCCGCTTGTAAAACATTTCTGAGCATGGCTCGGAAATTTTCGTCCACCGCACCCTCGGCTTCGCTGTCCGTCTCTCGTGCCTCATCATCATCATCATCATCATCATCATCATCATCATCTCTCTCGAGGGCGCTTTCATCCGAGCTCTCCTCGCTCGAATTTTCGTCGCTCTCCTCGTTCGCATTCTGTGGTGAAGGAGAGACACCCGAGAGACCCATTTAAGCTTCCCCTGTATGTTTCATTTCAGGCCTTTCTGAGGGAAAATACTAAAGAGTGGGAAAATTATATGGTTCTTTACTTCATGTCACTGGTCCAGTAAAATCCAGTAAAAATATATGTACCTTGTATAAAGGAATTAATTTCTTCCAAACAAAATTGTGTTAAGCCAATTTTCCTTTGTACAGATTCCCCACAGGAACGCACTGAAAACAGATTAATCCCTAATCACGACCGTTTTTCTGTTGTACGGATTCACCCCACAGACGATTCTGTTAAGCGATTTCCCCCTATCTCCGGAATTTTTTTCCTTTAAGGGGATTTTCTGTTAAACAAACAGCTTGTTATACAGTAATCCCCTGCCTATCGTGGGGGTTAGGGACCCACCCGACTCGCGATGCCTGAAAATCCGCGATATGCAGAAGCGGGGTGGGGGTGGGGGCAATCAGATCCCCCAGCCACCGCCGGCGCGCACCGGTGGGGGTAGGGAGGAGGAGCACGGGGTGGCGGCACGGGGTGATGCAATTCCACCCCCCCCCGAGGCTTCTCGGGGGAGCCCGGGGTTGCGGCGCGGGGCAATGCGATCACCCCCCCGCTGCCCCCCCCTGCAGCCTGAGCCGCAGGTACTACGATCCCGTGATATAGTTGGACCACAGTACCTGAACCGCGAAATGGCTGGGGGTGACTGTACAAGGGGCCACTGTATCTAGAAGAGGCACATTGAATCAGTGAGGATGTGATAAGTCAACATCTATGCATTTCAGAGGCCAAAAATATTTAAGCAGCCCCTGTTTATTGGGTACCTACGCAGGTTAGGCGTTTGAGGCAATAACCACGAGAGGACGGAAAGGAAAATAAACACACACACCCCTCTCCAGGACTATTGCATAAAAGAATAATTACTTCCCATATCTACTCAGTTTATCACACTTATTGAAGAAGCTGAAAGGGAAGCCAGCTGGGAGGGGGTGTTAAGGACATTGTCCTACAGAAATTACCTCAGGATCTGCTAACAATTTCCTCTTCTTCTGCGTGTCTTCCACCACCACCACAGCACTTTCGTCGTCCTGGTCTTGCTTGGGATCGAGAACCTTCAGGGATATCAAAAGACATAGAAATAGGTCTTTCAAGCTTCTGTCGTGGGGGACAACATTCCCCAGATGGGCATGCCAACTTTCCCATGACCCCATGGGTTCGGTATCTCAGTCCCGTATTTCGGAACAGTTTCGGTATCTCAGTCCCGTATTTTGGAACGGGTTCGGTATCTCAGTCCTGTATTTCTGCCCAACCCTAGTTCCGAGTTTGAAGCTGAAATCATGAAATTATGGGGGATCTCCGACCACCCCCACCCCCAACCTCCAAGAGGAGAATCTTGCGTTCAGGTCTCCGGCCTTCGTCGCCATGGATGCAAGAGGGAGACGCCCCCCCCCCCCACTTTCACTGCACACATCATCGCCAGACCCTTTCTTAGAGAGGAGGAGGAGGGCAAGATGAAAGCAGAGAAGGACCAGTAGCACCCGGATCTGTAAAATCCACCAGGCTTCGTTAAACATTCTTTGGGTTTCGTTTTATTTTCACAGTTAATCCAAGCCCCAAAGACTATCAGTGAATTAATAATAAATAAATACATCACTGTGATCCCATACGTGCATTTTTCAAAATGGTCAGGCAACCTCCTTGTGTTCCTTTATTGAAATAAAGGTGGGATAATAGGTGGGAAGGTAGGTAGGCTGGCAGGCAGGCAGATGATAGAGAGAGAGAGAGAGAGAGAGAGAGAGGAAGGAAGGAAGGAGGGAAGGAGGGAGGGAAGAGATAGACAGACAGACAGGCAGATGGGAAGAAGAGACGATAGATAGATAGATAGATAGATAGATAGATAGATAGATAGACAGATAGATAGATAGATAGACAGATAGATAGATGATAGATAGATAGATAGATGATAGATAGATAGATAGATAGATAGATAGATAGATAGATAGATAGATAGATAGA
>JAHTLZ010000038.1:6414505-6470032 GCA_023846285.1 Phrynocephalus versicolor | reverse complement strand
TCTTTCTTTCTTTCTTTCTTTCTTTCTTTCTTTCTTTCTTTCTTTCTCAACAAAATAAATGCCAGGAGAGTGGAGCCCTCGTTGGTTTTTTCCCCCAAATCTCCAGATAGGTAGGTATAAATTAGGACCTACACAAATGTGAATCTATGCCATCTCACCTAATCTGTTTCCAATGCACTCCTATGGGAAACCGTGTTTCGTAAGACAAAAAATGTTCTAAGACAAATTGACCCATAGAACGAATTAAATTTGTTTTAAGAAGTAGCACTGTAGTCAGTCTTTCAGGTGCCACATGTTTTTGTATTGTATTTTGTTTTGATTCTTGCCTGGAATGCCTGCACAGACTACCTCTCACCAAAGTAATAAAAATTAAGAAGACTGAGCCTTCATTGATTAATAGGTTACAGGCGATACCTTTATAGCCCACTATTAAAAATAATAAAAAGGAACACTGCAAGCTTTCGAGTGTAAATCACCCTTCCTCAAAGCAGGTCCCAGAAGTTCAGGTAAATTAAAAAAATAAAGAAGTCTGAGCCTTGTTGGGGGGGGCATACGTTGTCTAAAGAGAGAGAATTAAATCCTTCCTCTTTCCCCACAAGCAGCCTATGAAGGTATCACCCATTGTCTAGTTTTGCTTTTCCCCCCACATAGGACAACCCGCCCTCCCCACACCCTTTTTCCTATTCCCCCCCCCCGCCATTTTTTAAAATCAGGCACCGCCAGGGACAGCCCGGCCGCCTAGCGCGCAGGCGCAGAAGCGCCGCCTCTGCCTTCAGGCGCCGCGCCGGGCAGCCCTGGCGCTTGGCCCGCTATATAAGCGGCGCTGGGGTCCTGCGGCGCCCGCTCGCGCTCGGGGAGGCGGAGGCGGCGGTCGCAGCGGCAGTGGCGGCGGACATGGCGGATTTCGACGCTTATGACGACCGGGCCTACAGCAGCTTCGGGGGCGGCCGAGGGTGAGCGGGGAGAAAGAGGGGAGGCGGCGGTGGGCGGACGGCCGGGAAAGGAGTGGGAGACGAGGAGAAGCGAAGCGGAGGCCTTTCGGGGGGGAAGGAGTACGCGAGGGGAGGCTTCAGGCCTACCTGGGGTGGGGGGCGGGGTGGGGTTATGGGGAGGGGGGGCTCGACCCCAGGAGGAGGAGGAAGTGGGGGGGGGATTGTGATGCTGATTTTTTTTTGGGGGGCGGTGGATTTTGTGGCTGGGGAGGGAGGGAAGGAGGGGATCGGGTCGAGGTTTCAGGCCAGGCGGGCGCTTTTGGGGAAGAGAAGGTGTGTCTGTTGGGGGGGGGGGGGTTGGCCAAGGCGGATGGGAAGATCTCAGGGCCTGGAAGGGGGGGTGTCAGCTCATTCTGAAGAGTAAAATCGTGGTAGAGTTTGGGGTCCTCTCGTATTGTGCTCGGAGCTATCAGGGAATGCTTTAAAAGAATGGGGAGAGATAATTGGGGGATGATTTCTGCGCCGCCATGCCGGCCCACATGGCTACGGGTTTGCCCAACACTGGCTCTTCGGCTTGAATACGGAGGTTTAACAATACTCCTGGAGTCGGAAACGGCTACCACACATGTGCGGGGGGGGGGCGGGAAGGAACCTTTACCCTTTTTTTACCTAATGATGCGGTGGTTGGTGGGGGGGAGGTTTCTCTCTCTCTCACACACACACACCCCTTTGGAGAATCTGCTTCATTTTTTTCCAGACATCCCATAAAAAGGTATGCCTGTCATCTGTGCATTTAGGATGTTATTTAAGCTTGATGGTCTCTGCTGGGGTGTAGCAGGTAGAGCAGTAAGGGCGAACCTTTTAGAGACCCGAGTGCCCACGCTTTGATTCAAAACCCACATTTTTTTTCCGCAAAAGACCCCATACAGCAATTTAACCTGAATCCAGGTGGTTGTGAAGGGTTGATGTTGGGTGCCCATTTCAGAAAGGGCTCCGAGTGACACCCTGGGCACCTGTGCCATAGGTTCGCCAACACTGGGATAGAGAGATGGGCCCAGGAGGCCTGGGTTTGAATCCCCCTCTCGGCCATGTATTCTCAAGGGGGTGGCATGGTTAAGCCCCGCAAGGTCATCCTACATCAGATTCAACACTCTGTAGAGCAGCAGATAGAGTGGGGGGACCAGGATTCAGATCATCTGGGTTCAGGTCACACTCTGGTCATGGGGATGAATTCATTAAGGGGTTGCACTGATAAGCAGGACATTTAAGGAGCGGTTACATTGTGATTTATTGCTTAATACCTATTGTTCACCTTCTATTTTATGTTTTTCTGTGGTTGTAGACCACTTCGAGTTGTATTTATACAAGCAGGCGGCATATAAATGTAAAAGTCCAAAACATCTGGAGAACCAAAGGTTCCCCACCCCTCCACTAGGAGATGGCACTGATGAAACCACTCCTTAAACATCTCACTTTGCAACATATTCATTTATTAATTTACAGTGGACCCTTGTATAACATAAAATTTGTACAACATTAAAAAATTCCGGAGATAGGGTAAATTTGCTTAACATAATCGCCTATGGGGATAATCCGTACAACATAAAAATGGGATCACTCCGTTTTCAATGCACTCCTCTGGGAATTTGTATAAAGGAAAATTTGCTTAACATAATTTCATTTAGAACGAATTAATTCCTTTATACAAGGTACCACTGTATTTATTTGCTTTTTATACGTAAAAGGCTGCTCTAAACTGGATTGTTTATTTGGTGTATATGCCACTCTTTTATTTGAAAATAGCCAAAAGGCAACAAAACAAATAAATTATGCAGGTTTCATACTCTGCATTAGTGTATTGTATGAAAATGTTAAAAGGCAATAAAATCAAGTAACTATGCTAATAATTTTGTATACATTATGCCATGCCACACAAGTGGAGGAATAGCTGTTCCAAAGGCCTGCCGAAACAACGCTGGCTTTACATCTCTTCCTGAATCCCTGCAGAGGTATAACATACTCTATTCAGAAGGAGGGTTCCAGAGTTTGTAGGCAATAAGAATGGAGCCAGACTTCTTTGACAGTTGGTTGTTTTAGAAGAGTAGTTCCAGATGGCCTTCGCTGGCAGGGGAATCCATGTGGGTAAAGGCGGCCCAGTATCTTTGTAGAGCACAAGCTATGTAAGAAACACCTCGAATTGAACCTGAATGACACACAATTAAAGCTCATTGGTAGAAAGTTCATAAAGCATACGAGGGGTCTGGTCTTAGAATTTGTCGTTTTGTGCACAGTGGAGGCCATGATGGGAAGTGCAGGAAGAACATTTGAAACATGAATTAGAAGACCAAATGGAGGATATATTGAGGATATTGATAAAATTCATGGCCTACATGGGCCTGAAAATCAAGCTGGGTCTTGAATCCTCTCAGTAGATGCTGTGGTGCCAGGGCTGTTTTTGATGGGACTTGGTAGTGTCTTGTTAGATGGAGGAGACATTTGAGAAATAACAACAGATAGAAGCAAGGACCTCCCTCTCTCGCCCGGCCTAGAGGTTGCTGTGTTAGGTTAAGCAGGTAACTCTTGTGACTTCAGGAAGTGTGGGGCAACAGGGAGTGTGGTTTAAGTTGCAAGGGGGCTAGAAAGGAAAAGGGGCAGGAAATGGTGTGAAAATAAATGTGATCAGAAGAAGAGTTACCAAAAAGATCACAACTGGAGATCTGTTATAGAGACAGGATTAGGAGGACCCAATCTCTTAATAGAAGAGTGAAGTTGGACCTACAGGACCATAGATTCCAACCCTTGGCTCTATGTAGAAATGCAGATCAGAGGATTTCTGCCAATTGGTTGTCCAGACTTACGTTGAATGCCTCTAGTGTTGGCGTGCCCACCACCTCTGGAGGTAACTGGTTCCATTGATGTACTGCTCTAACAGTCGGGAAGTTTTTCCTGACCTTCGTCTGAAAGGTGGCTCCCTGTAGCTCGAGCCCTTTGTTGGACGTCCAACACTCTGTGATGATCAAGACAAGATTGTGTCCCTCCTCTGTATGGCAGCCCTTGAAATATTTGAAAACTGCTATCATTATTCCCCTCTTAGTCTTCTTCAGGGTCAACAGGCCCAATTATTTCAGTCTTTTCTCATAGGGCTTGTTTAAAGTGTGGTGTCCAGAACTGGACTCAATTCTCAAGGCCAGGCATGACCAAACTTCAGCCCTCCTGATGTTTTGGATCACAACTCCCAGAATTCTAAGCCTGTATTTCCAATGGCAAAGGACTGTGGGAGTTGTGGTCCAAAACATCTGGACGGCTGAAGTTTGGACATGCCTGCTCGAGGCGAATCCTAACCAGTGTTGAATAGAGGAGGATGAGCACCTTACGGGATTTTGAAATGATGCTTCTGTAAATGCAGCCTAAAATAGCATATGCCTCTTGGTGGCCACATCACCCTGTTGTTTTGGCAGTTTTGAAGTGCGCTGAAAGGATGCATTTTTTTTCTTGGCAAGGTGATCAGGCATGGAGGATAGAAGAAGGAAGATTTTGTATAACGATCATATGAGAGCTTTATTGTATGAATAACAGAACTGATACAAATATAAAGAGCTAACATAGCTGGAGGAATACTGATGCTAAAGGTCTGATGAGAGTTGTGCATCTCCTTTCCCCTACTAGATTTTGATTTTAAAAAATTAAGATTGATAAGAGCATCCTATGATAAAAGAGGTCAGTGTAAGGCAGAATATAAAATCTTAATTTGGTTGCTTATTTTCTTATGGGAAGGAAGATTTTTTTAAAAATTGCTTAGATTTTCTACTTTATGTATTTCAAATGATAGTTTAGCAGGCAGTTTTTTTTAAAAAAAAAGCAGTATGAAGAATTATAAGTTCTACTTAAAGGTTGCTCTCTGGAGTGCATTTTTCCTCAAAGGATGCAATGCCTACTTCCTTTAGCCCTGGGCAGTTAGATCTGCCCCTGACCATCATGTGTCCCAAACCTACAAGTAGCAAATTTATATTTACATGTTAGATTTCTACCCCACCAACTTCCTGAAGACCAGAAGGGAGGACGCTTGGCAAACATCAGGAGGCATGAAGTCCCACAGCGTTGCAGCCAACACCAAGATGGCTTGGTTTCGGATGGAGGTTTTCCGGGCCTCCTCTGGGGTAACCACCTGCAGAAGCCTGAGGTGAACAGGTCATCCGGGTAGAGGATCATTTGGAAGAGATGCTCCAGCAAGTAACATGGTTCCAAATTGCCCGTCCCCGCAGTGGTGGCGCCATGTTCCATCAGGTAGTTGACGGCGTCAAGTTGGAGATGTCAGAATTCATCAAGCCTGCCTCTGGTTTTGAGGGAAAGGACAATAGCCAGGCTGACGTACGCGGCTGCTGCAGATGAGTCAGCTTTCCCGGCACTTAGCTACCAGAGTGCACACGAGAACCGATTTCCTACGCGTCGGTAAATCCGGGTAGCTCCCAATCATGAGTTCATAAATGCTGCCGGCCGTTTGTTGTATCTGCAGAGCACCCAGGGTGTGAGCTTTAGCATATACTGCTGGACGCGCATGGTCAGGTCTCTGCGTTTCTTCTCGTTCTTCCTGCTAAGCTCCTGGTTTCTCAATTGCTACACTCATCGGAACTAACTAGTTGCTAGTTGGTAATAAAGTATTGGCTACTTCCTTCAAGAAGAGATGGGTCTTGTTTTCACAGGAAACTGAGAAGTCTCGCAAACGCAGAGGGATCTCATTGTAGTTGGCTGAGAATGGGAAATGTTGTGAGTCCTTGGCACACCCTGAGTCTGGACCCCTTACCCAACTGTCTGTCAGTAGGCCACGCATGGGTTGTGATTTCACTGGATGTCTCGATCCTAAGCTCCAGCTGACAAAGCCACCTGCCTGGGCAGCCCTGTAGTTCCAAATATCTTTCAAAATGATGGATTGAGTTCAAGTACTTGTAACCCAAAGCCCGTTAGTGAGTGGATAAATTTAACACTGTTGGTAGGCATCAGACTTGAATTACAACCCCCCTTCCAAGTTTGTATTCAGATTTGCTTATTTTGTTCATCTGATAATCTCTCATTGGTGCTTTCTAATTCCAAATTTGGAGGGGTTAGCTACCCTTGCATCATTTTCATTAAAATACATGAACAGTGTTTTGATAATTCACAATGTCTCGGACGTTTTGATAACTCACAATGTCTCAAATGTTTTAATAATTTGTTGTAAGCCGCCTTGGGTCCCTTTGGGGAGAAAGGCGGCATAAAAATAAAGTTGTTGTTGTTGTTGTTGTTGTTCACAATGGGAATCCTTACTCATTGTGCTTCTAGAGGCCTCCGTGAAGTTCTTTTCCTCTTTGATTTAGAGTTAGACTATCTAGAGCAGTGGTGTCCAAACTTCAGCCGTCCAGATGTTTTGGACCACAACTCCCACAGTCCTTTGTCATTGGCAATCTAGGCTTGTCTGTGAAGATTCTCAGTCATCCAGGTGAGTTTATCTGGAAGTTGAGTCTTGGCAACTGGACTTCTTTTTCTTGAGAGATTGAAACATTTCGCTGCTCATCCAAACAGCTTCATCAGTCTGAAACTAGGCTTGGAATTCTGGGAGTTGTGGTCCAAAACATCTGGAAGGCCAGAGTTTGGACACCTCTGACCTAGAGCCTTCCAGATGCCCTGGACTGTCATCTCCTAAATCCCTGGCTGTTTCTGTCATCTAACGCTGGCGGGAATTCTAATCCAAGACATTTAGATGCGATCAGTCTGGCCACTTTAGCCTGGAATCCTTGTCACTTTAGACTGGAATCCTTAGCAAGGAAGAACCCATGCAAATGGCCAGCACAACCTTTTGCTAAATGCTGTTTCTGCAACATGGCATATATGTTTTACAGTCTTCCCTAACTGGGAACTCTGACCTCTGCTTAGACAGCACTAGCGAAGATCTGCCCAGCAGTTCCCGTGTCTGTTCAACTCCGGAAACCTGTTCCATGACCCCAGGAATAACGGAAGAGAAACTTGCTCTTTTTAAGTTTGTGAAGATGGCTGCCCTGTGCCTCGTGTATCTTTTCTTCTCCAGCTTATCGAGTGTACCTTTTCTTCTGTGAGCTCACAGGAACGTATGTGGTTCCTTTTCTTCCCAGCTTCATCTTCATAATACACCAAGTTGTGAGTTTGGCACAAGGGCTTCACAGTTTCCACACTTTGCAGACAGTTTGATTCATCTACGGATTGTGAGGCCTGCCAAATAATGCTTACTTGGTGGCAATAAAGGTCTCTTCGAGCCTTGAATTGTTGGGCTAGTGAAGCATTTATAATTTCTGTTTTGATTTCATGTGGTTGTTTCTCCTGCTGGTCCTCCAACTGCTGTGGAAGTCCTTTAAAAAAAAGTAGCCTATACAGGTATCACCTATACTCTTATCCTCTTTGAAACAGTGTATGACATAAGCATAAATATACAGTGGATTCTCGTGTAACAAATGGTTTATATAACATAAAATCTGTGCAACATAAAAAATTCTGGAGATATGGGAAATTTGCTTAACAGAATTGTCTATGGGAGCGAATCCGTACAACATAAAAAATGGTCACGATTTTCACTATTACTCTGTTTTCAATGCATTCCTATAGGAAATTTGTATAAAGGTACATTTGTTTAACATAATTTCATTTGGAACGAATTAATTCCTTTATAAGATACCACTGTAATTTAGATTATTCCCCTACCAGGCTGTACTTGAGACCATACACTGCTGACTCCACTGACTCCACACGTTGTTAACCATAAGGAGCTGTGCACCCATTACCAATCTTCTCAGCGACTCTTGAAGCTTGAAGCTAATTCCAGGTTTTGCTATAACACCACCTGAGAAACACCCAAGCATCTCGGTGCTGTATTCCCTGGAACTGATGCGGAATTGGTAGCCAGTGCTTGTGTCACCGGACTTTGATGTACAGAAAAGACTTCACAAAAATTGTATTTCAAGTGTTGGGGCTATAGTTGAGGAAGTGATTGTGCTAAGGTACATTTCCCCTCTGATGCACAATACCAGATATGCATCTATTGTGAAGCTTTAATTTTCCCACAGAGGTGTTTATCTTGTGCCCTGTGGCCTTGGCAAATTAAAAAAAAAAGGATTGCCCAAACTTGTTTTGAAAGGAAAAGCATATTTCTGTCCCCGCTGGGCTGCCTTGGATGCTTCAATTTATGACAGGTGTATGCAGCTGGCCTGAAGAGTTTTGCCTTCTCAAATAACCTGCACACCATTTGAGGCATTAGTAGGTTGTAATCTTAGGACTTGGTCTCTTAATGTTTGCCTGAGCAGGTGTTGTCGCATCTGATTTTGCCCTTCCCTTTTTTTTTTCTCCTTTTCCTTGTCCCGTTAAAGCTGACTGATTGTGATTCCGGCGTGGCAGGTTTTGGGGTGTCTCCCCAGCTTGTTGTAAGAAGAGGCAGTTCATTCTCTTAGTCATGGGCTTCAGAATGGAGCCCCTGTTATACTCCTACTTCTCTATCGGGTTCATTTCTTGCCTGGACTTGATGCTATATTTGAAACCATTGGCAGTCACAACCTGGAGCAGCTACCTTTCCTGGACTACAGTTCCCAGAATGCCCCAAGCCAGCGTGGTCATATCATGGGGAATTCTAGAACTTGTATTCTAGAAATAATTTAGCAGGCTGTGAATATGTCAACCTTTCAAATATTTAAACATAGCTATCATATCCCCTCTCAGTCTTCTTTTTGAAGAAAAAGATACTGTTTTAACGACATGTTTGTGTGTGGGGGGGTGCATTTTAAATTCACCTTTTTAAAAACAAAAGGTTTTGCGATACCTTGTGACAGGAATGAAATAAAGCAATTAAAAACATCCATTTGCATGAGAGTCGAGGGGGGGTATTGTTCCGTACACATGCAGTGGGCCATACCTGCCACTTCTCTCGGTTGTCTGGGGAACGCACCAACGTGGCCTGTAACCCTGTCCTCGCCAACAGGTCCCGCGGAGGGCCTATGCCTGGCTCACGGAAACAGAAAGAACTTCCGACAGAACCCCCCTTCACGGCGTACGTGGGCAACCTCCCCTTCAACACAGTCCAAGGGGACATCGATGCCATCTTCAAAGACCTTAGCGTTCGGAGCGTACGGCTAGTCAGAGACAAAGAGACAGATAAATTTAAAGGTAGGCGTCCTTGTGGGTTCTTTTTTTCGGGGGGGGGGGGGCTAACTTGGGAAGGAGCAGCGATCATCTTCGTTGCGTTGCAGGGCCCAGGGAGTTCTGGCTGGGAGTGCATTTTCCAGCACCTGCCCCGGGGGTGTGGGGGGCCACCACCCCTTGCCTAAAAATTGGCCTTTATTAGGTTGTGTTACAAATATTTCCCAATAAAGGCGCTCCAGGCAGCCAAGAGGGCTTCCCGTTTTTTTTCTCCTTTTGCACTTTTGCAGGATTTTGTTACGTAGAATTTGATGACGTTGATTCGCTTAAAGAAGCGCTGACGTACGACGGCGCAGTAAGTATGCTGTTTTTAAAAGAACAAACCCTGAAAAGGAACTTGCCGGTCCTTCTGAAACAACCCCCCCCCCAGTAAGCTGTGATCTATGCCTATATGTTCTTTTCTTCTTCCTTCTCGATAGCTTTTGGGCGACCGGTCGCTCCGAGTGGACATAGCCGAAGGCCGGAAGCAGGATAAAGGTGGCTTTGGATTCAGAAAAGGCGGCCCCGATGACAGAGGTGATGTTTCAAACGGCAGCTGAGGTGGAGTGCAAATCGGGATGCCTGTGTGTTTTATGGCCTCTGGAGGGAACCAGAGTAACAGGAAGGGACCACCAATGACCCAGGGGGAGACCCCCAGGCATGCCCAGAGGAGGCAAGTTATTTCAAGGGCAATACAGCTGCCCTTCAAATAGCTTGCCTCAGGTGGCTCAGTGGACTAAGGCTTCCGAAAACTCTCGGCTGCAAAGTCGGTTCGAATCCCGGGTGCCGGGCAGCAGAGTGAGCTCTGGCTGTTCACCCCAGCTCCTGACAACCTAGCAGTTCGAAAGCATGTAAAATGCAAGCCGATCAATAGATGCCACCCTAAAAACAGTGTCTCCTTGCAGCCATGCCGGCCAGGTGGCCATGGACTTGCACCACCACACTGGCTCTTCGGCTTGACCACGGAGATGAGCACCGCCCCTAGAGTGGGACACGATTAGCACGCATGTATGTGTGGGGAAGCTTTACCTTTTACAGCTGAAGAGCGGGTGCATCGGCACAGTCAAATAAAGGGGCAGGTAGTCGTGTGATTACCTTAAGAAGACCTTCCAGGGAGGAATCTCAGGGCAGATTGAAGGGAAGAGGCGATGCAAAGAGATCTTTTGTTAGTTGTAGAATCACCTCTCTGGGAAGCCAAGATCTAAGGAGTCGCCGTTTTAAGAACCATACTTTTCGGCTCCCCGCATCCCAGACATCAAGAGTTCTTTTGCTAAAGCAAAACGAAGAGGTCATATTTTCGTTTTAGGTGAGAGTCACCTTTATGACGTCTGTTTTGAGACAGTAGCTTGCTTTATGGCTGCTGTTTGTGACAGTACCTCGCTTTACAGATGCTATTTGTGACAAAAGCTTGCTTTACAGCTGCTCTTTGTGACAGTAGCTTGCTTTGTGGCTGCTGAATTATTTAATGTTTTTCCTCTGCCAACCGTGGATAACTGAATCAGTGGATAATGAACCAGTGGATATGGGGGTCCTACTGTGTTTGAACCACTTCTGAATATTTGCACTTCCTGAAGACCTTGGCATGTCATGGGGTCTCCTCGTCTCAGCCCTGCCTGCCTGATTGGACGCCGGTGGCCTCCCTTCCCGGGTGAACACAATGTGGTGTCCTTTCCCGTGTGTGTGTGTGTGTGTGTGTGTTCAGGTGCAAAGGCTCACCTTTCTGCCGAGTCCTGTGGCCGAAAGAGGACAAAGACGACCACATGGAGCTGCGGACGCTCCCTGGCATTCCCACCCTTGCCAGAACGTCCCACCTTCCCCGTTTGACCCACCCTTGCAATGTGGCTTTCTTTTTAGGCATGGGCGGAGGTCCACGGGAAGCCCGAGGAGGTGGATGGGAGTCCAGAGATGACTTCAATTCTGGTAGCAGTATTTCTACTATTTTTTCCCCCAAGTTTCTGAAATCTTTTCCATCCTCTTTCTTTTCTTGAAAGAAAAAAAATACTATACCTATTAAAACCAATGTTAGGCCTCCCTCCACCAGATGGGCGACGAGGCAGCCTGGTTAACGTGGCCTTTACGCGACCCTATTTGGGTCATTTTCCCTTTCTGATGATTGTGGTCCAGAAATCACAAGGCTGTTTTTGTTTTTTGTTGTTGTTGTTGTTTTCCTGGGAGAGGTTTCAGCTTTTCAGCACAGGCATTTTGGGGCAAGACAAGGGTTGATTTCCTTGAAGACCTGGGGATGTATAATCTAAGTATATTTGACCTAGATTGTAAAATTCCAAGTTACTCTGTTGTGCCATTCTTTAGACCAGGGGTGTCCAAACTTTTTGCAAGGAGGGCCGGATTTGGTGAAGTGAAAACGTGTGGGGGCCAACCATTCAGCCGCATTTGGCCCCTGGGCCAGACTTTGGACAAGTCTCTATAACATGCCAGGAGGCAGGGAGGATGCGTCAGCAACGGAACTGGGGGTGGGTAGGCTGGGCAGGGGGGGGCGCAAACGGACGGAGGCAGGCAGGGCAGGGCAAAGCATAAAACTGCAAGCTGATGCCTCCATCTGGTATGGGGGAGGGCCAGCTGGCGGGGATACATGACAGCATGAGCAGGTGGGGAGAAGTAGCCGCGGGCCGCTCAGAATTTGTAAACGGGACGCATTTGGCCCCCGGGCCTGACTTTGGACATGGCTGCTTTAGACTGTGTATCCATCTATCTCGCCTCTTCGTGCACAAAAATTTCTCAAAGGGCAGGTGTCCTCTCTCTTTCCTTCTCCTGCTGTGCCTTTCCACATAACATGCAAGGGGTGGAATGATATTTTTTTTTTAACACAGCCTCCCTTTTTCTCCTTACTCATCTTCCCCTCTCACGGGAAGGCCCGGCTGGGGGTGGATATAAGCTCAGTTTAGCAACTGTGGTCACGGCAGACCTCAAGGTACATCCAGGTACCACGCGTGTGAATTGCACTCTTCACTAATACTGGAGTAACTGCCTGGTGGGTGGTAGATGTGATGCATCAGATTGAACTCAGAGACTTTTCTCCTCCATTTCTGTTGAAACTGGATGGCATTTTTTTGTCGTCTTTAGACTTTAGTCGCCTGGTTTTCAATGTCAATTTCCAGAATCATAACCTCTAAACGTGAGTCTCTCTAAATTAAAAAGAGAGAGAGAGAGAGAGATTTCTTAGCATCTTTTTCAGGCTGCATAAGCTGAGTACAGGTTGTTCTAGTTAATCACAGAGGATATGGATCAGAAATCAGTCAAAAGGAGCATCCTAAAACACTAAGGAAGTTTTTTAGTGCCTTGGCAAGCAGCTTATTTCTGAAGCACCCTTTCCACTCCAGTAAACGGAAGCCTAATAAAATACTTCAGAAAGGGAAGAACCGATGATAGAAGTTGTGTTGAAGGTGCCCTGCGAATCTTGGCTCCCTTTTACACTTGGGTCTCCCCAACAGAAAGCTTTCTCGGTTGGATCCTGCAATCCCCAGGAACGCAGCCAATAAGCTGAGACGGTTAGATAAGCATGAATTAAGAAGAATATTGTTAAAAATAAGCAGGTTGTCCCAGTGGCCAGGAGGCTGTCTGGAAAGAAGTGAGCAGCGGTGGGGTCATGGGAGATAAAGGAGCTTTTCCTTCCAGGGTCCAGAAAGGTGGAATCTCAGAATGTTTCTTCCTCCGCTGGCAGTAGACTCTGTTTTAGCCTCCCCCAAACCAACATCTCCAGTTCTCTCCAGCCAAACCCTCCCCGTCTTACGCTGAGCTGCCGCTTGCCCAGGTTCTGAGAACTTTCCTCTGCCTCCATGAGCCTGGCTTTCCTCTGGGTGGATCCGGGTTTGGCCAGGCGGCTCACGCCGGGCGCTGTGTTCCTCTCGGCAGGCTTCCGAGATGACGACTTTTTGGGTGGCCGAGGCCGGACGCGTCCTGGCGATCGGCGAGGAGGGCCCCCCACCGCCATGGGAGGCACCGGCCGCTTCCGGGACGGCCCTCCCCTGCGCGGATCTTCCATGGATTTCAGAGAGCCCACAGAAGGTAAGGGGAAAAGGTCTTCCCCCCCCCCAACATGGGCTGGGGGGGCAGCATTGTCAGGACCGGCCCTCCTGGGAAATCTGGCTCTGCACCCCTGCGGGGACTCCACGCCCTGTCACTCACAGGGTGCCCCTCTGTCACACTCTCACGACCCCCCCCTTTACCCTCTCTCCCCTTGCAGAGGAACGAGCCCAGCGGCCCCGGCTCCAGCTCAAGCCCCGGACGGTGGCCACCCCCCTCAACCAAGTAGCCAACCCCAACTCGGCGATCTTTGGCGGCGCCAAGCCCAGGGAGGAAGTCGTCAAGGGAGAGGAAAACTGAGCCCGCGGGGTGGGGTGGGGCCTCCGAAGCGGGCAGACGGAGGGGTGGGGTGGGGGGGGATGGGATCACGGGGAGGGGGGGGTCGGGGTGGAAGGGAGGGGGAAGAAAATGCCAAGACAGCCCAGAGCATCTAACCTGTGCTCCGAACGTGAACCCCTGCGGCCACCGTTCCTACCACCCGGCGCGGCGCCCTCCTCGAAACCGAAGCGAAAACACACCAGAGCTTGTGAATGCATGTCGGCTGTTAACAAGTGGTTTTTTAGTACGTTCTTGGCTTTGCTGTATCTAGTGCCTACATTGTCTTCTGTTTCTCCCCCTGCCCGCCCCCCATCTTCCCCCACCCCGAAGACCTCCCGCTGTCCACCCCACGCGTAGTCTTTGGCCAATAAAATGCTGCCCGCCTCCACGGACGTGGGGTCCTCTCGCCTGAGGTGCCGCTGCTGCCTCCTTTTTTTGTCCTTCCTGTCTTTCTGTCTCTCTCCCCCCCAAAAGAAAAGTCCCAGCCAGTCCTTGGCTTGAAATTCACACACACACACATACACCGGGTCCGCGTCACTCCCGCTTTCCACGACGTTTCTCTGTCCGCCCCCTGGGCCCTTCTCTGGTGGCCCCCTTAACTCCAAAAAGCCCTAACCGACTGGAGGGCGTCTTTGGATCATAGAATGCAGCCCCCCTAGGTTCCATGACACACAAGTGAACTAGCCTTGCCACCCGTAAGCCATGAGATGTATTGTTGGGATATATTGAATTGGTTTTTTTCCTCCCCCAGGTAGCACAAAAAGAGGGGCTGTCTCAGTGGCCCTGATACTACCGAGGCTTCTCTCTGAAGCTGAGGTGGACCCGTAACCCAAGAACGGCAAATTTGGCCCCTCTGTCTTTACTTGTTTTAGTCTCCGTAATTCTCATTGGCACTCCCCGGTCGGTGCTGTTCAAGCGTGTGCCTCCTGTAGCACCTTGGACTCTCCCAGTGTATTCCTGCTTTTAAAAATAACACACCTTTTTCTGAGAGCTCTATCTTCTGGCGCTAATGAAAGGATTTGCCTCCTTTTTGGCAGGCGGTGGGGAGGTTTTGTTTGGAAGGGAAGGCTGCCCAGCGTTTACGCTTTACAACATTTGGTTTCTCCTCCGTGTGGCTTGACTTTCACAGTTTAGCCTCTAAGATGGAGATGCGAGAGGCCAAAGCTGTCTCTGGTGGGCCCGACCACCCACCTACCCCTAGCTTGGCCTTTTCGGCCCGGATTAATTGCCGTTGTTAAGAGACGGAAGCTCCCTTTGCCTCTTTAAACCTGATCCACTTCTGATGAAAGAGAGTGGTTTGATGACAGGAATGAATTTAAGGAAACGGAACACTTAACTAGCTACATGACTAAAATGGGGGCAGAGAGTGGATGCCATTAATGTGTCTGGGTTATATATTATAATTTTCAGGGCTTAATTTGCCAGGTGTATAAGCATGCATAGTGCCTGACGTAAAAGCAAAAAAAAAGTGGAGCTGTAAAGGACATACCACATTCTTCCTGTCCCCTTGAAAAAATAAAGCATATCCAGTGTGGAAAAAAGATGCCACAGTTCAAAGACAGAATCGTGTACTAGCCCACTTTAGAAGGCCATTCATGAAAATGCCTGCCACGGGTCTTAACCGGAGTGAACCCCTTTTCTCTTTTTCCCCTGTCTTTTCAGTCTTGTTTCAGAGAATAAGAACCATTTGTCTGACATTCGTTTTCTTTAAGACATGCATTGTGTGGTTGTGTAGCCAACGATAAGCCACCCTACAACCTCTTTCTCTCTCTCTTCCGTGCAAAATAATGGAAGAACCGAGATTCTAAGAGCAGGACCCAAAAAGCTTCCGTGCAAGACTCCCTTTCCAGCCAATTCATTTGATTTTTAAATGTGTAAAGAGAAATTTCCGGAACACTTCTTAACACATTCTGCTTCATGACGAAAGTAAATTTATGGATATGGTATTTTGTGAATGATCTTTTAAATAAAGAAAATGTTAAGTAATATTTAAGGCTGATCTGCGTGGAGCTTTCTTTGGATGGCGTGGGGTAGGTTCGAGAACTTTTTGTAATGATCCTTCAGATTCTTAATCCTTGCTCAGAATATTCCCAGGATGATGTTGATCACAAAACTGAAATAAAATCTTGGTGCTTAAATACCACCACATAGCAGTTAAAGCAATTGATCAATTGATTTTTATTTTACAGCCAAAGGCCCGATAAAATACAGTATACATGCCAACAAAGTGTTCTGCTTATATACCGCCCCATGCCACTTCAAGTAATCTCTGAGCGGTTTACAGTTTTTAATTACAGTATGCAGGCTGCACATTGCACTCCCCCCGCCCCCAGCAAGCTGGGTACTCATTTTACCAACCTCAGAAGGATGGAAGGCCGAGTGAACCTTGAAGTCAGCTACCTGGGATTGAACCCCAGGTTGTGAGCACCGTTTTACCTGCAGTACAGGCATTTAACTACATTCCAATAATTAAAGAAAACTTAAAATTAGTTAAGCGCTAGAATTCTCTCTCTTGCGTTTTCTGGGCTCCGCGAAGGAATTTGGCCACAAGTTCTGTAATGGGCTTATTTGTGTCTTCTAGAAGATACCTTGTAGACCATTCCAAGGATCCGACTGGGAAACCTCATTACAGGGTAAAGAAGCCTGGTGCGATCATCCTGGTAATAACTACATATAAAAAGAATATGCTGCAATGTTTCAATTTTATCATCCCAGGGGCATAATCAATTTTCACATGGTATGCCAATGTAGCGACCCTCTAAAACGAGATGGAAGGCAGTTTAATCTGGCTCTTGAAAATATCTTGATATTATGAGATTCTCAAGTTTTCCAAGTATTTAGCACTTTTGGTGAAATTCAAGATTGAAACCAAAGTGCGTGGGTAAGCAGATTTTCTGAGCATTCTCTGTAGAAGACTGGAAATCAATATCGCTTTTAAAGGATAGACTTCACTGTCTTCAAATCATAAATGTGAAAAAAAAATCCATAGACAGGCCTAAGAAATGCATTTTGGTTGGGAAGGTTTTTAACCAGGAACACGTGTAAACATCTTTCTGCAGAAGATGTAGATATCCGGAGGAAGTGTCAGCATATAACGCTTTGATCTCGTATCTGAAGGAATGTTACCAGGCGGTACATTCGATTGAGGAGATTCCTACCTCAAGTCGTAGACCTCTTAAAGCCGCTCTCTGGGTAGTTGACAATTTAATGATAGAGGCTATATATTGGCTTTCCGTTCGCAAGAGCTGGGTACTCATTTTACCAACCTCAGGAGGACGGAAGGCTGAGTGAACCTTGAGCCAGGTTATGAGCACAGTTTAAGCTGCTGTACAGCAGTTTTAACTCCTGCACTACCAGACAGTGCTGAACTTGGAAACGCTGGCAACTGGTACCAGTAACAAACCAGTGCAGTGTAGACAAATAACTGGCTAACAGGGCAGCCGGCCAAGCCCTCTCCCTTTTCTGATGGGTATTCTTCCCCTTCCCCTCGGGCAGTGTGGTCTGGCTACCAGGCCTGCCCTCCCTGAAATTTCCCCAGCCGTACCCCTGGGTGGTGCTATTTTAGCAACAAAAATGTCTCCACTTGGTTCTTGCAGGAAATGGAGAGGACAAGTGCTACTGCGGAAGCAGCTTTTCAGGCTTACATATACACTGGTAACTCTTAAAACCAATTTAATTCATTCTAGGGGTCAATTTGTTTTAAGAAAGTTTTGTTTTACGAAATGCAGTTTCCCATAGGAATACACTGAAAATGGATTGATCCATTCCAGAGGCTATGGGTCGCTTGGTTTTCTGAAAACTTGGTCTTACGAAATGGAAAATAAAACCGTCTAAGCAAGGCAGCAGTCTGCTTCTCACCATGGTGGGATTCAGGTACTTGGTGAGAGAGCTGAGTACAGTGGAACCCCAACTTTTTTGGGGTCCAGTCTGTGACCGAGGACCTTCCCATTGCAGAAGAGTTGAGGAGGAAATAGCTCATCAGATTCAGGAGCTGTAGACTTCAAAATGCAGAGACCGGTTCAAGACCATTCAAAAGGAAGACTGAGAGAGGGGATATGATAGGTAGGTTTAAATATCTGAAAGGATGTCACCTTGAAGAAGGGACTGGTTTATTTTCCATGGCTTCAGAGACTAGGACATGGGGCAATCGTCTCAAGCTTCAGGAAAAGATTCAATTTAAACATTAGGAAGAACTTCCTGGTGGTTGGAGCTGTTCGGCAATGGAATATGCTGCCACAAAGGAGGTTTTTAAGCATAGGCTGGATGGCCATCTGTCGGGCGTCCTATGATGGGGTTTCCTGCATGGCAAGGGGTAGGACTGGATGGCCCTTGAGGTCTCTTCCAACTCTAGGATTCTATGACCCACCAGGGACGGTATTAACATGGAGCGCATGTTTACATTTAGGGATCTTGCATTGCGGCAATCTCTCAAAGAAGGTGTCCCAGAGAGAACCACGGCCGGTCCACGTAGCCTGCAGTAATTGGTGTGAGGAAAATACGGGTGTTTCTCAGAGGGAGTGCGCAGAACTGGAGGCTGGGTCCTGAGGAGCCTCCACCCCTGTCCCCAGTTTCCAGATTGATGTGTCTCTTGTCTGTGGTTAACGGAACCCGAGTGGCTGAAAACCACCTCGGGTGACTCACAGGGCAACAGGAAACCAGCAGGCCACTCGCCGCCTCGGTGAGCCAGTGACTTGCAGGGAGGGTGGGAGGCTTCCGCAAGAGAAGAGCTGGAGAGATGGCCAGCGTGGAAGCCACCAGCTTCTGCCGCCTCCGTGGGAAGGAAAGCTGATGAGAAGGTCATGATCCTTCCTGGTTCCTCTTGACAACCTCTTGGGTGCACCTCTCTCTGTGCGGCTCCGTCCAGACGCATGCCAACAGCAGGACCTCTTGGCTAACCTTCCGACACCTTGCTTCCCCCCCCATGGAAATTGAAGGGGTCAGGGGTGAGGGGGCAACCCAGGAAGCCACACCAAGCAGCTACCCCTGGGGAACGCGGTGAAATATCCCAGCTTCTGTCCCGCGCCCAGGCCCAACTAGAGGAGGTCACGCAAAGTCAACGGAAGACCCATTGACTAGACAAATTCCCGTGGGTTCAGGGGCTCGGCTCTAAGCTTTTCTGTGGCTCCGTCTAGTAGGTTCGCCCTCCGTAACTTGACGTGTTCCCGTTCAAGGTTCCAGACGACTTCGGATGCTCCGTCGTGCCAGTTGCGTGGGACTTTAAGGACTCTTCGGCCGCATCCAGTTTATAGCGATCCTAAAAGCGTGTCGAAGGTATGTAAGATATTTTGTGTGGTTTTCTCTCACTATTTCCATGGCCAAGTAGGGATTTGAACTCGGGACTCCTGAGTGCATCACTCTGCCCATTGCACCCTACTAGGTTTGTACTTCAAGGACCAGCAAGATTGATTGGACTCCTGCGGGGTGTAGCAGCCTTTTTTTGCTTGCCTCTTGGACTCTCTTTCTATGCAGTCAAAAGTGACTGGTGTCCCTTTTTCTCCCTAATCCTCTTATTTCTCTCTAATCCTGTAATGCCAAACTTGCGAGGTAGACCCTAGATCACCCCAGTGTCTTTCATGGCTCGGATGGGATTAAGACTAGAATCTCCCAGGTTTCTGTCCATTCTTCTAACGCAAGGCCCTCAGAGGCATCCGACAAAATCAGGAAAGCTTGTTCCTATGAGTACCCAAGAGCGCTGGAAGTCCTGCCTAGTTTAGAGAAATTAGGATGGTGGCCTGGGGACTGATCCACCCTCTCTCACTCTCGCAAACATGCCCCAAATATTTGGCTACCCTGCTTGCAGGGCAAAAAGAAGGCTGGGGTGATATGATAGCTATGTTTAAATACTTGAAAGGATGTCATATTGAAGAGGGGACAGGTTTGTTTTCCATGGCTTCAGAGACTAGGACTTGGGGCAATGGTTTCAAACTACAGGAAGAGATTCAGTTCAAACATTAGAAAGAACTTAATGACAGTTAGAGCTGATCAGCAGTGGAAGATGCTGCCACAAAGGAGGGTGGTGGAGTCTCCTTCTTTGGAGGTTTTTAAGCAGAGGCTGGATGGCCATCTGTTGGAAATACTGTGATGGGGTTCCTGCATGGGAGGGGGTCGGACTGGATGTCCCTTGAAGTCTCTTCCAACTCTTATGGTTCTATGATTCTAAGTGTCATTGTATCTCATGGGATGGCCTTTAAATTTAGAATCATGGAGTAATCATGACAAACAGGGACCCTAAAGGTCATCAATACTAACCCCTTCCCAAAGCAGGAAACCCACAGCTTAAAGGCTGACCATCAAATCTTTGTTTCAAAACAGAGAGAGAGAGAGAGAGAGAGAGAGTCCAGCAATGTTTTTTTTAAATACAATTTTAATTGCTTGAGCAGCACAGAGAACCCAGACGAGAAATTCACTATGTCCGCCTATGAGATGATAACGAAACAAAATCCATACCAGAGGGTAGGACTGGGAAAACAGATAAACGAATGCTGACTCCTTATAATAAGTTGAGCAGGTCTTTCCATAAAATAACATTAAATACAGGCAGGAAAAGGGTCATTGCATTATAATTTACGACATTGTGTCCTGAAACCAATGCTGGTAAAATTGCAATTGTCACTTCCTCAACGAAGCTGGTATTTGAATGCTTACTTTTTCCATGAGTCCTGTAGACGAAAATCTTGACAGACCAGTGAGTAAGAGATTACTCTTTTGTATAGTTTTCCAGTGTGTTTTCTGTAATTAAGATGGGTTTGTTGCAGAACCAAATAATTGAGATGAATGGATTAAGTTCACCATTGTGCTCTTGAATGGCCACAAATCAAAAAAGGGGGCTGTTTTAGATTGCTAATTAGTGGGTTGCCCTGTCTAATTTCCAGAATCTGATCATACCAGCCATGTTCATCACATAGGGCAGTTTTGGCGAACCTACGGCCACCTGTATGCAGGTTAAGTCGCTGTATTGGCACTGCAAAAAAAATGAGTGGGTTTTGAATCGCAGTGTGGGCACTCGGTCTCTAGAAGGTTAGCCATCACTGACATAGGGTAATGTGAATTGCTCCCTTGGGAATTCCGCCCTCCCCCCCACAACAGTGGATTAAACATTGTTGCTTAGAATAGTATAAATTGCTCTAGAGGAGACCCACCGAATCAGTAGGGATTCAGCGAATCAACTCTGGAGTCCTGGGTTCAGTTCCCCACCTTGCCATGGAAAGTCCTTATGGGTAGTAATGGTCAACCACTCTTTGACCACTGCCCATTCCCAAAAACTTCATCCAGGACTGTAACATGTTTAAAGCAACTTGACAGACAAACTATTCTGCTACTTCATCAACCCTAGCGCCAGGGTCTGTTGATCTTTTGCCTCATGTGCCTGAGTATTCGGGACCGGCCATGGTCAACGGTTTCGGCTTATGACCAGATGGGACGAAGACGGTCAGCAAAGGTTTGGAACAATGATTGGTCCAGATCCAGGATTCCCAAACCTTGGGTCCCCAGATGTTCTTGGGCGACCACTCCCAGGAGCCTCCACCACCTGCTGGGCTGGCCAAGGTTTCTGGGAGTTGTAGTCCAAGAGCATCTTTGGACCCAAGGTTGGGAACCTCTGCCCTGGGTGATGGTTTTCTGCCACCCTAGTGGCAGATTTTCCAAAGGAGAAGTGGTCTGAAGAAGAATCTCCAGCCAGCTGACCTACCTTCCTCCCTGGGTGATCTGTCACCTCGTGACTCGCTCCATTCCCTTCCAACGCCCACAGTGTCTACCAACGGTTGCTTTTCTGTTTCCAAGGCTGACGCTGCGGTCAGATCACGCGATGAGCCAGACAGAGCTGATCTGGGGCGCCTTCTCGTTAATGGTTCTGGGGGCCCTGGTTACTATGTGCATGAAGTGCCAACGGACGGGTAAGTCATCTTCCAACCACCAGCAGCAGCACCACCACCATCAAACTCCAGAGTTGGAGGGACCCTTATGGATCGTCAAGCCCAGTCCCACTCAAGGAGGCCCAGAGGGGAATTGATAGCTGAATGGCTTAGTGGTTTAGGCATCTGGCGGCTGAGCGGAGGTTGGGAGATCAATTCCCCACTGGGCCTCCTTAAGAGGGGCTGAACTTGATGAACCATAAGGGTCCTTTCCTGCTCTTCAGCTCAAAGATAAAGTACTATTGCTATATGCTGTGTGTGCGTGCATGTGTGCGTGCATATAATTCACACGCCATCTTTCTGCCCATAAAGGGACTGAAGACAGCTATATATCATGGATAGATATATGGTTAGAATATCCACGGACTGAGTACCTACAGTTTCACTTATCCGCTGTCTAAAATACAGTATTGTTCATAGCATAGTAGGTTAAGCAAAAAACCTGGAAATATATATTTTCACACTGTATTTACCAATACAGGCCGCTAGGGGGAGCTAGAGATCATGCTATACATTTTTGTTCAAGGATACACAGCTGGTCTCTGCTTCCATCTAGTGATGAGTTCAGGTAATGCATGTTAAAATATTTTTCTGGGTTTCTCTCCCCCCCCCCCTTACTATATATACTAGGGGTGATGAACCTTTGGCACTCCAGATATTTTGGACCACAATTCCCAGAATTTCAAGCCTGTGCTGCAAATGACAAAGGACTGTGGGAGTTGTGGTCCAAAACATCTGGAGTGCTTAAGATTTGCCACCACTGCTATATACAGTATATAACATTTTCTGTTATCCATAGATTTCAGTATTCACAGGGGCCACTAGAACCAAATCGCCATGGTCCTGCTGTATAAGTGAATATGTGCAATATACAAATAAGCAAACAGTGTTATGTTGTCCACAATAAAAACATCCCCATAGACTAGACGCAGAAGGTGTGTCTCGCTGTGCTTTCACCATGCATGTGAAACTAAACATTGCCTGCTGCATTTCTAAGCAATGTCTGGTCCTTGTAACAAGCACCACAAATCTAAGCAGATTGCTTCAAACGATTCTGTTATTAATATTAGGGTTTGTTGCCTCTGACCTTAGGGAACACACGGGACAAGACCGGACAGACGGAGGAGTAAGTAGTGGGTCATTGCTTTTATGATTCCAGAGGGGTGGCCAAGCCCGAGAGAGGTTCTCTGGCCCCATGCGAAGTTGATGGCAAGTGACATAAGCAATACATGTGTTTTCTTGCCAATGGTTGTTCGGAAAGATATTTGGCAGTGAAATGGGCACCTTGATGTGTGCAATTGTCACGTCTAATAGCTACTGGATTGTCGTATGAACTAGTCAAGCGTAATACAGTTGTCTCCCACCCTTTCGCAGTTCACATACTGCGGTCCCGGTATTTCGCAGGTCCACAGTATATGAAAAAAGGCCCCCTGGGGTAAGGAGGAAAGGCCTTCCCAGGCCCATTGGAGGCCCCAAAAGTGCTTCCCTGCAAACCGGAAGTGACTTCCAGTAAACCGGAAGTGACCTCCAGATCACTAGAAAGCACTTTTGGGGCCTCTGGGGGACTGGAAAGCCCCTTGCAGGCCCGTTCGGGGCAGCGCCAGGCCTGGGGTAAGTACAAGAGCCCCCAGAGAGCCCGCCCAGTCAGGACCTGACCCAGTCATCGCATATTGCGGATTTTCAATTATTACGGGTCGGGTTGGGTCCCTAACCCTTGCAATAGGTGGGGGTTTACTGTATTATCATGAGAAATGCCCATGAAATATCACGTCTGTGCCATGCGTCATAGCCACCGAACCCGCATCTGTCCAAATAAAACAGAAGCACTTTTGTCATCACAATGTTAGTTGTGGTTAATACAACTCTCCAGGACCACTGGTGCTGAATGAAGAGAGACTGTATGCACCAAGGAGGTGCCTGTCTTAGGGAGTCTATGATCTGTCCTCATTGCAATTTTGATGGTCACAATGCACCCCACCGTGGGGCAATTTGCACACACACACACACCCCGACACAGCCTGTCTTGTGTTCCCAGGCACATTGCAGCTGACTGTGCAGCCCCAGTGGAAAGAGAGAGGTGTTCGGCACAGGCCCGGACACACTCTTTGAGATACGAAGATCGGCAGAGATGGGAGACGCCAAACTCTTATTTGGGTGAGTAGATGCAGATCCTGGAATGGGGCATTGCAAGCCAGGAACACCTGGCTTACCCAAGGTTGGGAACCACTGGGATAAGAGCTTCAGACTGAGACTGAGAGGACCCAAGTTCGAATCTCCGTTTGGCCAATGAAACCCACAGTGGGAGTGGCAGTCGGAAGCCATGCCTTGGACATCTAGACCTGACAGCACATAAAGCTGTGTTAAAAAGATGGACCCTCTTGGATTGGCGGGGGACGAAGGAATGGAAGAGGTTGGGCCGCCCGTCCGAGAGAAGAATCAGAAACAACGGTTGATGGGGAGAAGAAAGGGAAGACGCGAGGAGCTGGCATCTGGCCACCAGCAAGGGTCTGATCCTGGCCACCAGCAAGGGTCTGATCCTGGCCACCAGCAAGGGTCTGATCTTGGCCACCAGTTACACCTGGCCCTGGCAGTCAGTTGAGGAGTTGGCCGTCAAGAACCTGCCAACCGCATGTGTGTTTTTGGAAAGATCATCCAGATTGGGGACTTCCGAAATGCAACATTGGAGGAGGGCCCTGCCCTGAGCATGGCGCCAGACTCCATCTAGGGAGATCTGGGAGAGGACCGTGTTGGCCCATTGCTGCCAGTCAGAGCTGCCACTGTCAGGGTTGTCAGATGCGGTAGTAGGCGGGTTCCGAAGAGAGAAAGGCCAAGGTGGAATCCTTACTCTGCCCTTAAGCTCATTGTGCAGCATTTCACCCGGTGCCAGCCCAGTAGGGTAGGATGAGACGAAAAAGAATGCAGAAAGTGCTATGACTACAACCCTGCAACTGGCAACTACAATCTCCAGAGCATGGCAAAACAGTCCGAAAAACTCACATAGACCTAAGCAACATTCTTCTCCTTCTCCTCCTCCTCCTCCTCCTTCTCCTCTTCTTCCTTCTCTTCCTCCTTCTTCTCCTTCTCCTCCTCCTCCTTCTTCTCCTCTTCCTCCTTCTCCTCCTACTCCTTCTTCTTCTCCTCCTCCTCCTCCTCCTCCTCCTCCTCCTCCTCCTTTTTCTTCTTAGGTTTGGCAAGATCAGGAGAAGAGGATCTTAAAACCCCCTACAACTTGCTGGGACCAAGGTAGGATGGAGCTGTTTGTTGTAAATTAGGTATTAGCATACTGAGGGCTGAGGGGCAAATGTGTTTGTAGTTAAAGAATTCAGTGTTTGGCTGTAATGTACCTGGTCCAGGAAGTTTGTGGCAACCTGACAGCCATGAAAAATCACTACCTGTGGCATGTATTTACTACCTGCATAGATTTATTTATCAGAAACTTCCTAACTGTTAGAGCGGTATGACAATGGAACCATTTACCTCTGGAGGTGGCGAGTGCTCCAACACTGGAGGCGTTCCAGAGATTCCGTGATACTTACGATTCTCGTCCTTAAACCCAAAGGGATGTCTTTACTTTTATTTATTTATTTATTTATTTATTTATTTATTTATTTTTGCATTTCAGCAAAAGCCACAAGCACCCTTCCTTACCAAGTCAATTTGGTACGTATTTTGTAATGGCTTCACAGCATTTCTTGCCTACACCCGGTTTTGGTGTCCACTATATCAATATTAGTCAGGTGGGTTTTCGGTTGTCTGGTGGAGACCCAAAACGTCCCATGCTGTGTGGGAAAACTGAGCAGAAACAACCACTTCCTGAGAAGAAAAACCTCTTTGCAGCTATGCTTCGGAGGCCTGCAGCCTAATTGTGGCCGAGGAGGTGATAAAAATCACTCTGCCTATTGCCGGGAGAGCTCAGTCGTTGACACTTTGAAGGTGCACAGTCTGTGTTGATGTTGTTTTGGACGGTCATTACCAATTTTGTTTTGTAATAATATTCCATCACCTTAACATTTCACATTTCTAAGTTCATTTCTACAAACAGCTCCCATTGTCATTCATCATATTGTCTGGGTGCGCTTAATATTAATTACATCACGTCTTAGTACCACCTAATGCATTGTTTCTTCTCTCCAACCAATCAGAAAATCTATTTCTTGTTGAGTTATTAACATTACCAATGTTAATAATGCGACTGTCTATACCTGTTTTCCATGTGTACACCAATCTATACCACTGCGTACAGTCCTGTAGCCTAAGAGGGTACAGTCAGAAAGCAGACTGTAATCTACAAACCTCATTCCGGAAGTCACCTGTTAGTCTTAAAGGTGCCGGAATGTTTTGGGATGTTTGGGTTTTTGCTTTACCACTGCCATTGTTGGCACCTTTATAAATCCCATTCATTTAGACCAGGGGTGGGCAACTGTCGGCCCGCTAGATGGTTTGGACCACAACTCCCAGAATTCTGAGCCTAGGTTCCCAATGACGAAGGACTGTGGGAGTTGTGGTCCAAAACATCTGGAGGGCTGAAGTTTGGGCCCCAGTGATTTAGAGCTAGGGTGGGCAACTATCGGCCCTCCAGATGGTTTGGACCACAACTCCCAGAATTCTGAGCCTAGGTTCCCAATGACAAAGGACTGTGGGAGTTGTGGTCCAAAACATCTGGAGGGCTAACAGTTGCCCACTCCTGATTTAGACGGATCGGTGCTCATTGGGTCTCACCCGAGATTTGGACTTGGAGGTTGGCTCTCAGGTCCAAACTTTAAACACCTGCTTCTATTTCTCCCAAAGTAGACTGTCAGGATGAGTCCCCTCATTGGGAGACAGGCGTCTGACAAACCGACCAATCAACCCAAACCCAAACCCAACCCAACCCAACCCAACCCAACCCAAACCAACCAACCAACCCATCAACAAACAAACTTCATTGGAACCGGAGAAGGCGGCTCCCATTTTTCAGCTGGCAAACGGAGTCTGTGGGCTACTTTAGCTCAGTCCCTGCTTGCGTTCTTCTCCTGGAAGGTATTAAGCAGAGTGTGGGATGAGATGACCACCCCAAGGCCACTTCCGGCTTTAACATTTTATGCTCCACAACCAATGGGGTTTCTGGATTTGGGGCTCCGGCTGTTGGGGGCCTAGGGAACAAGATGGTTGGTGACATCTTTGAGTAGGGAGGAACATGGTTTACTGAGTAATCGGGCAAAAAAGAACTTGGTCCAGGAGCACCGTTTGAACCCAGAGCATGGAAGGGTCTTGGGTTTTTTTTGGTTGTTGTTTTCAAGAAATGGATTTCTGGAATCCCTCAGCTCAGCAGAGCTCAGCTCAGCTCTAGAATCCTTGAGAAAGACGCCGAGGGCTTTCACTGACACTTGATTAATTTTCTTTCCAGAAACCAGAGCTAAGTCCAGGTATCAGAATTTGAAGAAAGGTGAGTATGCCCTTTTAGTGCTTTGTGTGTGTAAGGCTTTTCCCCTGTTAGCTTTCTTTATCTTTCCAGCTTTCACATCCATTCATGGTGACTGGAAATACAAGAGTGTGGGTGGTCCTAATCTCCAGTGACACCTCCTGACACTTGATGAACTTTTCTAATTTCCTCTGATCAGACCATAGCAGGTGATGATTCTTGTCCAATGAAAGCAGGTTTGTTTGTGAGAGGAAACGTGAGAGAGGAGGTCCTGGGCGTGGGTACCGGTTGAGCATCTCTGGAGGGTCTACCTGGTCTTTCAGTTTTAATAAAGGTATCAGTTCATCCTTGGAGGCTGCAGGTGTGGAGCCTATTTCCGTGAAGACTTAATGAACAATGACTAAATTTCCTTTGCAGAAATACCGATGGGACCAGAAGCTGCTTACGTGTAAGTCACTCCTTGGGAGAGGCTGGCTTTGAGTGCCAGCAGCTACATTTTGGGAATGCTCCTCACCCTTATAGGTCCTTTTTCCCATGGAGGGTCAAAAGACCTGATGGTTAGCCCAAGTAGTTTAGATATTGGGAGTTCGATTCCCGGCTGGGCCACTTTGACAGTGGCTGAACTCCATGATCCATAGATTTCCTTCCTCCTCTGCAGTTCTAAGACTATTTATTTATTTATTTATTTATTTTATTGGATTGTGTGAATTCTCCATCCATCTCTGATGGAGCTGTGGCAATTGGTGGATTTGGAACTTCTGTGTCTGGGCTGAGTGAATGCAGTGCCATATTTCTGGTGTCGGGGTTACTCTTGGCGTGTAGTGCGGGCATGAGAGAGAATAATATTAATTTTAATATTACTATTAATTTAATTTTAATTTTATTTTAATGTGTTTTACTGTTTTATGGTTTTATTGTATGAATTGTTTGAATTGTTAATTGTTGTAAACCACCCAGAGTGACCACGCTGCCAGATGGGCGGTATAAAAATCCTATAAATAAATAAATAAATAAATAAATAAATAAATAAATAAATAAATAAATAAATAAATAAGGAGAAAAGTCTTATGAGAAAGTCAGCCAGCCAACTTAATACTGCATTTTCCCCGTCTCTGCTGCAAATTCATCCTCCTTAAGGAGGAAGCTACTCATGATGGGGCCATGCAGATTAATTGAACCCTAATGCCTCGAGCTTCGTGGAAATTTTTCATGAATCCTTGGATTGGCCTCTACATAAGAACATAAGAACACCCTTGCTGGAACAGGCCACAGCCCATCCAGTCCAGCATTCTGTCCTCACACCGCGGCTCACCATTGGCTTCAGGGTATTCCCAATCAGATGTCTTCACCTGCTTACAATTCTCCATAAATGGCATTGAGAGATCTCCTGCCTCTCTCTCCAACCCAGAGGTTGTCCTTAGGCATCCATCATGATAGCCACGGATACCCATGTTCTCCATGAACTTGTCCAATCCTTTCTTAAAGCTGTCAAGGCTGATAGCTGTCACCACTTCTTCTGGCAGGGAGTTCCACAGACCAGTGATCCTCTGGGTGATAAAAGTACTTCCTCTTATTTGAGATCTAGCACCCAAAAGTTTCATGGAGTGCCCCCTAGTTCTAGTGTTGTGCGATAGGGAAAACAGCTTTTCCTTCTCTACTTTGTCCACACCGTGTTATCATTTTATAAACTTCAATCAGGTCCCCTCTTAGGTACAGTCATTCCAGACGACGTTCTACGCCCACGGCTGTACATTTAAATTAGCACCTGCAATTTTTACGTGGCTGAGAGTCCAGCAGCCTTACATTTCTATTTGCACACCCGAGTTCAAAGGGTTCCGTATTTTACACGCAAAGCACAGGCGAGCTCTCTTTCTCATACATCTACAAGAGGTCTCACAAGGACCACAAAACCCGGGATAGGTTTTACTGACGAGATGAATGGTGCTCATTTTAACCACAGGAAACTGGCTTGGCTTTGGCTTCAGTGAGACACACAGAGAGAAGCCCTACCTAGTTCTGTTTGGCGACAGTGTGGCCTGAACCCGTGGCTTCTCTTTAACTGATGTCCTCTTTAATTGAGCTGGGGTGGAGAGCACAATGTAGCTGCCTCCTCTGCTCTCAGTAGGGAGTCGGTCCGCCTTTTATCACACCTGAGCATGATAGTAAACAAGGTGGAACAAGACCCCCTTATCAACATGAACAGTATTTGCCAATTCACTTACTGTCAATATTAAAATAAAAGTCCTAGAAATAGACGGTTCCTGCATGGCAGGGGGTTGAACTGGATGGCCCTTGAGGTCTCTCTTCCAACTCTATGATTCTATGAAGTTACCAGACCTGGCCGCTAGGAGCCAGGACTATCCAGATATGGATGCACCAAGGTTCTTATCTGTCATGGTTAGATATCATGGAAATCCATCATCATCAAGACGGCCACCGTTATTCAACCCCCTTGAGTTACATTGTCAGTGTTGGATCCCTGAAGACCTCAGATGAAACATCTGCTCTACAAGCTTCCTTGGGTGACCTTCGGTCACTTGCTTGGTTCCAGATTAACTTCTCCAACAGGGTTGCCATGAGAATAGAAGGGTTTAAATCTGATTTGTGTAAATTACGCTGCTGGATTTTCGCCTTCAGGATGCAAAATGAGGTCTGGATGCCTTGCCTGGTATGGCAGAGGACTAAGACTCAGGGAGACGTACAACATTATGCAGGGCATGAGTCAAGTGGACAGAGGGACGTTCTTCTCCCTCTTACAAAATACCAGAACTAGGGGACATCCACTCAAATTGAGGGCTGGGAGAGTAAGAACAGACAGAAGAAAATATTTTTTTCACCCAGCATGTTGTTAATCTGTGGAACTCCCTGCCACAGGAGGTGGTGATGGCATCTGGCCTGGATGCCTTCAAACGGAGATGGGACAGATTCCTGGAGGAAAAGTCCATCACAGGTGACAAACCAGGATGGAGATGTGTCATCTCCAGGCTTAAAACTGGGGTACTTCAAGGGCCAGATGCAGGGGAGTGGTATCAGGAGACAGATATCTAGTCTTGTGCGCTCCCAGAAGCATCTGGTGGGGCCACTGTGAGATACAGGAAGCTGGACTAGATGGGCCTTTGGCCTGATCCAGCATGGCTCTTCTTATGTTCTTATGTGGTGTAAAACCACTCCTGAAATATCTCTCTTATCTTGAGAGCCCTATTAAGGTCATAAGTCCATTCCAACTTAACAGCACTTAACAATGTCAGTTCAACCTTCTTTGGGGAGATGGGATGTTTGTGAACAGATCATTCTTTGGGAACTCCATTCATCTCAACTTGGATGCTTTTCATCACAGACTTATTACTTTCAAGGTGAGAATTTCTACTCCTTCTTCCACTTCACACCCTTTCGTTTTCTTTTTTCTGCTTCCTCCTTTCTAGCCAGCCCATTTCTAATTACCATTATTGCAATGCGGGAGATTTCTTAAGCCCTTCAATAGGTAAGCTGACCCGAGATACAAACCCTTGTTTGAACCAACCGGGACTAAGCGGAAAAGAACTAAAATCCTGTTTGCTTATGAGTAAGGACAATCATGTGAACATTTTTTCCTGTTCCCAAAGCTGCTCCTTCATGTTGATGCAGATGTGTGCCGATTTGTGGTTGGGGCCTACAACTCCCATAATGCTCAGATCTACACTCTCTCCCTCCATGAACCTGGTCACATATCGAGATCATCAAGGGAGGCCTTTCTTTTAGTCCCAACACCCTCACAGGGCTCCCGTTTGGCGGGCGTTCTCTGTTGCTGCTTCCAGACTGTGGAACTCCCTCCCACTGGAGGCCCGTCTGGCCCCATCTCTGCTGTCCTTCCGGAAGCAGGCAAATATCTTCCTCTTTAGGCAAGCTTTCCACAAGTCTGGTTGTCTGGGAGACAATTAATGGTTATCTCTCTCCCCCCTGCCCTCCATGATGCTTTTACCTAATGATGAAAGGGCTGATCGGCATATAAATATAAATAATACTGTATTTTTTCATGGGGAGGAGAGGATGTGAAGGGTGGAAAGGTAGAGGCAGATACGAGGATGGCTTTCGTTTCCCGCAATATTATAGAAGGATAGTTGTAGGTCTTTGTAGCACCCCTTGCAATTGGCTATGGCATTAAGACCAACCAGGAAGGGTGGAGCAGAATCCTGCCGTTTTCCCTAAGTTGTCCTTTCCATTCTTTGCCTTTTTGCACCCGACCCTTGTCTTTCTCCTGTTTCAGAGGAGGAGTCCCCCTCGTACGAAAATGTGAGCAGACCGCCCGGAGGCAACGGATGTGGTACGTTCTGTGCATCGAGAGGGCGTCCTTATTACAAGCCCACCTCATTATCGCTGTTGCGACTCTGTGGGCTAGCCTTTCAAAATCATACCCGGTAGAGAAAAGGTAAAGACAGTGTGATTCAGTGGAGGGTGTGCAGGACTCGAACTCAGGGGATGGCAAACGCCACACTTTAAGCCTCTCACTTACTTTAGTTTATTTAGCATTTATTTGTTCCGCCATCTTGCCGAGCATTACTACTACTACTACTAGTAGCAGTAGTAGTACTACTACTACAGTGGTACCTTGTATTAAGGAATTAATTCGTTCCAAATTAAATTATGTTAGGCAAATTTTCCTTTCTACAAATTCCCATAGGAATGCATTGAAAACGGAGTAATCCCATTTTTATGTTGTACGGATTCTCTCAATAGGCGATTATGTTAAGCAAATTTCTCCTATCTCTGGAATTTTTTATGTTGTACAAATTTTATGTTATACAAGCTGTTTGTTATACAAAGGTCCTCTGTACTACTACACAGCAGACAAGATAACTACACTGGATTTTGTATTATCAATCACTAGTCGAAGACTTCCCAGGCTTTCCCACTGGAGGCCCGACTGGCCCCATCTATGCTGTCCTTTCGCAAGCAAGCAAAAGAGCTTTCTTTTCATGCAAACTTTCCCTGAGCGACTGGATGCCTGAGAAGCATTTTTAAAGGGAGTGTAGTGCCTTGTTGCTTTGAATGCACATTTCTTTCTGATTTTGTTTACCGTTTTAGTGTGGTATTTTATTATTTTTAATATTGGTACATACTGTTTCTACCTTTTCAATGCTGCCTTTTAATAATGTAAACAGCCTTTAAAGCTGGATAAAAATAGTTTAAGCATATTAATAAGCAGAAGAGCTTGGGAATAACCTGGAGAGGCCCTTCATCCTGTTAGGTGCCGCATCTGAACTGACTTCTTTCTCGTCTGCAGATTCGACCAATGCAGAGATCTACGAGAACAGCACAATAATCCAGTTGTGGAAACATTCGCCAATGCAAGGTAAAATTGGCCTCCTTGGCTAGCTGAATTCTGATAGCGGGGTATTTTTTGAAATATATATATATATCAAAATAATAATTATTAGAGCACTCATGGTTATATTAGGTCCACGTGCTGTATGTCAGCCTAAGGACAACAGGGGTTGCTAAAAGGCTTAGAAGGAACTGCTGGATAGTCCAGTGGTTTAGGTTCCTGGCTCTGGAGCCAGAGGCTGAGAGTTCAATACCCCGCCTTGCCTCCTTGCCGAGGTCTGGGCGCAATGATCCAGGGGTCTCTTCCTGGCCTGCAGTTGTAAGTCGCTAATGATTTACACATCTATAAGAATGCCACAAGGCACTAGCAGAGATGTTTTGAGGGTGGTGTTGCTATAAATACTTGTGTTTTGTATGCCGAGGAGCGCTGATCAGGTTAGATGCAGCTGGAAATAGCCGTCAGATGTGGAAACGTCTAAGGGAAAGGAGCAAGAGTGGTTGCAAAAGAATCTGCTATCGAGTTGATCTCCCCAGAGAGCTTTAAAAGATGGCATCATCTCTCCTGCAGTGGACGCTGCCTGGGTCCGTGAGCGGTGGTTTTGTTGTAGATCAAAGCTAACGGGTTCAAGCTGAACCCGAACCAAACAGCCATCCTCCCCTGGGGGGGGGGTGCCTGATGGATTGGCGGAAACCCTAGGCTGGATGGTCTTGCCCTCCCTCCCAGGAACTCTTGTCTACGCCTTTGGGAGTGATCCGAGACTCCTTTTTAGGTGTGCGTACGATCGATCCATGTTGGTTCGTTTCTCTCCCCTGCAATTTAAATCTCTCTCCTGGTTCCAATTTCCCAACATTGTTAAACTTACCCACTTAATGATATTGGGAAATTAGAAAGTTCTATAGCCCTCAAAGGAAGAAAAGTAAAAGAGAGAATAAGAATCGTGTTAGCACAGTGCTGATGCGCTGTAACTTGTAAGAAAAAAATACCAAGAATTGAAAGCTTCCTCCCAGAAAGAGGAGGTGGCGGTGGGGGATTTGTTGTTCTCTTAGTTTCTTTTCTTCAGAGAGGTGGAGCCTACTTGAGGTTTGTATGCCATGAGCTTCTGAGCCATCTTCGGTCAGCCTTCTGTTCACGGATTCTCTCTCTTAACCCAGGAGGCTGCTCTGATGATGGTGGTGGCGGCGAGGAACCGGACTACATTAATGCAGATTTGCAGAGATGGTAATTCTACAGATGTGCTGGTCTCTTCCCATTGCTGACAGATAAATGTTCAGCCTTGGTTCTTGTCAATTTAAGTCCAAAACTCTGGAGAAATATGGCGCCCAAGAAGAACTGCACTAGCCTTTACTTGGACGGCCTGCCCTGCATGTCGCCGGTTGTGCACACTGGTTGTGAAACCGGGTGCACAACCAGCTCACTAGGGAGGACTGCACTTTCAGCATGGGTTTAATTTTTGCAACAGGATTTTGGCTTCTCCTGAGTCAGAGAGCAGGTCATTTCTTCAGAGTGGCTGTGCATTTAGAGGCAAAAGGTGTGCAGTTTAAAATCTTAGAGAGATCTGTGAGATCAAGTTGTTAATTTACTGCACCGAGAGGTTGGACTTATAGGCCCCTTCTAATGCCACGATTCTAGGATCTCCTACAAAGAAGAACACAACAGCTAAGAGCAATTTCACAACAAATCCAATGAACCTCATGGATGCTCGTGAGCAGAAGCGGAAATCCTATCTGTTGAAGACAAATGGGATTTCATACGAACCTACCCGGCAATTAAGATCGAGCCAGGGGGCCCTCTTGAAAGAGCCATCCCTCAAGGAAGTTAAAGGGATGGCCTGTAGACATAGGGCCTTCTCGGCAGCTGCCCCCAAGCTATGGAATGCCCTCCCGATTGAGAGCCGCCTGGCACCAACATTGTTGACATTTCGGAGCCAGGTAAAAAGCCTTCCTATTCTAGAAGTTTTTTAATTGATACAATAGAGATTGTGGGTCCTCTGATGGCAATTTTAGCGTAATGATTTTAGTGTAAGGTTTTTTATTATTGTTTCAATTATTTATTGATATTTTATGTTTTAACTGTTTTAATTCTTTTGATTGTAAGCCGCCCAGAGACCTTTGGGTAGTGGGCGGCATATAAAGTTGTAAAAATAAATAAATAAAGATGTTTGGTTCTATAAAATAATGACATCTGCCCACTTTCTTCTGCAGGACTGCTGCCTAAGACCTGGGGAGGAGGACCTCAGATCCTCCGGCACCTCTTGTACAATCCATGTGTGTCTCCGAGGAGATGCACAGTGCTGGCCGTCTTGCTGAGAAGCCCACCAGTTTTTGGAGGGCGGTTGGGGGAAAAGACAGGCTCCTTGTCGGGGTGTCTGCCCTAAGCCGTGACCCCCGTTCACCTCGATCCCCGTCGACTGCTCCAACTTGACAGATGTGTTTCTCAAGGCAGCACGGCCATTTTTGTCCCAAGCCATAGACACCTGTTCATTTCTCTGCACACCTCTTCATTTTTCTGGGAGGTTTGCCTTAGGGAACTCTACAGGCTGTGTAGACCATAATGTAAGCCGTTGTACAGAACTGAGAAGAATAAACCCCTGCTGGTTGGTCCACCTGACCTTCGGCTACAGCAGGTATGTCCACACTTGGCCCTCCAGATGTTTTGGACCACAACCCCCACAGTCCTTTGGCATTGGAAATACAGGCTTGGAATTCTGGGACTTGTGGTCCAAAACATCAGGAGGGCCGAAGTTTGTAAGTTCGGCACCCAGCTGGAAGCCGGGATGGTGTAGCAATGATGCCTGCAGCTCCTTGTCCTGCATCCAGGAGTGGTTAACCTTTGGGGTGGCACCCAGAAGTCTTCCACGGCCAACCCCACAAACTTATTTGTATGTCTTTTTAAAATCCTACCATTCTTCCCAGACCTTTATAGGGCACAAGCCACGTTCCTCCTCGTTTGGTTTTGTAAGCGCTGGTATTTTAAGAACATAAGAAGAGCCCTGCTGGATGAGGCCAAAGGCCCATCTAGTCCAGCTCCCTGTATCTCACAGTGGCCCCACCAGATGCATCCGGGAGCACAGGAGACTATATCTCTTGTCTCCTGATACCACTCCCCTGCATCTGGTCCTTGATCTCCATCATGGTTTTGTAACCTGTGATGGACTTTTCCTCCAGGAATCTGTCAAATCCCTTTTTGAAGGCATCCAGGCCAGATGCCATCACCACCTCCGGTGGCATGGAGTTCCACGGAGTAACAACGTGCTGGGTAAAGAAGTGTTTTCTTTTGTCTGTTCTAATTGACTCAGTAAATTAACTCTCCAAGAAACATCCAACGTTTATGACCTGTGACACCCCTGGAGAACCTCAGGACGGTCCATGCGGCCACGAGTACAGGTCTCAGACTTGGGAAGTGTGTCCTCTCCCCAATGAGCCATAAAGCTGACTCGGACTAGACCCGTCCCTCGGTTTGAGACCCAGAGACTCCACAGGCATGATGTAGAGAGGTAACCAGGGAGGTGGAGAACCCTCTTGGCCCTCTGGATGAGTAAGGATAGATGAGCCGGCCAGATAGCTCCATAGTTCAGGTATCTGACTATAGAATTAGGATTATGAGTTCGATTACCTGCTGTGCCTCCTGGGAGAAGAGCCAGCCTGGGTGGCCTCGGGTGAGCTGCACCGTCCCAGGGCACCCTGGAAGCAGGGAATGGGAAACCACTTCTGAATTGGCGGGTTAGTGATTTAGATATCTAGCTATAGAGCCAGAGGCTTGGATGTTCAATCCCCCACTGCACCCCCAGGGAGAAATGCCAGCCTGGGGTGCCTTGGGCAAGCTGCAGTGTCCCAGGGCTCCCCCAGAAAAGAAGGGAACAGGAAACCACTTCTGAGCTGGCTGGCTGGGTAGCACAGTGATTTAGATATCTAGCTACAGAGCCAGAGGCTGGGGGGTTCAATTCCCACCCCACTGGGCCTCCTGGGAGAAGAGCCAGCCTGGGTAGCCTTGGGCAAGCTGCATAGTCCCAGGGCACCCCTGGAAGCTGGGAATGGGAAACCACTTCTGAATCTTCTCTACCTGGAAAAGCCTGAAAAAAAGGCCACCAAAAGTCAGTGTTGACTTGACAGAGCAGGATTATTAGAACCACCTGCTTTTTTAAAAACAGAAGCCTATTGTCCAATTTGTCATCGTTACTAAGACTTCCCTCTTAAGAGGACAGGTGTACTAGGGGTGCCTTTATTGAGGGCCACAAAGAGAATCCCACCGGCGTCTACCGTTTTTAGGTCAAACTTTATTGGGTCCAAAGTGCGCGCGTGTGTCGGCCGGGGTATTATGGGGGGGGAGGGGGGAACCCTATGAGGCTGAATGAGCAGATCCGTGGAGGGCAAACGGAAGCCCCGTGCGGCAACTGAAGTCCGCCTCCAGCCTCCCGGGTCCTCGCCCCTCTCTTCAACTTGCCGCGGGGGCTTCGGTCTTCTGACACAGCCGGGCCAGCAGCCCCGCCAGCTGCAAGAGGGAACTCACTCCTTCCACTATCTTCATATGGGTATAGCCGATTTCCTGGCCACGGAGAGAGGGGAAAGGGAATTAGATCTCCCCCACCTTGCCTGGCATCCTGCCTTTTTCCTCCATCAAGGGATCGGCGCAATCCTGTAGGCCGTTAAATATAATCCCAAACGAACGGCTCTTCTCTTCTCGCGGATGTCTCTCTTTCAAAGTGGGGGGGAGTAAGGCCTGCTGGTCTCTAAAGAGAGGAGGCGGCATTTCCAGGAGCCCCTTGGCTTCTGCTGGCGTCTTTGGCACCTTAATTCCCCCCCCATCCCACCCCGTTGTCCAGAAAGCCAAGCCATCAATGCCCAGAGTGGCCAAGTTGGCCTTCCAATCGTCCCGCCAATCAACAACGGGGCACAGCCTGCTACCAAAGTGGTTCTAGGCACATGCACACCTACAGACCGTAATACGTGAATGAGTCATTCTGGATCAAAATGACAGACGGGTATCTCCCCCCGGTTGTGTCTAATACTGTGTTTTTAAATAATAATTCATTCCTGTAGTGCAGTTACCAACTACCTAGTGGTTCTCAGGTTCCCCCAACCCTCTCCCCATTATTCTCAGAAAGAAACCTTAAATCAGTAGTTCTCAACTTTCCTAATGCCGCAACCCTATAATACAGTTCCTTCTGTTGTGGTGACCCCTTGCCCTGCTTGGAAGAGGCCACACACCCCCTTTGGCAGGCCACTGGCACAGGGGCCATAGAGAACTTCCCTCTACAGGCACCCTCAGCCAATTGCAGCCTCCGGTGCCATTGACTGACATCCCCTCCAACCTATGAAGCTGTAACTCACTCTTCCCCCCTTCCTCCTCCAGACCCAAGCCGTTGGTGCCTTTTTCTTCACTGGCTCATGGCGACCCCTGTGAAATGGTCATTCGACCCCCCAAAGGGGTCCCGACCCCCAGGTTGAGAACCACTGACTTAAGTAAAAGAAGTGGACTTGCGGAGCAATGAGACTCTCCGAAGCCAGCAAATCCCGTGCTCAGCCATCTCCCGGGCGCAAACCTGGTGACTCGGCCGACGGCCGGGAGCCACCCCCTCCAGCAACTCACCTTAATAAACTCCAGCTTCAGGTACTCGGCCATTTGGTAGGTTTTGCACACCCTGAAAATGTTGCCAACGATGTCTTCGGGGGAGTAGCCAAGCTTCCACAAGTGAGCCAGGATCTAGACCGGGAAAGGAGACGTTCCTGATTTAAATCCGAACATAACGGAGCAAGGAATGTAATTGTTTTACAACTGCGGAGCTGGAGACCACCCTAAAGGTAAAAGGTAAAGGTCCCCCCCCCCACATGTGCTAGTCGTGTCTGACTCTAGGGGCGGTGCTCCTCTCCGTATTGAAGCCGAAGAGCCAGTGTTGCTGCAAGGAAACACTGTTTTACCTTCCCACTTTTTTTTAACAGTGGTCCCTATTTATCAACTTGCATTGACATGCTTTGGAACTGCTAAGTTGGCAGGGGGCGGGGTTAACAGTGGGAGCTCGCTCTGTCGCATGGCACCCGGGATTTGAAGTGCCGAGCTGCCGACTTTGCAGCCGACAGTTTTCGGAGATTTAGTTTGCTGAGCCACCACACTCCTACGGATCACCAAATCAGAGAGGCCAGGTGGTAGGGACAACCATGGTCTTACCTTGCTTTACCTCGTGCGGGGCGAAACTTCAACCAGGAAGCAGCCTCCAACGTGTCATCTTTCCATCTCCCTGGTGCTGGCCAATCAGACAGGGAGGTGGGATGATGCATGTCCTGGCACAGCTCCTGATTGGCCAGCGTCAGGGTGAGGGAAAGATGATGCGTCGGAGGCTGCTTCCTGGTTGGAATTTCTCCCAGCCCAAGGTACAGTAAGGTAAGAGACTGGGTGATTTTGTTCCGGGGGGGGGGGGGACTGGGTTCCGAGCGGCAGCTGTGCTAGCATATTTCGTTTCGGAACCAGTCCCCTTCCAAAATGAAACAACCCGTCTCTAATTAGAACCAGCCAGCAAAAACAAAGAGGAGGCCAAGAAGCAGCCGTTCCCGTTCACACTCACCTTGTAAGCTTCGTCGATATTTGCACTGATGCAGTGGCCGATCATTTCCTTCACCAGCAGAGGGTGGGGCTCATCACATACCTGGGGGGGGGGAGGACAGGAGCTCCTTTATCTTACAACCTCTGGCATCAGGAGACCAAGAACCAGGCAAGGAGGGCTCTCCTTGTGGCTACAGGGAACTCCTCAAGATACCAGAAGGGCCCCATGACGCTTTACAGCAAGGGTAGGGAACATTCGGCCCTCCAGATGTTTTGGACCGTAACTTCCGCAGTCCTTGATCGATGGAATTCTGGGAGCCGTGGCCCAAAACATCTGGAGGGTAGAAGGCTCCCCACCCCTGCTTTACATCATGGAGAATCAATTCAAGGTCACTTCACTCTTCCCGAATAAACTAAAGCTCTCCCATGTACTGCAGGGGGGGCGGTCTAGAAGTTTTAAATAAGAAAACAGCCTGCCCAAATAATAACAAATGAAGGATGATTGGGCAAGGGAGCACAAAGCCACAATAATTAAAATATGAAATTGTTATAGATCTTTACAAAGCTAGACAAACTAGGCCCAGTTTCATTTCTGTTTAAAATATTCATTACATCCATTTTCAGAAAGCTATACCTTCCAATATAAAAATATTTCAGTAGCACTAACTTTTCCATGCTGCAAAAGCAGCGGTGATAGCTGCAACCTCTACTTCTGCACAACTCTAGAAAACTAGGGCACTCCCGCAGCATTTTCTTTGAAATGGAGCAAGTAAAATAGAAAGTGGACGGGTTTTTCAAACTAACCTTGAACACATTCTCACTGTTGACGAAGCTAAATCCAGAATGGGTTGACTGCAAATTATTCAGTGCCTGATTTTTTTTGGGGGGGGGGGAAGGGAAAAAAAGAGAAGACGGTTGAAAAAAGATGAGCAGCATTTTCAGATCATACCGTTGAAAAAAACTTTATAGAACACACCACTACCAACACCACCATAAAAAAACCAAGGTGCATTAAACACAAATAACACCCCCCAAGATATTTTAAATTAAGACAAAAATTAAGTAAATATATTAAAAACAAAACCCTGCCAGAAGAAGTGGTGATAGCGGTCAGCCTTGACAGCTTTAAGAAAGGATTGGACAAGTTCATGGAGAACAAGGGTATCAATGGCTATCATTGCCTAAGGACAACCTCCGGGTTGGAGAGATAGGCAGGATGTCTCTCAATGCCATTTGCGGGGAATCGTAAGCAGGTGAAGACATCTGCCTGGGAATGCCCTGAAGCAAATGGTGAGCCGCTGTGTGAGACAGAACGCTGGACTGGATGGGCTGTGGCCTGTTCCAGCAAGGCTGCTCTTATGTTCTTATGTTTTTCTGGAAAAAAAATCTAATTGTGGTATCTGTTGCAGAATTCTTTTCACTCTGTGACAGATCTCACATTTATAAGTTTCTCCAGAAATATATATTTGAACTAGTTTTAAATCTCAAACAGTATTAAGTTTCTGTGTTAATTCAGGATTTCTCTGCTGAAAGGGAACTTACAAGCAGTACACTTGGTATTTCCCTCACTCCACAGGATCTGGTGATATTCAGTATCTTTATTAATGACTTGAATGAAGGAACAGAGTAGACTGACTAAATTTGCAGATGATACCAAATTGGGAGGGGTTGGTAATTCCATAGAGGATAGAGATGAAAATCCAAAATGACCTTGACAGATTAGAATGCTATGCAAAAGCTAATGGAATGGGTTTCAACAGAGAGAAATGTAGGGTCCTGCATCTAGGCAGGAAAAAAATGCACAGATATAAGATGGAAGACACCTGGCTGGAGAATAGTACCTGTGAAAGGAGTCTGCGTGGACCAGAAATTGAGCATGAGTCAGTAGTGTGACCAAGAGGCCAGGAAAGCCAACACGATTCTTGGGTGCATCAACAGAAGCATCGTGTCTAGATGAAGGGAAGCGATAGTACTAGTCTATTCTGCTCTGGTCAGACCCCACCTGGAGTACTGTGTCCAGTTCTGCACACCTCAATGTAAAAAGGATGTTAACAACATCCAACAGGTCCAGAGGAGGGCGACCAGGATGGTTAAAGGTCTGGAAGAGATGTCTTACAAAGAGCTGCTTAGGGAGCTGGGAATGTTTAGCCTTTCAAAAAGGATGTCATACTGAAGAGGGGGCTGATTTGTTTTCCATGGCTTCAGAGACTAGGACTTGGGGCAATGGTTTCAAACTACAGGAAAAGAGATTCAGTTTAAACCAGGCATGTCCAAACTTCAGCCCTCCAGATGTTTTGGACTGCAACTCCCACAGTCCTTTGCCATTGGCAATCTAAGCTTAGAATTCTGGGAGTTGTGGTCCAAAACATCAGGAGATCCAAAGTTTTGGCACGCCTGATTTAAACATTAGGAAGAACTTTCTGATAGAGCTGTTCAGCATAAGTGGAAGATGCTGCCCCAAAGGAGCGTGGAGGAGTCTCCTTCTTTGGAGGTTTCTAAGCAGAGGCTGGATGACCATCTGTCGGGAGTCCTGTGGTGGGGGTTCCTGCATGGCAGGGGGTTGGACTGGATGGCCCTCCAGGTCTCTTCCAACTTGATGATTCTATGATTCAAGCAAACCAGGAAGTAAATGTCACCCCACATATTTATTCAGAGGCTGTAACGGAGCCTGGGCGGCGTTTCTACCCACAATGAAAAAGAAAACGCTGCAGCACCAAGACGTCCGAAGGGTTTTTCTTCTCCGCTCACCTGCCTCATGTCCCCCTGGGCCGTGAAGATGATGGCTTCCAACCCGTCGTCCGTGTACTGGACATTCTCCTTCTCGACGATCTTCATGAGCCTGGCCAGGACCTGAGCGTCGGTGAGCTTGGTGTAACGCAGCACGGCACAGCGGGACTGGATGGGTTCTGGGCGGAGAGAGCGGAGATCAAAGGGTGCTGCCTTTTACCAAGGGGGGGGGGACAGCCTGCCCCGCTAGCTCTGGCTGGAGAAGGCCCAGGGGCCAAAGGCGCCTCACCCCGCACTCCTTCAAAAGCTGCAAGTTGTATGCATATATCCCCTGACGTTATGCAAAGACAATCACTTGTTTTGGATGTTAGACCACTGGATTTAATTTACTTCTCTACTTAAGAGTTCTTCAACTTAAGAGCATGCCTTATAATGCAGGCCATGAGTAAAATGGATAGAGGGAGACTCTTCTCCTTCTCACAAAATACCAGAACTAATGGACATCCACTCAAATTGAGGGCTGGGAGAGTAAGAACAGACAAAAGAAAACATTTTTTTTCACCCAGCGCGTTGTTAGCCTGTGGAACTCCCTGACACAGGAGGTGGTGATGGTATCTGGCCTGGATGCCTTGAAAAGGGGATGGGACAGATTCCTGGAGGAAAAGTCCATCACAGGTTACAGACCATGATGGAGATGTGTCATCTCCAGGCTTAAAACCGGGGTACTTCAAGGGCCAGAAGGAGGGGAGTGGTATCAGGAGAAAGAGATCTAGTCTCATGCACTCCCGGGTGCATTTGGTGGGACCACTGTGAGATACAGGAAGCTGGACTAGATGGGCCTTTGGCCTGATCCAGCATGGCTCTTCTTATGTTCTGATGTTCATTCAGAACAGATTAAATTCGTAAGTAGAGGTATCACTGTAGTCCTAACCTAACCTTTCCAATTCCTCATTCTCCAGGGGTGCATTTTTCATTCAAAGCTTGATGGACAGTAGAAACAACAGTTATCACATGGTTGGTCTGAAAGGATCAGGGCATGCCTCCCCCCCCCCCCAATTGCAACACCCACATGGCTAAAAGCTCTTACCAATTATTTTATCAGAAGCATTGCAAGCCAATGCAAACCGGGTCGTTTTGGAATAGATTTCCATCGTCCGCCTGAGGGCCTGCTGGGCTCCATCGGTCATGCTAGTTTAAAGATAAAATGCAGGATAATTTTGGACTCCAACGCCTACTGAAATTTTATTTATTTATTTATTTTCACATGTATATACCGTGCCTATTTCCCTCATAGGGGACTCAGGGCGGTTTACAACAAACAAGATAAAACAATTAAAAAGACTAAGACATCATCAATACAAAATACAGAGTAAATGCAGTCAAGCGGGCCCAAGAGGAAAAAAAAAACTGAATCCCTAATCAGTGACAAAGGCGTCCCATGTGAAATGCCCAAAGGCGGCGGCTGCTGCTGCTACTACGTCCAGAACGACATGACTGGCATGTTATGGGCCACTCACCAAGTTCCATGTTCCACCCTTCTTTGGTGGCGGTGCTCCAATACCAGAATCAAACTCCCAACCTGATTCTGCAGCCAGATGCATAGAAAAAAATCTACAATCCCATGGCTGAGACACAATTTGAACCCGTGTCTTCTCAAACCTAGTCTAACAGAACCCTTACCCTAACTTTAACCCTAAACGAGTGTCTGCCTTCGCCCGTGGCTGGAAGACAGATCCACGCACCTGTCAGCTTCATCCAAGATGATGATTTTATGCCGGCCTTTCGGAAGCGTGACCTTCTGCTGAGCAAACATCTTGATTTTGTTCCTCACAACGTCGATGCCCCTGTAAAAACAAAATGGCGGGGCATGGGCTGGACGCTCCCTCATTGCTAGTTAGACCCTTGGTATATCTCCCTCAAAGACTGTAGTATACGTTGGGGTTCCAAACCATTACCCCGCTCCCCCAATGCTGGAAATCACAGATAAAACCAAGCCCATTGTCTCGGGTGCCCCCTAGTGGCCAGTTCTGTTAACACATGCTGGAAACATGAATTTCAGAGTGGGAGGTGTATTTAAAATCTCAGGCATCAGAGAAGTAAAACTTTTCCCCATAGGATACTGTGGTCTTACTATATATTCAACTCTGAGTATTAGTTGTTCTCCAGGATTCTCCCCTACTCTTACCTGGAGATTCCCTTCCAAGGACTAACCAAGTCTAAGCCTTCCTAGCATCAAAAAACTACTGAGTAGGTTTAGGGTGGTGTGAATCCTCACTACAGTACTCCCCCATTTATTGCGGGAGTTTGGTGCCTGATCCACGCACGCTAAAAGAAAATCCACAAAATGCAGACGTGCTCCTACCCGCTGCATTTCCCAAGAGATGTGTCATCTCCAGGCTTAAAACTGGGGTACTTCAAGGACCTGATGCAGGGGAGTGGTATCAGGAGACATATCTAGTCTCGTGCGCTCCCCGACGCATCTGGTGGGGCTACTGTGAGATCCAGGAAGCTGGACTAGATGGGCCTTTGGCCTGATCCAGCGTGGCTCTTCTTATGTTCTTAATCCCAATTCCGGCTTCAGTTCCTTTGACTCACCTGTCGTTGGATGCATTCAGCTCCAGAACCGCGTCCTTCAACGCAGGGCCCAGAAGCGCCCGTGCCAGGCAAAGGATGCTGGTAGTTTTACCCGTTCCAGGGGGACCCTTGAAATGCAAAAACTTCAGTTTAACCAAGAGAGGTGTGTGTGTGTGTGTGTGTGTGTCGTTACAGTCATGACTCACTCTTCATGATTCCATGCTCACGGAGTTTTCTTGGCAGGAATAGGTGCCTACAGCACATGGTATTCCCTGGTGGTCTCCCATCCAAGTAGTACTAACCAGGGCCAACCCTGCTTAGTTTCCAAAATCGGGCAAGATCAGATGTGCTTTGAGCATCTAGGCAGCTAACCAAGAGGTTTCGGCAATTAAAGGACCACACACACTCCTTCCAGTTCAAAACAACCTTTAAGAATTCCAGTATTCTTTTCTTTACAATAAGTTTGCCCTGAGCTTCAAAGTTTGATTTTGTGGCTGCTTACAGACAAATACACATTAAAAGAAATATAGCAAATCAACAAAAGAATGCATTTCAGTCTAGCATATTTATTATTGTATACTGCATGATAGTATTATATCACGCAATTATATCTTATATTCATGTCATTTTAATTTTATTTTCATCATATTACTGTATTTTATGTTTTTTATTTGATTGTATGAATTTTACAGGTTTGTTCTGTGCCACATTGTATTGTATTGATTGTTGTTAACTGTCCAGAATGGCCTCGCTGCCAGATGGGTGGTATAAAAATCCAATAAATAAATAAATATGGTGTGAAATTTTAGCTCTGATTCCATTTTGACTTAAGTGTTTCCCATACATGAAGATCCACATGAAGGTACTGTGTTGATCTTAACAATACTCACCGCAATAATAATGTTCGGGACATTTCCCTCCTTTGCAAAGACCTAGAAAAAGAAACACCAAGGGTTAAGTCTGTTATATTTTTTGTCTAAAACTGTATAACAGTTTTTGTCTAAAACTGTCTAACAGTTTTAGACAAAAATATAGCCTTATACATGGAAAAATACTGTAAATACATATGAGGTGAGATTTAAATACACATGGGGGCTGGTAGAAGAGCATAATAACATTGTCTCTACCAAACTCCAGAAACTTAAGGTGGAAAAAAACACTGCACTCCAAGCAATCTCTTTAGGATGACAGAGGAGTAGGACTTAAATTTGGATTTTCAAACAATCTCTTATGAAAATTCAAACATTTTTCTAAAAGCAAAGCCATTGCCATACCTCTAACCTGCTAATAGTATCTTCGTTCCCAACAATTTCCGACAGCTTCAAAGGCCTGTATTTCTCCACCCTGCGTCCAAAAACATACGCAAGACATATGAAAATCCTCCTTTATCGAGTTAAACCAGGAGAAAACAAACCCAAGGAGTCAAGAGCGGTGTCTGTATTGCAGAGCCATTAAAAGGTAACAGTAGAGCTACAAAGAGCATGCAAAAAAAGAAAAGAAAAATCCATTATGACAGGTGGAAAGTACCATGGAAAAAAATCAGTCAATGCAATCGTTTATGGTAATCCATATAAAGTTGCATTTACTTATTTATTTATTGGATTTTTATACCGCACATCTGGCAGCGAGGACCCTCTGGGCGGTTAACAACAATCAATACAACACAGTAGAACACAGAACAAACCCATACAATTAATACAATAAAATAAAAAATAGTAGGAAGAGTCCCCGTAAACCCACAATGACAGTCCTGCAAATCCAATGACAGTCCTGCCAATCCAAATCTTGAAAGGCTGTGCTAGGCAATTTTGACTTAAAGATCTAATTTGATTTAAAGATAATTTAAATTAAAGCTATAAGGACAAGCAACCAGAGGAATGGAGATCTCCCATCCACCCAGGGAGCAGCCACGGCAGGGAGATGCCTGCCTCGCAACTTAAAATATCCCCAGTTTGAAATATAAAAAATGCGCATGCCCTATATATAAACTTGCATATGCACTTTTATGCAAATCATAATATATACATATATTTGGGGATAACGAGCTGCAACCAACCCACTTTCACCCAACGTGGTCCCCAAAAAGCCACCCTTGAGTACCCACGAGTCCCCCAGCTCATGACGGCCATGCTCCCCTATCCGCCCGCCCCCCCTTAACCTGCACCCCTTCTTTTGGGGAGCCCCCTCACCAGGGCAGCTCGTAATGGCCGCTCCCTGCGGAGGTGGTGGCCGTGGCGAACCCCCCGCCTTGCTTCTGATCTTGCGGAGTTTCGGGAGGCCCTGCCACTTCCATGGCAACCGCCGCCATATTGGTTTCCCGCCAAAAGGCTGCCTAAGTCCCGCCCTTCGCGCGGTGTGCGTGGGAAAGCGGGCGCCATGTTAGCTATGGGCACGGCGGTCCTCTCGTATTGGACGCGGCCGCGGCGGCCCTCAGCCCTTATGTGGGCGGGGACTGAGTTTCCCAGCTTCCCCTTTGGTGACGTCAGAAAGCGCCCTAGGAGTTACAGTGATAGAACCCTGCCTTCTCTAGCCGGATTCAAATCACCATTTTTTAAAAAGCAGGCTGCTGTCTAGTCGGTGAAGCTCTTCCGCTCATTTCCAGGCGGAGGGGCGGCGTGCTAGGGGTTGCACGCAGAAGAAAATTATAACATTTTTTTTTGCAAAAAAATATATTTTTTAAGGGAACTAGGCTAAAGTTTTTTAGTCATCTTTTTTTAGGATTCAGCCTAGATAGTCTTAGCATGCATCCTCAGAAATAAGCTTGACTAGATTCACTTGATCTTTTTCCCTCGAGCTCAGAACAGTTACTTTTTGGGAGGACCAAACGTCCTTGGAATAGGCCGGCTTTGGGGATTGATGATTTTAAAAAGAAGAAGCCAAACCAAAATAAAGTACAACTTTACTGTGCGTGCAGTAAATAAAGCAGCATAAACGTGTGTGCAATTTCAAGCGACTGTGGGCAAATAATTTTTAAAACATTATTTCTTCCACAAATGTCTCAGGGTAAATTTCTGAGACCATAAGTGTTGGATAATGAGATCGAGGTGGGCTCCAGAGAACTTGTAGCTATTCTGCCTCTGCAGTTCTCTGTAGTTCTATTGCGTAGAAGAAAATTATTTCAACAGAAATTAGAAAACTCTGCAACCTGATTATGCTCCTCACCCAATCAAAATCACACACAGTCTGGTGGCACAAAGATTATTTGAGGGGGGCATTGTCTCCTTTGCATCACGGCCCCTCTACCAAGCACCCAGACCATCGGCCAATCAATAAATCAATGAAGCAAAAGATTTGTCTGTGCCTTTCCTCGTTTCCAAGGACAAACCAGGATGTAACATGTACAATTCGACCCTCTTGCTTGCTTGGCTGACAAAGCCCAGCCTCCCTTCTGCAGCAGCAATGCCGCTCTCTCTCCGTAATAATTTGGAAACGAAGAACAGTCCTGGAAGAGGGGAGTGTCTGTCCCAAATCACGCCAATGTCATTGTGACGAGCATCACCGCACAGCGCCATGGACCTGGCTTGCCACCTGGCGGGATGAGGGACCGACAAGAAGCCGCAGAGCTGGGGCTGCTTCCTGAAGGCTTTTGCAGGTTTCAGCGTTGACCTTGCCAGGGAATGATGGATAATGCCGCCATGCCTGGGTGCTACTCCATCAGGAGCATGTTGTGGATCAAAGTCAAAAGGGAATGAATGGCCCTCCGTTTGGGATTGGATATTATTGACCTTCCTTTCACCTGGAGGACATCAGAGGTCCTGGAAATGTCAGAACAAATTTTATCTTTTGAATCTGAGAGTCGCCGCCGGTAAAAGGAACTTTCCGAAAGCCTGCCCCCACATATTTGCGGTCTGGTCGTTACAGAATCGGGCTCACAAGTTCAAGATTCAAAGACGATCCTCCGTTCTCTCCTAAATCTTATTTTTTAAATTATTTTTATTTTTATCTGGTGGCTACTAAGGAGGCTTAGTCCTCAGTAGAATGGGTCCTCCAGGTAACAGAGTAGGGGCATCATCAACTTGAGTGGGCAAGCATGGTGCTGATGAGGAAGCATGGTACAATGGTTATAGCCTTGCGACAAGCATTGAAGATATGTGTGTGTGTGTGTGTGTGTTTTAGTGGGGCTTTAAAAACTGGGAAGGTTGTGGTGGGGCACAGCATGAAGGTATCAATCAGGAGAACTTTAATCTGAATTGGGTTGGGGCAACAAGCTCCATCATCCTTAAGTGCAGGACATGCAACAATGGGCTTAACAGAGGAAACCAAATGGGGTGAATATCAGAAAAAAACTTCCCAACTGTTAGAGCAGTACGACAACGGAACCAATGACTCTTTGAAGGAAGCATTGAAGAGAAACTTAGACAACCACCTGGCAGATATTCCTGCCTTGAGCAAGGCGTTGGACTGCATGGCCTTCAAGGCCCCTTCCAACTTCATGATGGTGTCGTTGTATGATCATTGCGTCCAGCCCCTGTCATGGAGGCCCAGTGGGGAATTGAACTCCCAACCTCTGGCTCTGCAGCCAGGCGCCTAAACCTCTGAGCCATCAGCCAGCGGTATAACAGAACTGAAGATGTCCTGTTTCTATTACTGTACAGTAGGACCCCAGTATCCGCTGAGAATTGGTTGCAGATCTTCCTGTGGATAATGAAAACCATGGATAAGAGAGAGCACCAAAATCTCCCAAAAAACTGCTGTTTGTGACAGTAGCTTGCTTTATGGTTGCTGCTTTGCAACAGTAACTTGCTTTGCGGCTGCTGAATTATTATTATTTTCCTCTGCCAACCGTAGATAACTGAATCAGTGGATATGGGGGTCCTACTGTACTATTCACCCAGCTGCCCACCAACGCTACAGAGAGAGAGACAATATGGTGTCTCTAGATACAGAAGGGGACTAAGACTCAAAGAGACCTGGGTTCAAATCTTCGCTTGTCCATGGAAACCTTCTGAGGGGTTACATTGGTAACAACCTCTCCTGAAGTATCTCCCACACCTCAGGTGAAAGAGAACAAGCTCCATGTACCTTTAACAATGGTATAAAGGAGGAAATTTTGGCAAATGCACCTTGTATTAAAAGCTGCATTTCAGCAATTTCCTCCAGTTAAAGGCACAAGAGCCCCCCACGGCCTAGAGGCCTGCAGATTGGAGTGTTTGACTACAACTCCCAGAGTTCCCCAGGTCTTTAGGGAGTTCCAGACCAAACAACGACCTCACCAAGTTGCACAAGTCTACTACCTACTCCATGAGACTGCAAAAGCCAACTGGAGTCCCCGAAACGTGATTTCGCCAACATCTGCTAGTGTTAAAGGTGTTCCAGGAGTCTTGTGCAACCACCAAAACCGACGTATTTTATTTCGGTGTAGATTAGAACAAATCCAAGGTAATTCCTCGTCAGCCTCTGTAAATCCAGAACCCACTTTCCCAGATGCAGCTGATTTGGAATAAACTCCCCTGCATTAGAAGCCACCTCTTCAAAAAGCTGGGTGGAGACTCCAGAAAGGTTTCAGCCAGGTAAAACTGTGTCGTCTTTCGGGTGTCGCAGGGCTCCTTGGCATTTGTCTGTAACCGAATGCCAGCGTTACTGCAAGGGCGGACAAATGGTGTCAGCTTTTCAGGGGTCTGGAAAGACATGATCGATTTATTTTCATAGGCTTTGCTTTGGCTGCCAGGAAGGGGGTGAAAGACGTTGCTGAGATATTTCCCTCCCCTCTTATAATTGCCCAAGGCGGCAATTATAATTCATGCACACGTGTTTGTTTGCTTGTTTGTTTATTTACAATTTTTTTAAAGCCACCCCACTACAAAGTGGTCTCTGGGCGGCATACACCAATGTACAGTAGTACCCAGTTTATTTGTTCCAGCTCAGCTCCCTCCCTGCTTTTAATGGGAGACAGTACAGTGGTAACTTGTTTAAAGGAATTAATTCGTTCCAAATGAAATTATGTTAAGCAAAATTTCCTTTATACACATTTCCCATAGGAATGCATTGAAAACAGAGTAATCCCATTTTTATGTTGTACAGATTTGCCCCATAGGCGATTATGCTAAACAATTTCCCCCTATCTCCGGAATTTTTTGTTGTACAAAAATTTTATGTTATACAAACCGTTTGTTATACAAGGGTCCACTGTATATGCATTTTGGATACTGGTCATGGGCGTAATCAAGCATTCATTCATTCATTCCCCAATCCTCCCCCCCCCCCCGCTTCAAATGGCCACCTAAGCCTGGGCACCGTGCGCCCTTGAAATGTGCTCCAGCGCATAGGACCCCCGCGCCCCCCAGGCCGCCTCGGGCGGCACAAACGCTCGGGTCGCCCCCCTCGGGGGGGTCATCGAAGCTCGCTCTCCCGCCTGGATTCGGCCGCCGCGCCCAGGGTTGAGAAACAGAGAAACGACGTTTGCGTATTGTGTGTGTGTGTGTGTGTGTGTGTTTGTGTGTGTGTATATACAGAGGCTGCTGCTGCTGCCAACAGCTGGAGACAGGGCCCGCCCCTCCCGGGCTCAGCGCCTTCCCCTTTTGTTCCAGCCAAGGAGGGTGGGGGCAAGCAGATCTCTGCAGAGGAGCTGGGCATCGGAGGCGACACCCCCCCCCCTACACACACACACACACACACACGCAAACACACCAGGATGCGCCGGGTCTGCCCGAGAGGACCACCCCCGGAGGATCGCCTGGCCAAGGATGCGCAGCGCCCTTCGCCTGCCTCCCCGACGCCTCCATCCCGGTGACCCGGGAGAAGGCGGTCGCTATTTCGCATCCTAAAGGGAGTGGCCCGGCCTCCTTCCCCGGACCCAGCTGCTTCCGATCATCATCACCACCACCACCATCATCCTTCTTCTTTCCCACCCCCTTTTTTTTCCTGCGGGGGAGCAAGGAAGAAGCAGCGTGGCCTAAAATCAGCCCAGAAGGAACCAGCGATCTGGAGAGGGCGATATTTACTGTATTTCTATATAAAGAGATTTATTTCTGGGGTCCCCCCCCTCCTCCTAATTTTTTTGGGGGGGAGCGAACGGCTGGGAGACAACGAGGTAAGGCACCGAGGCAGGGATGGGGAAGGAAAGGGGGTAAATAGGGTGGAGAGGAAAGGGAGGGGAGAGGGAGAGAAGTTACATTGGGATTGTCTGCTGATCTGGCAACAAAGACCGATGGATGGCTTAGGAATGATGGTGCAGCTCCTTTGCTCCCAGTGGGAGGAAATTCAGGCCAGGGTGTGTTTGTGTGGAGGGGGCTGGGTTGTGTTTACACACTGTGTTATATATTCATTGATGTTTTGGGGAAACAGCCCCAACCCCAAGCCGGGCACCAGCGTGAGCCTAGCTAGAGGCGTAGGAACAGAGAACAGGAGGTAAGGACAGAGAATCCAGCCCTATGAAGGTCCCTGGAATTAGCCCTCGGCCCGGAGGGTAGGTGGGCACCCAGCAGCCCTCCACACCCCTTTTGCCTTGTTTGGGGGCCGGGCATCATCCTGGGGGTGCAATCGTGCCAAGCCTGGGCTCCTATTACGGGATGGATGCTTGAATGACAGGCTGGTTGTGGTTTGACTTGGGAGGCAGAGCAGAAAGCTCTTGAGCGGCCTTATTGAGGATGCTCTCAGCTGCAGCTGAATGATTGATAGAGGATAGGTTTGATGCCGGAGGATTTGAGGGCGGGGTGGCTTAAGAACGATGCCCCGGCCCAATTCATAAAAAGAAGATCTGGCGGTGTTGGGAGCTCTTTTGTTTTCTGGGAGTTGGCTTTTGTCTTTCTGGCAGAAACCGGGTGGATTGGAGGAAGGTGTAGGTGTGTTTGGTGGGGGGTGGTATCCAGGTGAAAGCTCACCCCTTCCCAGCTACTTTTAATTGTTGGGTAACAAGGAATGACTTAAGGGCCTCTGAGCATATGCAAAATGCATTCTGCGATGCAGTTTGTTGAGATGGGTTGCCGACGACCGACTTCTAAAATAAAACCAGCAGTTGTGTTTTAGACCGTGACTGTCTGGGATGGTTCGTTCACCTCTGCCGTTCATTTATGGGAGGGGGCCACCCTCCAGCCATTTGCAGTTCGTGTCCAACTGGGTTTTGAAGGCGAGTGTTGGGTTTTCAAGGTCAGGAGATGTGAATTGTAGGAAACATTAAGGGAGCGATGGAGTCGGAAGGGCCATCCGATCCAAACTCAAAGCAGATCGGACAGACGGTTGTCCAGTTTTCTCTTGAAGGCCTCCTGCGTTGGTGCTCTCACCACTGCCCAAGGTCATTGGCGCCCTTGTCATACTACTCTAACACTTAAGAAGCTTTTCTTGATATTCAGTCAAAAGCTGACTTCCTGTAACTTGAACCCATTGTTACTTCTCCTGCGCTCCGGGATGATTGGGAACAGAATCTCTGTGTGACTGTCTTTCAAGTACAGTAGGACCCCTGTATCCACTGATTCAGTTATCCATGCTTGGCAGAGGGAAATATAAATAAATAATTCAGCAGCCGCAAAGCAAGCTACTGCCACAAAGAGGAGCCGTAAAGCAAGCTGCTGTCGTAAAACAGCAGCCGTAAAGCAAGCTACGGTCACAAACAGCAGCTGTAAAGCAAGCTACTGTTGCAAAACAGCAGTTGTAAAGCAAGTTACTTTCACAAAACAGCAGTTTTGGGGATATTTTGGCGTTATCTCTTATCCACGGTTTTCATTATCCATGGAAAGGCTTGGAACCAGTCCCCAGCGGATATTGGGGTCCTACTGTATCATGTTTTCCCATCTCTAAGACGCCCCCATGCATAAGACGCACCCCCACACTTTTCCAACCCCAGAATTACAGTTTCTCAACCACGTAATTTGCTCCTTGGGTTACTTCCATGTATGAGATGACCTCCAATTTTTAGTCTAACAATTTTAGTAAAAAATGCAGTCGTATACATGGAAAAAATACTGTACAGTATTTGAAAAGTGCTATGATATCTCCCTTGAATCTTTTCTCTAAAAACTAAACATGCCCAGTTCTTTCAATCTTTCCTCGTAGGGCTTGATCTCCAGCCCCCTGGTCGTCCTTGTCACCCTCCTCTGAATTTGTTGCAGTTTGTTGGCCTCCTTTGTTTATCATATTGTTTTGTAATTTGTATATACAGCGGTACCTCAACTTATGAATTTAATACATTCTGAATGCATGCTCTTAAGTCAAACTGCTCTTAAGTCGGGGTACCTATCTAAAAAATTAAAAATATATACATTTGTAAGTTGAGCAGACCATATCTAAAATTTGTAAGGCGGCAGTTAAAACGCCAATAGTTTTCTGCTCTTAAGTCGAATTGCTCTTAAGTCAGGCTATCACTGTATATTATTATATTTGATGGATGTATCTGTTCAACCCTGTAAACCATCCAGAATGGCCTTTGTAGCCAGATGGTTTGGTATACAAGTGAAATAAATAAACAAATAAATAAATAAATAATCTTCCTTGAAGTGCGGAGTCCAGAACTGGACAGAGTGCTCTAGGTGAGGATTAACCAGTGTTGAATAGAGGGGGACGAGTATTAACCTAAAAGTGGCTAGTAAATATGTTTTTTTAAAATATATATGACATACCAATACCAAAACCTTTGAATTGATATCCAGGTGTTAAGCCTCTGATGCTTCAGCTTTAAACTCTGCCTGCCTCTTCTAGCTCTGGGCCTCAATGCCTTGGCAGTAAAATGGGCACAATGTTTTGCCTCCTTTTGGGTACTTTCCACCCGCAGAGTATTCAGAACAACTGTTCTTGGGCTTTATTTTACAATGACTACAACTGCCATGAACCATAAGCAGCAGGTGGGAAGATGAGTTTTGTAGACCAGAGGCCGGGGGGAGGGGGGAGGCACAGGTTCTGGTTGGCTGAACACCGTGTGTGTGAGAAAGAAGAAAAGCCAGATTCGGCCGGAGACCGTTTAACCGGATAGCAGAGCGTTAAAGCAGCTAATGCATTTGCTGCCCAGTGGCTATAAACCCATAATGCTTGTTAAAATGTATTTTAAAGCATGGCACACCTTTCAGATTTGAAAGGTTGAGTTCTCCCTGAGCATAACTGCAGTATTTTAAAAAGTATAGTACTTCATAAACCAGGCACTGTGCTGTAGCTCTGTTGTCTGATGGAGGGGCTTGTATTTTTGGATGGAGGGGATTCATCTCCCCCTCTCTCCCCTCTTTAGATCCTAAAATCCCACATTTTCATCGCCCTGCCGGAAAAACAGGCTCACATAAACCTCGAGAACGGGTAATAATTTTGTTGGTGTTTATGATGCATGGTCTGTTTTAGGATGAGGAATCTTTGACCCAAGTGTTGTTACTTTACTTTACTTTATTTAAAAATTTATATACCACCAGCTTGTATAAAACAACTCATAGCGACGAACACAGGCAAAGTAGGGTAAACAAAGAGGATATTAAAACGAGTAACAAACAATAAAATAATACATAGCAAACATAAGCAATAAAACAAACATAGATGATAATATTGGCGTCCGGGCAAAACAGGTGTTTCAGACTGTAAGTCCCAGGGCCCTGCCTATAATGAGGAATGGGAACTGTAGTCCAAGGGCCAAAATTTCTTTCCAGAACCGTTAGGATTTTCGGATCTCCTCAACGACCAACCCCTCCTCCTGATACCTGTTTTGCAACATAATATGGGAAATATGGGGAAAACAGTTAGGGTCATGGGTGCTGACCCTCTTACCGTATTTTCAGTGCCTAGTGGGGAGGTTTGCATTTCGAGATTTATTTTGCAGTGTTTGTTAGATTGGATCAGCTGCTGCCTTTTAATCATATTGATGCAACTGTTTCTGTTAAAAATGCTTTTAGAAAGATGTCAGCACACAGTCATGTGATCCCTCTGGGATGGAAGGTGGTTTAGGATTTTGTCTTCCCTAAGTTACATAGCACATTAGTAGCTGAAATTTAGGTAGGCCTATTAAATCTGGCATGGAACTTACTGTACACAAATATTGAGTCACCAACCCCCCACAGATTCAGTGGATCTACTCTAGTTGTGCCTTAACAATATTCAAATAAAATAAAATAAAATAAAATAAATAATAATTTACTGCTTCTCTAGAATGGGAACAGTTGAATCTAGATCAGCTGATTTGGTGTCCAAACCAGCCATCTTGGCTAGAAAGGATGGTGAACCAAACAACAAGACGGTTGGTTGGGATAGATGCATTTAAATCCTCTTGATTTACAGTACTTTGTGGAATCAAGCTCCACAGCCAGAGACCTACACCACGGAATTATCCAGCAGCTTTAATAAATATAAAAATATCATTTACAAATGCCCTCGCCTGAAGCCAGTGGGGCTTTTGATTCCAATTTGAGAATGGTGTAATTAGAATGGCAGCACTGGGAAATCTGCAGCACACACACACACACACACACACCTGGAGATGTCTACTCAGAAGTAAGTCTGACTCATTTCAGTAGGGTCTTCTCTTGTGTAAAACTGCATAGGCAAGTACAAGCAATGAAATGCCAAGAGAAGAATGGTGGTGTTTTGGACCGTCTTGCTCAACAAGTCAATTACATGGATCTTTTGCTGTGCAATAGATATGTAAACAAAAATGGTCAATTGGGTTCTTTATCTATCTATCTATCTATCTATCTATCTATCTATCTATCTATCTAT
>JAHTLZ010000038.1:6390382-6409643 GCA_023846285.1 Phrynocephalus versicolor | reverse complement strand
TTGTTGTTGTCATCACTTGGGTAGAAGGCTGAGTAAAAGTTTAGGAAAGGTTTTCCCAATTTCTTCATTCCCATGCCAACCTTCAGATTTTTATTTATTTATTTATTTATTTATTTATTTATTTATTTATTTATTATTGCACGTTCTTCTGCAACCTTCATCAGGCGCCGTCTCAAGTCATTGCTGTTTCCTGCCAGGGCGGAGGCATCACTTGCATATGTTAAATCATTGATGTTTAGTTAGCTTAGTTATCTTTATTTAAGGTCAAAGACCAGACTAAAATAAAGACAAGCAGCAAAATGTACATAATGCTCAAATAGGTATTGCATTTATAATATTTAAATTCATCCATAAAAAATCACTAAACTAATCATTGATGTTCCATCCACCATATTTCACTCCCTAGTGGTTTGAAGCTAATCCAGCTTTTAATACACTGCATTCTGCACATGAGTTGGAACAGAAAGGGAAGTGAAATCCAGTCCCTGTGTGTTGATCTCCTTTTAATGGCTAGGTACCTATTCTTATTGGGACTAAGCCTTGGGAGTTATGGCATAGATTTTTAAGGCACAGCTAGGAAGTGAGTTTAAAATAGTCCCTCTGTTACAGATTTCCTACAGCCGGAAGTATGGCTTGGGTGATAATTTAGAACAGGGATGGAACTTGAATGGAGTTAAAAAAAATTCAACTGAGAGATCTTGCAAGTTGCAGAGATGTGATCAAAGCAAGGGAAGCCATCATCTCTAGGAGCCTTTGGGGAAGTCTTTGATTGTAGAGATTTAAATTGTAGATTAAATAGGAATGGGGAAGCAATGAGGGGCCGTAGCTGATAATTCCGGTGTGGGGAACCCACGCTTTATGTGGGGTGAAAAAGGGGAGGGATGATTCACAGATTGTTAATAACATATATCTTGCATGCAAAAACATCTGTGCTCAATTTCTGGCTCTTGAAGGAAATCTAAAAGGGGCATTAATAAATAGCTCCTTCTCAAACTAGGCGAGAGAAACAAATGGGGTACCCCCGGGCTCAGTTCTGGTCCCGGGGGCTCTTCAACATTTTTTTTTATTAATGACCTGGATCAGGAGGGGAAGGGAGTGCTCGTCAGATTTGTAGATGACAGAAAACTGGGTGGAAGGTAGACACAAAATACAAAAGGATCTGGATAGGCTGGAGCACTGGGCTGAAACAACAGAATGAAACTCAACAAGGATAAATGCAAAGTACCGCACCTAGGGGGGGAAAAACCAAGCACACACTTACAAGATGCGGGGTGGGGGTAGGGGAATACCTGCCTCAGCAATATACTGCAAGTGAGAAGGATCTAGGAATCGTCTTAGATCACAAGCTGAATATGAGCCGACAGCTCATGCTATTTTAAGTTGCATTAGCGGAAGCATAGTCTTCGGAGCCTAGCGCTGTACTAGTTGCCCTCTGTTTGGCACTGATTAGGCTTCATCTTGAGTTCTACTCACCGCCCTTCAAACAGGATGCTCACAAATTGGAACAAGTTTGGAAGAGGGCAGCAACAATGATTACGGGGCCAGAAACCAACCCATATGAGGAAAGAGTGAAAGAACTAGGCATGTATAGACTTGGAAAAAATGCAGACAGGAAGGAGATAAGATACTGTAGTCCTTTTCAAATACTTGAAAGGCAGTGATACAGAGGAGCGTCAGGATCAGTTCTCGGTCACCCCAGTGTGTAGGACATATAACAATGAGCTGAGCTTTTGACTGAAGATCAGGAAAAACTTCCTAACTGTTAGAGCGGTACGACAATGGAACCCATTACCTTGAGAGGTGGTGAGGGCTCCAGCGCTGGAGGCATTTCAAGAGAAATTTGGACAACCACCGGGCAGATCTCCATTGATTTGGATTCCTGCCTTGAGCAGTAGAAGGTTGGGCTTGATGGCCTTGTACACCCCTTCCAACATCCCGATTCTACGATTAGGAAAGCACAGAAGGTCCAGTCATGGTTGCTGGTGAAATCCAGGGTGGGGAAACTAAAGCCTGAGGACACACATGCTTCTTTGTGGCCCACACTTTGGCCAGCATTGGTCTATCGTAATGTAGCCTACAATGACCTCCTCCATGGACATGGAGTCATGAAGAGTCAGTCGGTAACAACTATAACAACACAGCACACACCAATGACCTCCAGATCTCCAGATACTGTGACTCCATTCTGGGGCACCTCTGTCCCTTTGGGGAGTGTGCTGCAGTGGTTAGATTCTGACTGTTAAGAGTTCTGTGGAGGAGGAAGTGCCCATATCTGTTCACACAAACTCTGTGATATCATAGAATCATAGAGTTGGAAGAGACCTCAAAGGGCCATCTAGTCCAACCCCTTGCCATGCAGGAACCCCCATCACAGGACTCCCGACAGATGGCCATCCAGCCTCTGTGGTTATTGTGGTTACAGACTAGGATTTGGAGAGACTGGTCTAAGTGTTTAGTGAGTTGTGAATCGTGTCAGTTGAGTAAACGTGGAGACAATTCCTATCTATCTCATTGTCCTCATTGGCATCCTTTAGTCTCGAAAGACTTTGGTATCATGCCTGGAGTAGAGATCCTAAGAACAACACCTAGTGTGACTAAATAGACCAATTCGGGAATGGCAGTCTCTACCGCACTGGGGGCAGTTGTATTCTGTTTCTTGCCCGGTCCTCGAGTTTCGTTCTTTCCGTGCCTGCCTCTTTTCCTCTGCCTGTTGGACAAATGCCTCTTCAAATTTATGTAGACCATGCTGTATCTCTTGCCTCCAGACAGTGCGATCGGAGGTCAGGATTTCCCATCTGTTGAGGTCCATTCCCAAGGCCTTCAGGTCCCTCTTACAGATATCCTTATACCGCAGCTCTGGTCTGTCTGTCTGTCTGTCTATCTATCTCCTCTTCCCTCTTCCCTCTTCCCCCCCCCTCTCTCTATCTGCATAACCCAACTCACAGGGGGTGTTGTTGTGAGGCTGAACAAATTGCATACCCGCTTTTGCTCATTGGAGGACTCTGTACATGTAATTTGGCAAATAAATATTCTGTTTTGTCAGTATGGAATTAGGCTAGAAAAATTCATTCATTCATTCATTGTCAGTCAGTCAGTCATATGCCACCTTTTCCCAAAGGATCTAAGCTGGTTTACGGCATTTAGGGGAAAAAAGTTAAAAGCCAAATAATAAATGATTGTAATATAAAAAGAATCAAACAACTATCATATAAAAACTCATGATAAGAACAATATTAAAAACACATGAAAACACAGACGAAAATGCTCCCTTTGGGCTAGATGACTTGCAGTTTAGAAATCAAATAATTAAATAAGAAAATAATAGTTGAAGTAAACAGCAACATCCTTTAATTGCTGTGTTTATTCTGTGCATGGCTTTTTACAAATGACAAGGGGAAATGGTTTCTACTCCAGGCTGCTTTTATATTCCCAGGCAATATTTTATATTCCCAGTCAATATTAGATATGCAGTTGCTGGTTAGCTGTCTTCTTGAAGGCTTGCCTTTGCGTTCATTTTTGTAACCGTGAGCAAAACTAGATTTGTCAAATCGCCATTACTTGACGGTCTGTTCTCTTTTTAAAAAATTAAAAGGGACACCCTCTCTTATACTGCCATTTGCCGGTCTTGTCCCGCGCACCTCCCCCCCCCAGGGCTTGTGAATGGTTGCTGTGCTTCTCCATGCGTATCTGTACAAAAAGAAAAAGAAAAAAAATGCAAGAGAGTTTTATGGCCTTGAGTTGGTCTTGCAGCGACTTGGACATTTCCCCCCCTCCTCTTAGGGTTATTTCTCCCCCCCCTGGTTTCTTTCCCACTTCCTGTTTAAAAAAAAGCACGCACAAAAACCTAACAAAAAGCAAAAGCAGGCGAATTGATTCCTCTCGTGTCGGTATCCCAGGCCTGGATGTGCGCAGCTGGAGGTTGCATGCTGGGGAAGGCCACACTGGAAGGCAGCTACGAGGCCCTGTGTGCGTTTTGCTTGGCGTTTCGGGAGGGGATAAAAAACGAGGTGGCCATGCCCAGACCGTGAGGTAAGCAGCCTGGCTTGGCATCACCAGTGTGGGCATTGCCCGCCAAGTGCAGCAGGGTCTCCGTTGTCCTTTTCGATCTCTGGAGTCTTTAAACCGAGTGTGGCTGTCTTTTGCTAGCAAATTATGATGGAAGGCAGCTATGTTCACTCATTTGTTCCTAGTCAATTATTATCCTGTCTTTTCATGCTCTCTCGCTCTCTCTCTCTCTCTCTCTCTCTCTCTCTCATTCTTTCACTCCAAGACACAAAGGTCTTTGTTCCCGTATTTATAAGCCATGTTGTTTGTGCGAAGATCACGAGAGGTGCCACCAACTAAGCCTGGGTTTGGCATCTCGCTCGGGGTTTGGGCTTGGCCACGACGCCTAATGGATTGGGAAGGGTGGGTGGCTGGACCACAGCTCCCATGATTCTGTAGCCTGCTGGCCGGGGAGGATGGGAATTTGTCTGCTGACAGGTCTCGTGAGCCAAGGATGCCCTACGGGGTTGATGTTGCTGAAAATATTTGTTTTTTTTGGCATGACACTTCTCTCAGTATCTCCCGGCTGACACTGCCGCAAACCGTGTTGCCTGGTGGATTCTGGGAATTATTGCCCCAAAAGACAAAGAAAGTGGATTTTCCTTGCTCTGGGGCTTAGGGAACTCCCAGCCACTGGTTTAGATGGCTTGAATTGGGGCTTTAAGTGGATGGCTGTGTGTCCCACTTTAGAAAGATCCTGGTTTTGAAAGGGTTTTCTATTTGAATTGCTATCCCGTTTCATTCTAGTAATAAAGGAGAATATTTTGAAACATCCGTTTCTTACTTAGCACTTTACAGAACCTAGGACAAAGCTTATTGCAGTTTTGCTGCAGGATATTCTGGATTTAAAAATGACCAAAATAAAGCCATTTATCTGATGTCAACGAGGCGGTAACAGACAGAATGGCATGATTCGAAGTACAGTAGGACCCCCGTATCCACTGATTCATTATCCACTGATTCATTATCCACTGATTCAGTTATCCACGAATGGCAGAGGAAAAAAATAAATAATTCAGCAGCCACAAAGCAAGCTGTAAAGCAAGCTGTTGTCACAAACAGCAGCTGTAAAGCAAGTTATTGTCACAAATAGCATCTGTAAAGCAAGCTACTGTCACAAACAGCAGTCATAAAGCAAGCTACTGTTAGGAAACAGCAGTTTGGGGGTGAGTGGGCAGGCGTTCTCTGTTATCCAGGGTTTTCATTATCCATGGGAAGGTCTGGAACCAATCCCCAGCAGATCCCGGGGTCCTACGGTACCTGCCTAGAAGTTAAGGCAGGAGTGAGTCTGAAGATCCACCAATTAATTGCAATTGGGTCCATTTTAATCTTTTTGTATTTTGTTTTTTTATGCAGCATTTTGGTGAATGTGCGTATTTGTACTTTTCAATTGGCTAGCATTATGTTTATTAAGCTCACAGCATGCTTGTGTGTGTATTACTAGGTACTGGGGTACACACTGGCGGCCTTACTCAGCCAGAGGTATCCTATATAACATGCAGCTGACACTTGAACAGTAGGGGTGGTTTTTTTTTTAATTTCTTGTACTACAAATCTCATCATCCCCCATTTTAGCAGCTCTATTCAGGTTAAAAATCCTGAATTGCAGGAGAAACCGCCTCGGTCCATTTCACGAGTAGGGTTACGAATGTTTTAAATCTTCAAAGTCAGGGTTCAAGTTAGACCGGGCTCCGCCGCGTTAGGATCAGCTTTCCCACGTCTTGGCTGGATGAAGGGGTCTAACATAAAGAGGAGAGGAGGATCTTCCCACACTAGAAATAGTTGTGCCTTTCAAATTTCGGCCCGTCTGGGTGGGCGAAAAGTTTGTGATTTGAAAACCTGGAATATCCATTAAACTGTCAACCAGGTCTAGGGACAGCAGTCAAGAACTGGAACTGTACATTGTCTCTCATTCCTGTAAGCCGCCTTGGGTCCTTTCCCAAGGAGAAAGGCAGGGTTAAAAATACTCAAAATAAATAAATAAGATGCTGAGGTTTGCAAAACAAGCAACAACACCCCTTTTTTGGATGCTGAGCAGGTCTTGGGGTCGTTGAAGCTTAGATGAGAGTCTAGTGGGAGAAGTTAGGCCTTGTTGTCGGGTGAGCGTGTGTTCAAACTTTGGCTCTCCAGATGTTTTGGACCACAACTTCCAGAATTCCAAGCCTGTATTGCCAGTGACAAAGGACTGTGGGAGTTGTGGTCCAAAACATCTGGAGGGCCGAAGTTGGACACCACTGCGAAACCAGGCAGGACTGGTAGAGATATGTCAGTGTGGGTTTGAGAGGTAAATAATGCCTTGTGTTCTTTTCAAGGGAGATCCGTGTTCCTGCAGGATTCCAGGGACAGCATCTCTCTTTAGTGTGTGTGTCTTTTTTTTTTCTGGAAAAGAGTTTATTTTTGGGCCTCAGGGTCAGCCTGAGAGTGTGGCCCTCCCAGGGTCTCCCCCCTCTTCCAGATGCTGCCTTTTGAGCTCCATCAAGAAGATCAACCCAAGAACGGCCTGAATCAGCCTTCCAGGTTGTGCGCTCCAGTCGGTGGGGAAATGTCCCCCCTGGAGGACGGCTGTGTCCCACGCTCGGAGCTTGTGACTAAGGGCTGGCGTTAACGGAGTGGGTTTTTCAGAGGGCCCAGGTCGCCCCTGGCTCCGTGGAGACAGGAAGCAATTAAGCCGTGACTCAACGGATTCCGAGGCAGGCTTTTCTGGCGGGATTCCCAGCGAGTCGTGGCTGGTCGCGGGGAAGGAGAGCCAGCCGGATCTGAGCATCACACAGGCACATTTTCTTTTCTGTGCATGGAGGAACGGTCCACTACTTTTGCCACTTCGGCTTGGTTAACTTCTTGGGAGGGGGCGGACGAGTCAAGGCACGGATGACAATTGTAACAACAGTTTTTCTCCCTTCCTTTTTTTGGTTTTTTACCAGGGCAAATTTAAGTGAAGTTCGGTTGATCCCCATTTAGGGACTCGCCCCGGGTTTTCTAGGCATAAAATCTTTAAGGGTGGCTGCCCCTCCTTCCTTCTAGTAGCATTTGGATATCCCCAGGCAGCTTGCTCAAGGCCAGGTAAGGAGCAGAATATGTCCCTTCATTGGCTGCACATGAAGCACACAGCGTGGATTATGGCCATCATCATGCGTCTTCTCGAAGTCACTGGAAAAGTTTTAGTTTTTCCTTGGCTTGCTGGAAGGGTGAAAGTCAATCGGAATACTTCTCTGTTTCAGAAATGCACCCAGTCCCCATTAAACAGAACTGCTTTGGTCTCAAACAGGTCCAGATCATCCTGAGTACTTATGCAAATGCCATATGCTTAGGAGGCAAATTGCTCCAAATTAAGGAGTCAACCTAGACATTATCAGGAGCACGAGGCAGGGTGGGTTGTGCTGTGCTGTGTGCAACTGATAATGTCAAGAGATATTTCTAAACCTGGGGCAATTTGTGCTACTTCGAAGCTCTGATCTCTGTTGTCTTAAATAAGAGTTTGTTAAACGCTTACAGTAGAATTCCCTGTATTCATAGGGGTGGGGGGGTGGGATTGGTTCCAAGCTCCCTTTGGGTTCTGAAAACTGTGGATAATAGCTAAGCATGGTAAAAGAAAAGAAAAAGCCAGAAAATATTTTCACATGTATTACCAGAACTAGCCACTAGAAGGAAGCAGAGACCACCTATGTATTCTTGAACAAAATACCTAGCATGATCTGTAGCTCCCCCTAGTGAACTGTACTGGTAAATACAATGTGCAAACATGTATTTTCATTTTTTTCTTTTAATACAGTATTTTTAAAATATCTGACTGCAGATAAACGAAACCCTGCATATTGATCCCACAGAGATACAGAGGTCCTACTGTACTTAATTTTCTGATGATGATTTTGTTTTCTTCTCTTGACAGTCGATTTTACGATGGCTTTCTTTTCTATCTCTTTCCCCCCCCCTAGCTTCGTAAACATCCATGAAGGGGCTCTATCGCGTAGGGGCCCAACACTGTCACCCTAAGTCGTCGTGTGGAGGACGAAAGACTGCCTGCTGCGTAAGCCACTGACCTGGGTCAACATGCTGAAGCCAAGTGGTCTTAAAATCCCCGGGAGGGCCGGGAAGCACTCTAGCCCCGTGGGACGCCCAGGTACAACGGCAACCCCGGCAGCTCCAACCAGCACCACCACCAAGGAAGGTCAGTGCTCATTTGCCCCAAGTGGGCCAAAAGAATTGTGGGATTGTGGGGATTTCTCAGTCGTCCACCAGAGAAATTATATGTCCTGGGTGGCCACTCAACCTGGTCTTGTGTAAGATACTGTATTTCTTTAATATATTATATTCAATAAAGCATGTTTTTTAGAGCTATAATCTTCTCTCCCTCTCCAAATCCCTTATTATTTATTTATTTATTTATTTATTTATTTATTTATTTATTATTTTAGAGTATTTTTACCCTGCCTTTCTCCTTGGAAAAGGATCCAAGGAGGCTTACAATATTGAGGGATAATATACAGTCCAGTACAATTAAGACATATTCAAGTATTCAGAACAAGGAATTGAGGCACATCTTACAGCATTAATAGACATTACATTAAAGCTACAAGGTTATAAGAAGTTATAAATACAAAGTCTATGTGAACCTATAGATTCATATAAAAGACACAAAGTGGTAGGCCACATATCCATATTGTGATCTGACACTTATTGTAAGTTGGTGTTTTGTTGTCTTTGCTGGATATATTCTGAGACATCACAGCAGTTCTTCCAGTGTCTGAAGGCATGAAGTCACATTGTAATTTGTTTTTATTGCAAAATTATCTTCTTGATGTTTTTTTTTCTTTTTTGCTTGTAAATGTGACCAACCCATCCCAATATTTTACTTACAGATTATTTTTTAAAAACTGGGGAAAGAGCCCTTGCGCCCTCTAGTGGCAAAAATGTTTTTGTTAAAAATTATTAAATTTAGGTGGAGAGGTTGGGACTCTGAAAACAATTCAGAATTGCTGCCGGGTCTCCCGAGGGCACATAGGGACTTTCTCAGCCATTTATTTTACAAAGAAGAACCTGAATATCTCTGTTGTGTAGAGGGAGATTAGGCGACATATTTGGCCCCCCGGGGGCTGTGTGCAGTCAAAGGGCCATTGGTTGCCCACCCTTATTCTTCAAGTGTAGCCAGCTGAGCTGTATATAAACATTTTATAAACAGCTTTGTGGAGATGTATTGGTTAGCCCATCTCAAGAGAACCTTTTAGAGGCTGTAAGAAGTCAGAGATGCATTTGTACGAATCTCCGACTCTTGACAAGGAAGAAAATCAGACTGAAGAGATTGGAAGAATTACAGGAGCAAATCTTGTGAACCCAAGGGCAAGCCATATCTCCCAGCCAGAGCCTACCTCACAGGGTTGTAGGGAAGATGGGAGCCACCGGTGGTGCCATGAGCTCATTGGCCCCAAAGAAGAATAGATAATTTTCTCTGCAATCATCACCATCATCTTTGAACTGTAGCTATCACCAAGCTGTCCTGCAGTTCCATAGATGTGTTGTAGATTCCCATCTATATTTATAAATTTATTCTAGTGGGATAAATAAATATTGATATAAAATAAATCTGCTAATGTCGGAAAGATGATGCTTTTTAGACATAGTTTGTCTCTGCTGCTTTTTTTGGAGTGGGTTAAGAAAAATAAACCATTCCCATTATTATTTAAAAATACTGTTATTTTTAAAAAACATTTTTATTAAAAATTATTTTTAAAAAAATAATAGCAACTAGAATTTTTTTAAAAAAATATTTCTTATTGCATGGTTCCCTGCTTTTTGTTACTCTCTTGGAAGACAGCCTTCATCAGGAGAAAGGATGTCGTAAAACTGGCCTGTCTCTGAAAATGCCCTCTAAAAATGATTTTGAAAGGAACTCAGACGTGTTACCCCTTATTATAGGGAAGTAACTTCATTGCTACCCACTAGATTACTGCTAGATTGTACAGTAGGACCCCAGTATCCGCTGGGGATTGCTTCCCAGCCTTCCAATGGATAATGAAAACCATGGATAAGAGAGAACGCCAAAATGTCCCCAAAACTGCTGTTCTGTGATAGTAACTTGCTTTACAGCTGCTGTTTTGCAACAGTAGCTTGCTTTACAGCTGCTGTTTGTGACGGTAGCTTGCTTTACAGCTGCTCTTTGGGACAGTAGTTTGCTTTGTGGCTGCTGAATTATTTATTTATTTTTTTCCTCTGCCAACCATGAATAACTGAATCAGTGGATAACGAATCAGTGGATACAGGGGTCCTACTGTACCTTTATGATGCCTTCCTTACTAGAAGGAGAAGAAAGGAAGGCCAAACACCCATACTTCATTCTCAAACCCCATAACATGTAAATAAATAGATGGAAGATGAATACTTCCTCCCTGTTGAGTTTCCGGAGTGGAGGTTTTGTTCATACGAAGGAGGGGCTTTTCGTTTTAAAATCATCGTCTCTCCTCAAACCCCCCTCCCCTTTTTTTTAAAGTTGCGGCAGACACTTGGTACAATGGGAACTCTTGATCCCCAGGGCGTGAATTGAATCCTACACAATCGGCTCTTGTATAGCATTAACGGGCAGTGAGTTTTCTGGTCGGATTCCACCCCCCCACCCCCTGAAACAGAAGGCAGCTTTTTTTTTTAAAATTGGCTGCCTGGGCCTGCTGTAGATGGAGGCCTGCCAGCTGCTGACTCCGCTCCGATCCCGTTCGCCTCCCTTAAATCATCCAAATTCTCTGTTTGGGCAACTTGTTTTATTTAACAACCCCCTCTCCCTTTGTGCCAGGATAATAGTCCTCCCAGACTCTTGTAGAAACGAGGCCAAAGAAGCGTGTTCCATCAAGGCTGTCCCCCACCACCACCCAGCCACACTCTTTATGTTTTTTAAATTTTATTCTTACAAATAAATGATTTGGCTCAATCCCATTGCTGGTCCCCACCAGAGCAATTTTAAAACTTTTTTTCAATTTTTTTAGATAGGTACCCCGACTTACGAGTAGTTCGACTTAAGAGCATGTGTTCGGAACGGATTAAATTTGTAAGTGGAGGTACCACTGTATATACATTATTATATGATAAATATTATAAATTAATTAACATAATACTGTGTTAATATTATAAGTATTAATGTAAATAATATTATAAGCTCACTGTATCTGATAAAAAGAGTAGCACTGGAAAATTGGCCGGTATCTTACTTTGGAGAAGGCAACTGTGTGTTTTTCTCCCAAAGGGATCCTTGTGCCTAGAGATGGGCATGAAACGAACAATTTTTCGTTTTCATTTTCGTTTTTTCGTTTCGTTATGTAACGAAACAACAAACAAATTTTGTCTCTAAAATGAAACGAAACGAACAGAAACACCAGAAATTTTGTCGTGTGTTTTGTTTCCATTACTGCAATATGAGTGAATTGCTTAAAATCCTAAAAAAAAAAAATCACAAAATTTGAAATAAATGGTAACGAAATGGTAACAAAACGAACGAAAACGAAAACGAATTTTTTGCAAAAATTCAGGAAAAATGGAAACGAACCGAAATAGACCCTCCAAACGACAAATTACAAATGAAATGCCATTTTTTTTTTATTCTTGCCCATCTCTACTTGTGCCTTGTTAAGAGCGGCTGATCACCCCCCCCTCCGTTCCTTCCGCCTTGATCTTGGAAGTGCAGATTTGGGCTAAAAGAAAGAGGCACTTAACTGGGAGATGCTAATGGAAGACCAGGTATCTCAAGCATCTTAGCACATGGTATTTGAGTCTCCACAGCAAACAGCTGGGCTTCCGTGTTGGTGATGGTTCCTCCTCCTCCTTCTCCGCCTCTTCTTTTGTGCCTGTTCTTTGCTGTAGCTAATTAATATGTCGTTTGCATGTTATTTAAAAAAAGCAACAACGTTTCTGCCAGAAAGTGGCCTTTTGTTGTTTGGTTGCTCAGAAAAGTTACTTTCTAAATGTCTGTGAAGATTCTCAAGCAGAGGTGGTGGGTTCCGGCATAGTCTATCTGCTACTTATCAGGCTGTGCTTTCCAAAATACCCAGACAACTCAAAAAGCCTTCACCACCAAGGCCATTGCTAACAACCCATTCTTGATAGGTTCCAGCACCTTAGGCCATTGTTCACCTTAAGGCTAAGGATACTATTGTCTCCCTAACGAGCCTATTCAGGCCATTGTTCATCTTATGAGCCTAATTCAGGTCAGGGTGACAAGAGGTCAAAGCTGCCTATAAGATGGAGGATTTGCACTAGCTGTATTCAGACCGATGAAGCTGTTTGGATGAACAGCGAAACGTTTCCATCTCTCAAAAAAGAAGTCCAGTAGCCATGACTCAACTTCCAGATTACTTTCTAAAGAATAGCAGCTTCCAGCATTCCCTGTACTTGGGGGAACCAGTCCGTGGATATCCTTTCTTTTGCGATTTTATTGTGCGTAATGCTGTTGTGTTTGTCATGTTCCCTTTTCTAAATATTCAGGGGGTTTTTTTGTCACTTTTATTGTTCTTATTATGTTATTTTGATGTTGTTCTGCTAACTGCCCAGAGTAGTGGCTGTGCTGCTAGTTGTGCTGGCTGGCTGGAGGGTGGGTGGGACGGATGGATGAGAGGGAGGGAGGGAGGGAGGGATAGTTAGATAGATGGATAGATGGATGGATGGATGGATGGGAAAGAAGAGATGGATGAATGGATTTTCCATTTTCCTTCATCCTTCCATCCAGTTATTAGCACCATTATAGCAGCTGCTATTCCATAATACATAATCTTTTTTATTTCTCTCCAATTGGTTTCTCTCTCCACTAATCCTAAAAATATATGGCGGGAGTATGGTTCAATCTGTTGGGATGCTCCTGTCGGTTTGGGACTGAACCCTACAATGGATTCCCCCCCACAAACTTGTGAAATTAAAATCACGGGCTATTCCGGGCCTCAGATTCCGGATAGTTGCAGGTGGTGGGCGACAATGTTATTGAAAAGTGTCCGGTAGGATCCTGTGCAGACAGATGCTGGATTAGAGCGCTTGCTCTAATCGGACTGAGGTCTCCTTGAATTGTCCTCCTCCTGCCAGCAGTTTCCCCCGAGGTCCAGCTTGTGGCTCCCGGCCGCCAGTTGCAGACCCGTAACAGGAAAGGACAGCTGTACTTTCTGATCACATCCCTGACGCTTGGCCGAGCCGAACTTTGGCTAAAGAAACAAGGCAGCGCCAATGGGAGCAGGGCACCGTTGGTGTTTCGTTTTCGGGCGTCGCTGCTGGGGCTTTTTATAGCTCAGGCGTGTGTTTTTTTCCTGGACTCCCTGGCGACAGGGGACATGTCAGGTCCATTCCACTTCCTTGGTAAGATCAGAGGAAGCGACGTGCAGGTGGTGCCTGAACGAGGCCGTCTATACCTGCTTGTGTGGAAATGCCAGCGCTCTCTCCCTTCGCGGGCGTGATGTCTGCGAACGTTCCGTAGTTTCACTCAAATTCTGCATGTCTGCACACCCAGAGGCCAGAGGTGAAGAATCTGGATTGTCCTTTTGCATTTACCAGGCGAAACAACCGGCAGCCCGAGATAGGAGCTGCATAAATCGAAGAAGTGTAGCTGATCGATAGATGGCCGGGTGTAGATCACGACTGATCTTCCAAAATGGGAAACCACTGCCAGTATTGGGGGTGGGAGGGGAGACAGAGAGAAAGGACTCAAATTAACTACAGCACAACCCCATCATCAGCATGATCTGTATCTGCGGATTCACTTATCCACTGGCTGAAAATACTAAATTAAAAAAACCTGGAAATCCCTATTTATTTGCATTTTTAGGGCGTATTTCTCAGAAGGGGCTACCAGAGGAAGCCAGAGACCAAGGAGCATTTGATAGCTTCCACAGTTTTCAACATTCGTGGGGAGGCTTGTCACCGCACCCCCACAAGCACTGCGGCCCAATTGTACGATTATTCTTGAAGGCCCCCTAAAGCTCCCCTGAAAACTAGGCTACTGAAGTTGGGCATGATGTGCCAGCATTTGGGTGACCTTTAGAGCTTTTTATTTTATTTGCTCCAAATAGCCCTTTACGTGTGTGGGGGGGGTCTGGTCTGGAGTCACCCAATGCTTGCATTCAACATGTTTGACTGTGTAATTTATCGGGCAAACAGCTACAGTCCACGAAACGCTAGGAGCACCCGGGAGATGTGTGTCGCCCTCTATTCGGCCCTGGTTAGGTTTCCCCTTGAGTATTGTGTCCCGTTCTGAAAAGAAAAGAAGACTGAGGGGCGATATTTTATTTATTTGACTTTTATACCACTCATATAGCCCTGGGGCTACTCTGGGTGGTTTACAATGCAACATCTCAGCAATCACAAGAGAATTAAATAACGAAAATGCAAGCAACATAATACTGTATAAGAAATTATAACCAAATAAATCGACAATAAACTAAAATAAAAATAGGAAAAAACGAAGTGATTAATCAAACATATATATTTGAGCCAGTCCATGAGTCAAGTACTGGATCCATATTTGGAATCCTTCATAAGGGTTTTGCAGTCTGCCCTGTAATCAGAGAAAGTACCCGTTGTGACCAACAAAGTGGCAGGGGGCTTCCCTTTCACCTATCCTGGTGTCTTAAAACAGGTGGGGTTCCAGAACAACAGAATGCTGTCGTATCTGGTTGAAGAAACAACACCAGGGCAATTGTATATTTCTGTCTCTTCTCCCTGGCTGTAAGGTCACTGGGATTTTAACGAAAGGGAGATAAAAGTACTTATAACATAAAAGATATGATAGCACTTTTAAAATATCCGAAGGGCTGTCATGCAGAGGAAGGGCAGCATCTGTCCTTGGGCCATGCAAAGTGCAAGACATACAACCATGGGCTCAAGTTACGAGAACCCAGCTTTTGGCTCAATACTGGGGGAAAACTTCCTAACTGTTAGAGCGGTACGACAGCGGAACCCAAGAGATGGTAAGCGTTCCAAGACTGGAGGTATGCAAGAGAATATTAGGTAACCATCTGTCTCATCTGTGTGGATTTGTCCTCCTGCCGGGAGCAGGGAATTGCACTTGATGGCTTTATAGAACCCAACTCCACTCTTCTATGATTCTATGATTTTTGTGGAACATTGGCTTGAAGCAGTTTGCCCCTGTTGCAGCTCCTTTGGGGCAACCCCTGGCAAGGCCTGGCATGGTACAGGCTCCGGACGTGGTGATGTGGCCACCCCTGCTCTAGGTGTGACCCAGTCAATTTACGAGTAGGCACACACTCATTGAAGCCTCTGGGACTGACCCAATCTCGTCTGATTTTCCCAACAGGGTCCCCTCTGCACAAGCAGAGCTCCGCCGCAGCGCCGGCGGCCGCCGAAAAACCACCGGGGTCGAAGGTCGCCGAGGTGGGCGATGACTTCCTGGGGGACTTTGTGGTGGGTGAGCGCGTGTGGGTCAACGGAGTCAAGCCGGGCGTGATCCAGTATTTGGGGGAAACCCAGTTTGCTCCCGGACAGTGGGCGGGGGTGGTCCTGGATGACCCCGTGGGGAAGAACGACGGCTCCGTGGGCGGCGTCCGCTACTTTGAGTGCCAGCCCCTCCAGGGGATTTTCACGCGGCCTTCCAAGCTGACGCGCCAGCCGGCGGCGGAAGGCTCCGGGAGCGACGGCCACTCGGTGGAATCCCTGACGGCTCAGAATTTGTCCCTGCACTCTGGCACCTCCACCCCGCCCCTCTCCACCCGGGTCATCCCTCTGCGGGAGAGCGTCCTCAACAGCGCGATGAAGACCGGCAACGAATCGGGATCCAATCTGTCGGACAGCGGGTCGGTGAAGAAGGGAGAGAAGGACTTCCGACTCGGAGACCGCGTCCTGGTAAGTCTTCCGCCTCCTGGTTGGCTTCCATCAACCCGAGAAGTCCTGTTGCGTTACGAATCACACGGGACACAGAGTTTCGGGGTGCAATATCTGGAGCTCAGGCAGATTCCCTGTTCGTCTCTCTGTCAGGGTTCCATTGATGTCTGTGTGATGTAGGAATGTGTGTAGGCATGCGTGCATGTGAGATTGTATGATGATTCTCCTCCTGCTACTGCCTGAGCCCAGCTTTTATTAAGAGAGAGTAAGCACAATAGATACAGGAAGACATTCCTCGGTGGGAGGGAGAAATGCAAGCCTTATCTGTGAGTCTATGCTCAGTAAACAGGTACACAAAGACAGGGGAAATAGGTTCCATAGGTGGGGGGGGGGAATGCTCCCTAGCTAGTGAGGCATTACTGATAAGGACGGAAAGGGGCTCTTGGTCTGTATCCTGATATCCTGTTTTCCTGGCCTCCTCTTTGCTCTGGCCTTCTTGCCTGCATCAGCACATCCTGGTATCTGCTTTGGTCCTGGGGCTGCCGGGAAATAACAGGTCCAGCCGCGCTCCTAGGCCTTCAGTTTCCTTTGTGCTTGACCAATCTTGGGGCTCAGAAATATGGGCAATGATATCCCCACAAAGTCGCGATCCACTCTTCTGGGAGCGTAGCCCTATTGGGGGAAGCAATGGGTTGGTGGGGCAGCCTCCCCTGTTTTGAGTGCATTTTTGTGGCTGCCGTGAGCACTGGCCGCGTATGATCATGCGTGAATTGTCCTTCGACTCACGGACGAGGACCCAGACAAGAATGCCCTTGCCCTTCTGGGGAGAGAAGCGTTTTGTGGCAAGGGAAAAGGAGTCGCGTTTTTGTGCCGACCGTGCGAATTTGTGCGAGTGAAGGTAGATTGCACAAATTGTGTACAGTGATAAAAGAGTGGTGCTGGATGGCATAGATTGATTAAGGATTAGAAGAATCAGAGAGGGTGGTGGTGTCTTTTTCACAGACAGATCCTCTGCGTTTACTATGTGGCCAGGTGTTGCTTTGGAAGGGAGGAAGGCGCTCATTTTGTGCAGGTGCTTTGCACAGTGTCTAGACTTGAATTGTAAGTGATGAGTAAAGTAGACCCATTTGATTAGTGGAATTTGCAGTGGTGTTGACTCCCCAAATCTTTGCTGATTCAATAAGCCTACTCTAGTTGCGACTTGCTACTGGATTTAAGTCAGTGATGGCATTACAGTAGGGTCTCTGTATCCGCAGGATCAGTATCCACTGGTTTACTTATCCACGGTCTGAAAAAAATATTTTTAATAAATGCAAGGAATACCTATTTCCTCATTGACATTAACAGAACTGGCCACGAGATGGCGCCAGACACTATGACTTGTATTTCATTAGCTGTTAAAACTAGAACAGAACATTTTCTTCACTTGAGTGAGCTGTGCTTTATATCTCTTATTGTTTTCTGGTTTTCTGTCTATAAAATTAGCACACAGGATTTTGAGGAACATCCGTGTTGTCTCTAGAAGCGGGGACGGATTTTCTCTGTTGAGGTGGATGCTGGCCACTCTTGAGAATTTGCACAACAGCTAACCCAGCCTTTCTTTATTTTCGTTCCAAATTCTTTTCCATTCTCAGCTGTTTACAGTTCTAGCTCATTTTTCAGTGGCGGTTCAGTGGCGGTGAAAGTGCTACTTTAAAACTAGGCATTATCAAAAAGAGGACGATAGAGGGATAGGGACAGTTAATCCCCGTTCCGTATCCTCTTCCACCCCTATGAAAAAAAAGCTGATGCTTCTAAATAATTTGGAAATTACACATTCCATTCATTCGGTCTCCCGTAGTCAGCAATATTTTTTTCTGAAACTCCTGCCAAGTGAAAGCCTTTTGTAACAACTGGAACAGTGAAATCAAACCTCCAGGTTCAGAAGCACTATACCTTAGGGCACCGTTTATACCCTATAGTCCAGTGGTGGTGAACCTTTGGCACTCCATCTGCTTTGGACCACAACTCCCACAGTCCTTTGCCATTGGCAACACAGGCTTGGAATTCTGGGAGCTGTGGTCCAAAACATCTGGAGTGCAGAAGGTTCGCCACCACTGCGATACCTTGGAGATGGGTGAACGGTGGTCAGATGTCAAAATCTTAGCTTTATTTTTAGTTTTTCCACTATGCCTTCTAAAATCCCCACCCAGGAAAGGGCCAGGCTGGTTAGGGCATTCTGGGTTTTGTAGTCCAGGACAAACTAATTGATCAAGATCTGTTCGTAAATAAACCAGTTGGAAGAATAACGACATACTAAGCGGGGAGATTTAGTAATCCATCTCTGACATTGTGCATGAATTTGGGGTTTTATTTTATTTTCCAAATCCTGTTTTTGGATTAAACTATTATTATTAAGAGCCCCGTGGTACAGTGGTTAGATGCCTGTACTGCAGGTCAAACTGTGCTCACGACCTGGGGTTCAATCCCAGGTAGCTAGCTCATGGTTGACTCAGCCTTCCATCCTTCCGAGGTGCCCAGCTTGCTCGGGGTGGGGAGGGGGGGGCAATGTGTAGCCTGCAGTACTGTAATTAAAAAAACAACTGTAAACTGCCCAGAGACTACTTGAAGTGGTATGGGGCAGTATATAAGCAGAACATTTTGCTTGATGATGATGATGATAATGATGATGTCTTTGTCACCTCCAATTTCTTCTAAATACTTGCTTAGCTCTTTAGGCACCGCACCCAGCGTGCCGATTACCACTGTGACCACCTGAGTCTGAAGTTCAATTTTCAGATCCTGATATCGGGTAATTTTTTCAAGTTGTTTCTTGGTGACTCTACTATCCCCTGGTATACCGACATCAGTGATCCACACTTTTTTCTTCTCCACAATCACAATATCCAGGGTATTATGCTCCTAAAACCCTGTCTGTCTGTATTCGGAAGTCCCAAAGTAATTTTGCTTGCTCATTTTCAGTCACTTTTTCAGGCTTATGATCCCACCAGTTTTTTGCTACAAGGCAGATTATAGTTCTGACACAAATTCCAGTGGACCATTTGAGCCACTACATTATGACGCTGTTTGTAATCAGTCTGAGCAATTTTCTTGCAACAACTCAATATATAGTCAATAGTTTCATCTGCCTCTTTGCAGAGTCTACATGTGGGGGACTCAGCTGATTTTTCTATTCTAGCCTTAACTGCATTTGTTCTGATAGCTTGTTCTTGAGCTGCAAAAATCAGGGCCTTTGTCTCTTTTTTCAGTGTACTATTGGTGAGCCATAACCAGGTCTTTTCCTCATCTACTTTTCCTTTGACTTTTTCGAGGAACTGCCCATGCAGCGCTTTATTATGCCAGCTATCAGCTCGTATTCGCATTGTTGTTTTCCTGTATTGACCTTTTGTTTGCTTTACTTTAAACACCTCCCTGTTCTTAACCT
>JAHTLZ010000038.1:6360581-6375549 GCA_023846285.1 Phrynocephalus versicolor | reverse complement strand
AGAGAAAAGGCGGCGAGGACTCTGTGAGGATGAGCTCTGTTCCCTAAAAAGAGGTCGGATGAAGAGATGACCGCCCCCCCCGCAAAAAAATCCCAGTTTAAGAGCCGCCCCCACTGGCTTTACGGACACTACCACACGCATCACGTATTTCCACAGACAATAAACAGGCTGGCCCTTCCTCAAAGGCCGTTTCCCAAGCTTGGGGCCAAGTTCCCGAAAGACCTGTCGTCGCGAGCGCTCCCCGGGTTGGCTTTCTCCTCACTGAGGACTGTTTACTTGGCCTGGGTCTCTTGCTCCCGTGTATTGGAGGGCAGGGGCCCTGCGGTGGCGGCCGGTAAGAGGTGCGCCAGGGCAGTGCCAAGACATGGGCATTGTTGTCCCCCCCCATTAACAAATCCCAGGAAGGTTAGTAAGGATATGTACTGAAGGATTTGTAGGCGGTATTTGAATCTCCTGCATCAAATCCTCCCACTAGACTCGGTTTCCCTCCCCCTCCCGTGCGCGACGGAGCTGCCGAAGAAGGAAGAGCGGTTCATCGCGGGCGCCAGCTCGGCTCCTCTAAGCCCGTGAGAAAATCTTCTCCGTCGCCTCGCCCCTACCTTAGACGACACTTGAGGGACAGAATGTGGGGGGGCTTGGCCTGAGCCTTGCCCAATAATCCGGAGGGCCACATCCCGAGGGTGGACTTGTAACTTATTTTTAACGTCGGTCACAGTTCGGTCTCGTGCGTTGTTTGGAGGGCGTGAAGATGGCGGCGGACCAGTGCTGCCGGCCGGACCTGCAAAGCCTCAAGACTCTCGTTGACTTCAGTCCACCAGTGCCAGGCTTGAAACCAAGAACACGTAGGGGACATCAGGAGACGGAGCGGTCCCTGCGGGCGAATCCTTGACGGAGCCCGAGAGGACTTTTGAATGCTCTGCTTTGTCCCCACCCCACCCCCCCACCCCACCCACAGCCCAAGTTCGCTTTCGAAACGTTATTCTCTGAAATATTTTTCTCAGCAAAACCCGAAGGGAATTCCTGGCCCAGCCCACCCGCTCAACATGGCCACAGCTTAGTCACGTAGCCAAACGGAGAGGTGAAATGTTTTATTTCCCTTCCCTCGGTTCTAGGGTGCTTTAAGACTTCAGTCCGGGCTGGATTCATTGAAATGTTCCAATGCCAAAATTTGAAAAAAAAAAAAAACCTTTGCATGTGGAAAGCTAGCGTGTCAGGTTCAAAGGTGTCCCTCCAACCTGTTCTCTGCTGTGATTCTCTCCCCCCCCCCAAGTATTAATGGAGGTCTTTCATGGATAGTCTGGCAATACATGCTGGGTCGGCGTTTGGGAATCTGTGGCCCTTTGGATCTTTCTGGACTACATACCCCATCATCCCTGCATAGTAACCCTTCTGGCCGGGGGCTGGCGGATGCTGTAGCCTTTGCATCATCAAGGGGGTCTCATGTCTCCCGGGATTTCACGCAAAATGTGATCGCCTGATCCACTTGCACATATAAAGTGAGCCACAGGGACCCACCTTCAGAGTGTGCGCGTTTTCTAATATACAAATTGGGCGCGTGCGTGCGAGAAGCAGCGAGCGTGTGTGTGAACGAGTGAAGCTGTGTTTCCCTGTTGTTCTTCCCTCCTGGTAGTGGTACGCAGATTTCCAAGCGCGTGTGTATATCTGCGTGTTTACCTTCCTTTTTCTTTTCTTTTCCCCAGACGAAAAAGTTTGTCAGTTCAGTGCTAGACCAGGCCGCTGAGTAAAAAAAGAGAACCTCTAAGCTGATGCTAAAACATGTCCTCCCAAGGAAGTGCTACTTGGGCCACGAGAACCTGACATGAACTCCGAGCCTGGCGCATACGTGAGCAAATATTTCTATGCTTGCCTTTTGCAGGGGCACCCAGAAGGGTTGCCCCGATTTACACCCCAGATTTAGGGTCTAAATTTGGCTGGACTCCCAACTAGAGCAATTGACGGCGACGAGAGCTTCTGGTTAAATGAAATGCCAGCTCCGTTAGCTGGGATCCTGTTGGGGGAAAAAAACTGCATTTCTTGGCCAGGCGGTGTGCTGTGTGCCCGATCTCACAACGAATGCACAACCAGTCATGTGCCAGACACTGGCCTAGGGGGTGGCAATTTCCTGGACCGCTACCTTAAGGTGCACAATTAAAAAAAATTAGGATTCAGGCCACAGATTTTTAAGGTATCTGCTTAAGGTCAGGTTGAAGTTGGAGTGTGGTCCGTGGGTGTTTTCTCTCAGTGGCCTTCTCTGACTCATCACCCCATCTTCCACCAGGAAGGCTTAGGCAGAGTTCCCCTCGACGTGATTGTGGGTCACAGAACAAACGGGAGATGGTCAGGCATAGTCCAGGTGTTTCATCCGTGGGTGCCTGAGAAGGCCAAACAGAGAGGACTTGAAATAGTTCCAAACGTAACCAACTCCTCCTGGGTGGAAAAGTCCCGATGAAGCAAAGGTTACACATGTTCATGATGCTTCCTCTTCCAAAAGAATGACAAGCTGAGCCCGCATTCCATAAATGGAATCCAGACGCTCCTCCTGATGTGCATGCTAGCATCAACGTGGTCTTCACCATTGCAGTGGACGTGGTCTGTTCTCCTTGAGGTAGGTCAACACAGGGGGATCTGCCTGGCCTAGCCCCAGATCCAGATCCATGGATCTGCTGGCCTCTTCTCCCATCTTTGTCCTCAGTCATTGGCCATGATGGCCAGGGATTGTTTGCCTAAGTTCTTCCAGTGGTAGCTGGAACTTTCTTTTCCTTGCTTTTTGTTGGTTGGGTCCCTCTTCTTGGTCCATCTGATCCACGGTGAAGGATCTAATGACATTTTTGATGGCCTCACCGTTGAGTCTGTTGGGTTTTTGAAGGAACCCCATCCTGACGCCTCCCCCTTTCTGGATGAAAAAGGGGCTGTCATCCTGGCCAAGGAGTCCAAGAGGTGAGGAGAGAGAGTCACAGAACCTCTGGAAGTTCTGAGTGAGCAACTTGTTCCACTGATGGGAGTTGAGACTTTCACTTCACACATCCTGGCAGACCTCCCGCTTTCTGGTCCTTCCACTTTTCAGGAGAAGGTCTGGTCTCCTGGCCAGGATCCTTCAGCTCCCATTCTTTCTCCAGTGGCCCCTTCCAGGGCTCCTGTTGTCATCCTGGATGTGAGGATCATGGGGTGCCAGGACCAGAGAAGGTTTCTGGAGGGTTCCATTCCATGACCTCTTGTCAGATCCGCTGGGAATGAGGCTGACCCCTTGCTGATTTGGCTTACCCCCAACCAATCTGGTTTGGTTGTGAAGGTGCCATGGCTAGCCCCTCTCCCCTATGTCAGAATCCAACTTTCCCGTCCATGCAGTTCCTCCTCAGCACAAAAGCTTCTGATGCTTGCGGCCCCCTCCTGTTTTGGGAATGCATGGACTACATCCCCCAGAAGTCTGCAGGAACCCCCTCAGCCATACTTCTGGTGGCTTTAGCATAAAAACCAACAACAACAACCTAAGGGGTCTGGAGTCATTTTCATCTGAGAAATCATAACTTCCCTCAGACACGATTAAGATGGAGAAAGTGGCACCGGGAAGGAGAGGGGACTCAGCTCAATGGGACCTGCAAGGCATCACGAGTCTGATGTTTTCCTGCAGGGAGATGACCAGGCACATAATGCCTTGCAGGTCACATTGAACTTACCCCCACCCCCATCTTTCTCCATCTTAATCATGTCTGGGAGAAGCTATTATTTGTCAGCTGAAAGTGACTCGACACCTAAAAGACAGGGGTAGTTTTGTTTTCTACTAAAGCCCCTTGAAGGTGTGGCTGGGATAATTCCTGGAGATTAGTTCAGGCATGCTGATAACTCCTCTGCTGAAACGCAAGAACGCCCAGGACGGCTGGCATTTGCTGGCCTGGGAACTGTTTAGATACCTACTTCGTTCGTACAAGCCTCCTTCAGTAGATTTCACGAGGACACCTATCTATCTAGTATTCGAACGAAAGAGAAGATTCTGATTTTAACAAAGAAAGCACTCTTCCTGTTTATCTCTCTCCCCCCCCCCAGTCTCTTATGGCATTTCAGCGAATCCTTAACAAATCTTTGCACAACTTCCCAGTTGGGAAATGTTAACGGCTTTGTTCCCCCCCACACACACAGCTGTTGTGTAAGATGACACATGGGTGGAGATGTCATTTCAAAAATGACAGAAATGGTATAATCAGACTTTTTAATGCCCTTCTCTGCGGCGGAGAAGAAATCCATCAAAGGCCGGTGAAGCAGGGCAGCAGAAAATAAATGGGTCTTGGACTCTATGCTGCCTTAGTGTGCGTGGATTTTCAGTCAATTTTTCCCTTTCCTTTCCTTTTTCCTTATGTTATGTCTGGATGAGGTGTACATTGTCACACAGATGAAGAGAAATAGATCAAAACAGGTGCCCCGTGTCTCTTACCTTTCTTTTTAATCACTGTCACATCCGGATAAGGCTTCCTTTAAATTAGCCCCCATCGGATCTGAAATTCTCAAGTTTGTTAAACGCTTTCCCATTGTTGCCGAAGGCTTCAGTCCCCTTAGTTAACAAATCATGGTTGCTTTAGAATTAATTTTTTTTTAAAAAAAGGACCCCTGGATAACAAAGCTTTCCAATCCTAGTTGGTTTGGTTGGTTGCAAGACCGCTAGGGTGCAACATCTTCACAGTGACTCAAAACCAATTGGAATCCCAAAATTCCATTTTTTTCTGAACCACAACTCCCCAAACTATCTGCCAGCGTGGCCTCTACTTAGGGGATCTGGGGTTTTGTAGTCCCAGAAAAGCAATCCTTTCAAAGGTTTATCCTGGTTTTACTCCTGTGTAAATTATTTGTTAAAACAATGGCTGAAATCCATGAGTGGATCCAATGAACCGTTGGGGGTTTGATGCATCAACTCTTAGGTATGTTCCATGGATTCAACGGGTCTACTCTGGTTGTAACTCCCTTATTGGATCTCAGCCCACGAGTCCTCTGTGGTCATCTTTATTTATTTTTTTATCTTTCCACGGAGCTGCCGAATTATCGGTGGTGCTTGTTCCACTAGCTTGGCCTTGTGGGTTTCTTTTCTTAGAGCGGGTGGGAAAACATAATTTAAAAACGGAAGGCGAAAAAAAAACACACAACACTCCACATTAGTTGGGGAATCGCAGACTCGAAAGAACTGAAGAATATAGCTTGCTGTACCTGTCTGCCCACCTGGTTGGCAGGAAAGCAGAACTAAGTCATTTTTTGACAACGTGGGTGGGGGAAAACCTTCTCAAGATACATCCGTCTGACTGGTTCTCCAGCCCTGGTTTGGACTGAGAAAACTCAAAGTTGAGAATGAATGACCATTGAACGCCAGCCAAGGAGGGGGTTTTCTCATGCTGCTTAAAAACATAAAATAAATAGAGGCCAAATTTTTCCCTGCAGAGCCAACGAGAGCCTTGCCAACATCTGACAGCCATGCAGAGTGTTTTAAACTTAAGGGCACAATGGTACGCTGCTAAAACGCTCGTCTTTTAAGCTGTCCCTTGCCAAAGGGGTAGCAGGAACCAAGCCACTATAAACCCCCCAGTTTCACCCCCAGCCCCCCCCCCAAAAGCAAGGTACTGACTCTATTCTGCTGATCCAGCGCTTAAATCTTAGGACAGAGGGTTAAAGAAACCACCCTGATGGGTCGGACTCTCGTGCAGGACCCGGAACCAAACCGAGCGCGACAGTCGATGTAATCAAAATGGATAACCTCTCTTACCCTCGTGGTATGTATTCCAATTTTGTAGTCTGTTAGTCACTTCTTTGGCTATTAAAATTTACTAGATAAACAAGATGGGTTGGACAGCTAATGTCTATTTTGTTATCTGCTTAATATGGCAAAAAATTATTTTGGGTTTTTATTTTTTATTTTATTTTATTTTCCTCCGTACAGAAAAGAAAAGACTTTACAGAAGGGAGTCTATTACGCGTAACTACTTCTACAGATTATGTATTAATGTATCTCAGATGGCCTCAGATGGGCTCGCTAAAGTGTGACGACCTCATACTAAACCAATAAAACTTGTGGCGGAAGAGACGGGCTCGTTCGTGGTTTTCTCTTGGCGGCATAACCCTGGTAGGGGAGCATGGGGTTTGTGGTTGGTAAGATCAGGAAGCTGGTAAGAACATAAGAAGAGCTATGCTGGATCAGGCCAAAGGCCCATCTAGTCCAGCTTCTTGTATTTCACAGTGGCTCCACCAGATGCATCTGGGAGGGCAGGAGACTAGATATCTGTCTCCTGATCCCACTCCCCTGCATCTTGCCCTTGAAGTACGCTGGTTTTAAGCCTGGAGATGACACATCTCCATCATGGTTTGTCACCTGTGATGGACTTTTCCTCCAGGAATCTGTCCAATCCCGTTTTGAAGGCATCCAGGTCACATCCTGTGGCAGAGAGTTCCACAGACTAACAAGACAGCCTCTGGGTTGGCACTCAGATACCTAACTCTGAGCTTTCCAGCCAGCACAATATGCTTTGTAAAGTTCCCTGTCTACCTTTAGGAAGGAAACAGTAGTCTGAAGAAGGGCAGATCCCGGTTGGCCCTAATAGATGAGCTTCTGCAACTACCAAATCCTTTACCCTTGGTGCCATTGGTAACAGCTGCAGAGAGTTGCCATCTGGTGTGCTCTGGAGGGCTGCAATTAGATTCCAATAGGACCCTTGTATTTGTGGATGGTCTATCCACGGTTGCAATTATCCGCAATCTGAAAATATTAGAAGAAATAAGCAAGAAGGGTGTACAATGTAATAACCAGATTGATCCACTAGAGGGAGCCTGAGACTACACTATATATAGGATTCACACTTATTCATCGTTTTTTCGGCATCTGAATGAACCAATCCCCTCCAGATATGGTGGTCCTATTGTGATTACAAGGAGTTTAGAGGATGCCAATGGAAGATGGTCAATGGTATAGAAAGCCAGTTTTGTGAAGGAAATTTGGGGGAAATGGCCGTGCTTGATCCTGTGCAGGAAAGATGGGGTGGGGTGGGGAGGGAGGCGGCCATGACGGCTGTCTTCAGACAGCTGAAGGGCTGCCCCGCTGAAGATGGCCATGGCTTGCTCTCTGGTAGAGCCCCCCCCCAAAAAAAAAATCCTCAACCCTATGAACTGAAGTTACAGGAGAGTAGATTTTGAAGGAACATAAACTCTTGGAATGTTAAGTGCAATTGGGCCATGGATCCAACTGGTTACAGCAGTGGTTTCCAACGTTGGGTCACCCACGCCTTCTTGGACTGCAATTCCCAGAAGTCTTCGCCACCAGCTGTCTGCCACCGGGGGCTTCTGGGAGTCGCAGTCCACGAAGACTTGGGCTACTCCAGGTGAGGAACCCCTGACGTCAAGGAAGGATGACTGTCCTTCACCAAAAAAGCAAAAAAAAGGGGGGTGAGCTGCGTGCCCATCGCAAAACTGCAAACATAGGTTACAGGCGATACCTTTATAGGCCACTATTAAAAATAAAAAAGGAACATTGCAAGCTTTCGAGTGTAAACCACTCTTCTTCAAAGCAGATCCCAGAAGATCAGACATGGTAAAAGATGTATTTTACCAGGAGGTGACTTTTAAAGTCCTTGGTTAGGTGATGTTGCAGCCAGGGCAGAACTCTTGTTAGAGGCAGCATGGGCTGATGTAAAAAGCTGCTTCTTAAGTCACACCCCTGTTCTTCAAACAAAGGAACATGGATCATATATCACCCTCAGAAACCTGACCACCATTTGTGGAACATCTGGATTCCTCACAAGAAGCTGGGGAATGAATCAGATGCTTCCAACAGAGATGGTTGCTAATAAGCCTGACCCAAAAGGTTTTGGGACTCCAGATCAGCCCCATGGCAGGGCCTATGGTCAAGGGTGATAGGCCTTGTAGTCCAAAATCTGCAAAAGCAGCAAATTCCACCCCACTTGGCCTAGAAGGGCCCCCCTCAGACACTCCGAGGAGGAGAGATGAGACCCCTAAACCTCTGCTTCTCTGTCTTTTGTTGGTCCACCTTGCTTTTATTTTTTAAGTTGCCGTTGTTGATTTGAAAACATATTCATGAAGCTGCCGTCCTCAGCAGATGCCAGCGAGGAAGGCTTGCGGGGATGTGGGGGGGGGAACGTGAGATTCTGTCAAACTTGGCTGGAGGAAGAATACAACTCTCTTGCATTTAAACCGTTTGAAGTATTAATTAAAAAGAATTATGCAGAGGATGAAGGATCTGAAGGGTGCCTTTGAATCTCAATAAGGCATCGGGATTACAAATAGCCAGGGGAGGCACGGAACAGAGCGCATGAACATTTGAGGGCTGGGGGTGGGGTGGGGTGGGGTGGGTGTAGGAACAGACAACACTGAAAGGAAAAATAAGATAAATCATTAATGCCAGAACAGGATTCCGTTGTGTGTGTTCACATGTCCCCAGAGGTACTGGAAAGCACTTAGTTCTAGTACCTACTGAGGTCTGGAACTAAGCAGGTGGCCCAGAGATGGTCATCCTCTCAGCTGCCCGACCTTGTAGGACTGTTGTGAGGAAGGAGTAGGAAGGAGCGCAGCAATTCCACCTCAAGCTCAAAGGAGGGAAAACAGGAAATTAAGATAATATATATGAAATATAGAGTAGAGGTATTTTAGATCAACATTTCTCCCTCTGATGTCGTCTGTAATTAATTATAAAGAAATTAATGAAAGGAAGGACCACCAAAAGCCAAATTATTTCGACCCCCTAAGGGATAAAATTCCAGATGTACTTTGTTCTCTCCTCTGGTGATAAAACTGCATCAGTAATAAGGAAAATCACTGGCAATTTGCTCTCTTTTTAAGGTAAAGGTAAAGTCCCCCCCCCCGGTCCAGCTTTAGGGGCAGCGCTCATCTCTGTTTTCAAGCCGAAGAGCCAGTGTTTTGCAAGTCCGTGGCCATGTGGCCGGCATGGCTGCAAGGAAACACTGTTTTACCTTCCCGCTTTTTACGACGGCGCCTATTTATCTACTTGCATTGACCTGCTCTCGAACTGCTAGGCTGGCAGGAGCTGGGGTTATCAGCGGGACCTCACTCCGCTGCGTGGCACCCGGGATTCGAACTGCTGAGCTGCCGACTTTGCAGCTGACTGTTTCAGCACTCTAGTCCACCCTTTTTAGAACACCCTGAACCTACAGCCTCCTTGGTAGTAAAAGATAGGCCTTGAATGAGTCCAGAGAGAGGACCGTTTGGCCATGCAGAAGCCTTGGACATCAGTTCCCAGAATCCCCAGCCAGCCTTGCTGGTGCTAAGGAATGATGGGAGTTGAGGTCCCACCCCCCCCAAAAAAAAAACCTAGAAGGCCAGTGGTTGTACTGGTCACACTGTGGGGAGGAACACATCCTACCCCACACAGGGCTTGTTGCTCAAATACCGTATACCTGCAAGAGGGACCCTTTATATACTCCTTCCTGCTTAGGAACGGCCAATGGGCAGCCTAGTGGGTGGAGTCAGTCCGGATGACCAGGTGCAATTCCAGGACTTGCCACACGGGGCAGTTGTGCGCCAACCCAAACACTCAGGAGGATTCCGGTCTCCTACACCCTGGATGTATTATTCTCTTAAGTGGATTACTTACTTCAAAAAGAAGGCAAAGGGTGCTTAAATCCCTCTTTCCAGAGAAAAATCTAGGCTGTGGGAGAGGCCTCGCCCTGCTTATGCATGCAGTCTCTCTCTCTTTCTCTTTCTCTCTCTCAGAGAGAGGCACCAAGAGGGCCCTTGACCCACCATATAATGTAATATTTTGCATATTTAACAATAATTTGCCAGGCGCCAAAGGACCTGCCATGTCATAAGAGGTCTTCAGGGTGCCATCCCGGTTCAAGTCATCCTCGGAAGAGCGGGTCTAGCAGCTAGAGTTATTTCGCAAATCCTCAATGGAGGGGACGGCCGTTCATGCCCTTTTTGGCCTTAATGCACCAGCCGGCTCCAACCTCCTCCCTGGAAGGCAGAGAGGAAAGCATCATCCTAATCATCTCCACCAGAGGGAGGAAGCTAAACCACCACGGGGTCTATACTGCTCCCGGCCGTTGGTGTGACTGAAGGGGATGGGTTTTCTGGAGGGAGACTGGAGTGGCTAAATTTGTACACGACCCCTAAACTCCGCCGCAAATGGCTCCCAGCTCCGGAGCTTAAAATTGTTTCCCCACCAGCTCCGGAGTTTACAGATAATTAAGTGCGACCACGCCCACCTAAGCGCGTCCCAGCGCACTTTTCAGGTACCTGCTCTCCGGGGGTGAAAATTCCTGATGCGGATATAACGTAGTGACTGCCAGGCTCTCCTTGCTTCTGTTTGTTCTTTTTTTGCCCCACGCCCCTTTAAGAGATCTGAATGCAATGCCGGGACGGCAGAATGGAGGTGAGCGGCATTCTTTTCTTCCTTTTTTTCTTCCTCCCCTCACACAGCCAGCAGCCAGGAGTGCGGAGGGGGTGGGAACGCAGGAACAGCGACAAACCCCTAAGATCTCTGGTCCGAATTTAAGTGGCCAGTGGATCTTAGGGGTCGTGTGAAAAGGCAATCTGTCGATCTATCCAGCATTAGCCAAACGTTCCCTCCAGCTTTTGCATTCAAAGGAAGGTCCACCTCTCTGCTGAGGGTTCCTTCCCTGGTCGGGAAATCTTTTTTGTGTGATAAACAAACAGTGCCTCAACAAATCAGTTTTAGACTCAGTGCAGGATGACAACAAGAGGGCAGGAAAGGGGAAGCCAGAGTAATTAGTTTAGAAGAGTACAGTACATTCAGATATATTGGGTACATGTACGTATGTTTTTTAATATACTGTAGGTTTTTTTTTTACAGCATTTTAAATGTTTCTGGTTGTAGCATTGGTTTAATTGCCAGGGTCCCCTGGAAGGAAGGAAGGAAGGAAGGAAGGAAGGAAGGAAGGAAGGAAGGAAAGAAGGAAAGAAGGAAGGAAGGAAGGAAGGAAAGAAGGAAAGAAGGAAGGAAGGAAGGAAGGAAGGAAAGAAGGAAGGAAGGAAGGAAGGAAGGAAGCTTGACTGACTGATTTGGTGCTCATTTTTATTTTATTTTTCTTATTTGACCTTGGTATAGCACAACAAATACCATAATGATTGGGGATCAGGGGAAAGCTATGGCCAAAACAACAACAGGAAATAGCCAGAAGAGCCCAGCAGTCCCTGAAGTGAATAATCTTGTTATTCATCCCTTCCTTTCTTGTCAAATGTTTACTGCACACCTTTCTGCTAAAAAGGATCCAAGGCCGTGAATTAAAAATAGCATTTAAAAGGGGTGAAGAAAAAGAACACTGTGAGAACCAGAAAGCTGAATGATCAAATAAAACTGCGTAATAACAGCTGCAGGCTGTAAAGACCTCCCTCTCTCAGGGGACAGGTAAAGAAATAGAGTAATGTATTTTTCTGTCCATAAGATGTATAAGACGCTCCTCATTTTTCCAACCCAGAATTACAGTTTTGTAACTCCACGGTTCTCTCCTTGGCTTACTTCCATGCATAAGACAACCCTCATTTTTTAGTCTAACAATTTTAGAGTCTATATATATAATATAGTCTTATACATGGAAAAATACTTTTGCTATACTTAAACCTTGCCTTTCCTCCAAAGTTCACCACATCTTATAACGACACCCCTGTGAGGGTGGCTTTGGGCGGGTAAAATTCACTCAATGAACGTGACTGAGTGGGGATTTGAACCTGGGTCTCCCCCAATTGGTGGTCGTGGTAATACTAATATTTATTTATTTATTTATTTATATCCCGCCAGATTTTCCCAAAAGAAACTCAAGGCGGTTAAAGGATATAAAAATTCCATAATACAGAGCACGAAAATAATAATAATAATCAGTTCCAAAGATGGACATAAAAGTCAGAACCCAAAATTTAAAAAGGAAAGCTAACAAACAATCAAAATAATGGTACTAATAATGATACTGTAAGATGGCAAAGGAAAGTGGGCGGACATAATAACTCAAATCCCTACTAAAGAGTAAATCAACCCCCGTGGTTATAATATTTTATAATTTATAAAATTTTATAATATTTATCTACTCCTTTTCGTCTCAAACTACCCAGGGCAAGGTACATGATAAAAACAAAGGCAGGCGACAAAAATTAAGAAAAATGCCAATATGACTGGGTTTTTTTTTGTGGTCTTCACGAGGCATTTGCCTTAAGACAGTGGTGTCCAAACTTTGGCCCTCCAGATGTTTTGGACCACAGCTCCCACAGTCCTTTGTCATTGGCAATCCAGGCTTGAAATTCTGGGAGTTGTGGTCCAAAACATCTGGAGGGCCAAAGTTTGGACACCATTGCTTTAAGAGGTACCACTGTATTCAGGTTGGAGAGCAGGGAATTAGAAGAGGCATCTCACAACCTTTTGTTGTAATTTAGGTTTGAAAGAGGAGGATTTAGGAGGGCCGGGAGAGGAGTTTTGGCGGGAAGTTTTGGCGGGAAGAAGGAAGACTGAGGAGGGAAGGGAACTGAGGGAAGGAGGCCGTTATGGGAAGAAGAAAAGGAGACAAGAGGGGTGTTGGATGGAGGATGGATTGAAAACTGAGGAGGACCAGGTGGAAATTGTAAAAAAGGGACCCACGGACCAGCGACGGAGGTCACAGATATAGACTTCAACAGATAATTGAAACTGTGGGGAAAAAAATATTGCTACTAATTTGCCCTCTATTGTGGAATTGTATACCCGACAAGCTAAAAAGAGGGCAACGAAGATATAGACAGATTCCACACATCCTGGACATAATCTGTTTCAATTGTTACCCTCAGGGTGACGTTTTAGGGCATTGCACACAAGGACGACAAGACCTAAAGATAGTTTCTTTCCAAGTGCTATCAAACTGTTGAATAATTCATTTTTTCTTCCTTTTAAAATAATAGGTTCTATTGTGTTGTTGTAGTGTGTTTTTATTGTTGAATATATGATTCTGATATTTCCTTCTTGCATATGGAGAGCATTTTTTATCAAAACAAATTCCGGGTAGTGTCCAACCACACTTGGTCAATAAAAGTATTCTGATTCTGAACACTCTGAGGGAATGGAAGGAGAAATCTTTGAGAAAGCCGCCACCTTTGTCCACCGTGGCCTTCGTGAAGCCACGCAGATGGGTTTCCCAGCGCCCACGTGCCAGGTTCGGACTTCCCTAGCGACAGAAAGTTCGTTAGCCTCCTCCGCCCTCACACGGCGCATGTGTGGGAGGCTTCCTGCCCAAAAACCCTCCGTTCCCTCTTACGCTAAGAGGTTCTCTGTCCTTGAGTCTCCTCAGTGTTTCTTCCCATACAATTATTTTCCCCCTGCATATTTTTTGAACTTTTGTGGCATTCCTGCCTTCGTTTTAAAAATTTTGTGTGCTGTAAGGGGGGAAATTCCCTTCTCGGACGGGCACGATAAGGGCCGGCATTGTTTGGGCTGATTCCATCGGCCCGACCCTGCGGGCTCTGCAGGTAATTTAGTGCTCAGGCGGCAAAAAAACGGAGACACCACTTGAATACTTACTTGTGAGAAAAATCTTTGACTCCGCAACCTATGGAAAAGGGAAAGACCTTGCATTCGTCTTCTCTGAGTTCTCAGAAGTCCAGGAAGGACGCCAAACCAAAGCTGGTCCCGGCAAAGGAACCTTCTCATAAGCTGCCTTAGTTGGAGAAAAAAATCCAAACCGGTTTCTTCGACCTCAACTTCAAAACCAGATCCTTCATCTTTGGCCTCCTGCGATAACCAAAGAAAGGGAGCAAAGAAGGAAAGAAAGAGAGAGATTAGCGAGAGAAGCCAATTATAGCAGGACCCCCGTATCCACTGATTCATTTATCCACGGTTGGCAGAGGAAACAATTAAATAATTCAGCAAAGCAAGTTACAGTCACAAACCGCAGCCATAAAGCAAGCTACTGTCTCTAAACAGCAGCCGTAAAGCAAGCTACTCTCACGAAACAGAAGTTTTGTGGTGGGGGGGTTGCTCTCTTATCCACAGTTTTCATTATCCATGGGAAGACCTGGAACCAATCTCCAGCGGATACTGGGGTCCTACTGTACTGGGAAACAAGAGCATTTACCTGGGATGAATTGTGGGAAGTTCCAATTTCCACCAAGACCAGGCAAGAACCAAGGTTTATTGAGTCCGGGAGTCGAATGTGGGATGGATCTACGACAAGTAGTAGCAGATCATGACCCGTTATCATGAACCATTGGGACCAGGTAGGATCAGACCTAGATTAAGCTTCCCCTTTACAAAGCCATGACAGTTCATGGTAAGTAAGATCCAGATTACATTTACCATCTTAAACCACCGAGACGTTGGGAAGACTTCCATGTTTAATGCAAGTTTAGGGAAGATTTTTATCTAGCTGTCCTGGGATGTAGCCTACCACGAGGGTTATTTATGGTACCTGTTTGAGATTTGACCCTCCCCTTATAGTAGGGGGTTTTATCAACCCTATATGTCTAAATTCCGTGCCCTGCATTGCAGTGAAACTCTGCAGGGATTCAGCTCAGCAAAGCCGGCCTGGGGCAGCAAAGACCGACAAAGGCACTGGGAAGCCATGTCGTTTTTAAAAAAGAATCATAGGTCCAGGTATCTGTTAGAAGAGTCTGATGTTAGTTCGATTCCCCACTGTGCCCCCCCTTTTAAAAAAAACTCCATAGCATCACAGAAGGGTAGAGTTGGAAAGGGGCCTCTAAGGCCATCCAGTCCAGCCCCCCATGCTTGAGGCAGGAACACAACTCAAGAGGAAATCTGCCAAGTGGCTCTCCAAATTTCTCTTGCGTGTCTGTTCTCAAAAAGACAGTACAGGGCGGGAAATGGGCAGGTGGAATTCTGATACAGCACTTCCATTCCCCCTAGAATGCCTAACTGCATGCCACCATTACAACAAACCAAACTGGCAGGGGATGGACTTGATGATGCCTCCCACCACTGCAGTTCCATTATTATTATTATTATTATTATTATTATTATTATTATTATTATTAT
>JAHTLZ010000038.1:6332861-6343292 GCA_023846285.1 Phrynocephalus versicolor | reverse complement strand
CCCTGTGACTTTGTCGGGTGCATTTTGATTGGCAAGGAATTTAGCAGCCTCTCAAGGGAGCCTCCGAAAGCAATCTGGGTGATTAGTTCGTGCCTGCTGATGACGGTACTGGGCTGCGTTTGCTAATGCACCCTGCTAATTTTAGGCTTCTGAATTGGTTGAACGGCAGTCTGAGCATCCCCCCCTTCTCGCCACCACTGCTGCTAAAAAAAAATAACAACCCCAACACCCCTGTTTTCCAGTGAAGGTTTGGGAATTTCACTCCCATTGCACCAGCCTTGCAATGGGAGTAAAATTCTAGCTCGTAAGGAAGATTGGGGCCTGAAGTTCAACTGGAATGCAGATTCTTGCAAGGCTTGTCCCATCTTTTGTTGGAGTTGAGGGGGCTGTGGCTGTGCAGTCCAGCTTGGGCTCTGGTCAGGATCAGGCTGGAGGGCATTTCCCGGTATGTCAAGTGGTCACTGAGAAATAAATTTATTTTATTTTATTTATTTTGAATATTTTTACCCCCACCTTTCTTCTTGGAAAAGGACTCAAGGTGGCTTACAATAATGAGGGGCAATATATAGCCCAGAAGATTTAAGACACATTCAAGTTACGAGCAGGGAGTTTGAAGAGGCATCTTAGTACATTATATGGTAACCTTAAAGCGACAAAGAGCACACAAAAAGAAAAGAAAATTCCATTATGAGGGGTGGAAAGTAACATGGGAACACGTGTGTTCTTATGAAATCAGTCAATGCAATCATGTATGCCAGTGGTGTCCGAACTTCGGCCCTCCAGATGTTTTGGACCACAACTCCCACAGTCCTTTGTCAATGGCTGGATGGCCATCTGTCGGGAGTCCTGTGATGGGGGTTCCTGCATGGCGGGGGATTGGACTAGATGGCCCTCGAGGTCTCTTCCAACTCTATGATTCTGTGACCATGAGTGATAAGGGAGAGAAAAAAAACACCACCTCCTTATATTTGGGGTCCAGTCCCCTACCAAAGCAGGACGTCTTGACCTAAAGCATCCTCAGCAAGTGGTCACCCAAACTCTGTTTAAAACACCCCCAGGTGAGAGGGAGTCCGTGGCAATTCCAGGATTGCCTGGGTGCTCATTTTACCGACCTCGGAAGGATGGAAGGCCGAGTCAACCTAGAGCCAGGTACCTGGGATTGAACCCCAGGTCGTGAGCACAGTTTTACCTGCACGACAGGCATTTAACCACTGTGCCACGAGGCTCCTGGATACTGTCTAGAGCAGTGGTTCTCAACCTGTGCTCTAGACAGTTTTTGTGGATTTTCCGCAAGAGAGGACAGCTATTGTGTCCATGTTCGTTTTAGCAGAAGAGCAATACACATTGATCTGGGATGGTCATCTTCTCCCACTGGGAATGCCATTTTGCGGTGGGGGGGGGATGCTTATGGACCAATGACGGAGGAAGGGGGAGACCCCGCCAGCCAGATCAGCTGAGTCCACCCCTGGGCGCCGCCCCAGATATCATAGCCAGACTGTCCTTGCAGAGTTCTGCGTTCCCGGTGCCAGTCTCGTAAACTCCATTCCGCAGGGTTTTATCTCCAGTCTAAAGAGATTGCAACCCGTTTGGGGCATGGGTGTGAATTGGATATGATTTAATTGCAAGTAGAGGGGGTGACGTGCTCTTAGGCAAAGGAAAGCCAGCCAACAAAATCGGCTTTTTGCACGCTCTTTTCCAATCCCCTTAAAACGGATCAGTAGGAAATGCCTGCGTCGGTGCTTGTTTGGGTGTGTAGAATGCTTAACCAAGACACAAGGGAGTTTATGTCTTTGATCTCGCTTACCCACCCGCACACCCACACACATGTCCTATCACCAGAGGCCAGTGGGAGCTATGTACATCCTTTCAGCCTCAGAGTCTTGAGTGAGCTGATCCTCCAGAACTCTCTCCCTAACCCCGGGTAACTCCATTGCAAAATACAGTAGGACCCCCATATCCACTGATTCATTATCCACTGAAGTTATCCACGGTTGGCAGAGGAAAAAAATTAAATAATTCAGCAGCCACAAAGCAAGCTATTGTCACAAATAGCATCTGTAAAGCAAGCTACTGTCACAAACAGCAGCCATAAAGCAAGCTGCTGTCAGGAAACAGCAGTTGGGGGTGGGTGGGCGGGCATGTGTTCTCTCTTATCCACGGTTTTCATTATCCACAGGAAGACTTGGAACCAATCCCCAGCGGATACCGGGGTCCTACTGTAAACTGCCCTACTGCCTTAATTTGTACCCTTCCTAGTTTAAAATATGTCCACACAGCACCGTTATAACAGTTTGGTTCCACGCCAGTGGACGGGACTCTGCCAACTCTATGATTCTATCCTTAGATGAGAAAAGAAACGTTTCCCACCTTTCCTGCTGCAAAGGCATCAGTAAAGTCATTCAAGTCTTTTGGCTGCAGGACTGTGAATTTCAGAGAAGAGGAAAGGGTGGGGAGAGAGAGAACAGATAGGAAGTTAGAGAAGAACAGGGTTGTTGCATTGCCCTTTTAAGTGAGAATAAAAAGCAATTGAGGCCATTGCCCTTTTAAAAGCCTTCCCTCACTCCCTTCCTAGTGCCTGCCTTAGGAAGCTGATTGGGACTGGTGGCTGGGAAAAAAGCAGGGGCAAAGTGCCCAGCCCTGTAGATTGTCATTTGTGCCCATTTATCCTGTCTGCACCTCACTTGTGACCTGATTTGCCCGTTTGCCTTTTCCCAATTGTTGGAATGGGATTCTCACAGAGAACCAGAAATGTGCAATAGGGTAATGGGTCCCAGTCAGGACTGGGTGTGGATATCTTCAAAAGCGCGAGCTGGGTATAGAGCAGGTTGGAGCCTTTTGCACATTTGTATTAGTATGCAAAAGCAGATTTTAGATACCTCTGCAATGGAGATCAGATATACTTCGGCCCTATTCGCAGAGGTATCTCTTAGCGCAGAATCGGTTCATCTCAATGGGATGCTTAGCTCATTATTTTGAACTTGAGCTGAGCTGTCCAAGGTGCTGAACCTATTTGGAAGGGGTTAAATGTCAGCCTCTTGGATAACAATCATAACAATCAGACTCAAACCCAGAACAGCTCCACTCTCGCCATACCCTACAAAACCGCCCATAGTACCCGATCCTCCCAGGCTAGGCGTCTGAGGCAACTAACACCACGAGAGGCCCGAAAGAAAAAAACAAGAAATAGGGCCTTTTCTGCTGTTGCCCCTTGCCTGTGGAATAACTTTCCAGCAGACATCTGCCTGGCCCCCTCTTTGGCTGCCTTTAAAAAACTATTAAAAACTTGGTTATGTAAGCAGGCATTCCCTCAAAGATAATTCCAACTCAGTGTTCACTCATTAAATCTTGATTTTAACTAATTAGCCTGCCAATAATAATATATTGTTTTATTGTTTTTTGTCACCTTAATATTATTTTATTTTATTTTTGTTTTATTGTGTTACTATTTATGGTTTTTATTGTATAAATTGTTTGAATGTATTAATTGTTGTATACCGCCCAGAGTGACCTTGCTGCCAGATGGGCGGTATAAAAATCCAATGAATGAATAAATAAATAAAATAAATAAATCTCCACCAACTGCAACTTGGGACTAAACTTGGAAGTTGCAAGTTCCATGGAACACAGGTCTCTGTAATCCAGAGTTCGATAACTGTGGTCCTTTGGGTGTTTGGGGACTACACATCCCATAACCTCTGCCACACTGGAGGTAGACTGGGCCTCCAGAATGTCAGGCCTAAGACATTTGTGTTAAAATGGCCCTGTTTATCATGGATTCAACCCCCTTTTCCTGGAATCTGTCCTAAGCATTAAGTGGGGTATTACTGTACTCTGATAATCCCTTGACTGTGTCTATTACATACATTTTCCCCTAGAGATCACCTTTCTTAGCAAGTCAAGTATGGTTAGGGGTGCATTTCTTATTTTCCAAGGCTGTAGGATAAGTTCTGAGCTGCCTAGATGCCCTAAGCACATCCGATCTCGCTTGATTTCGGAAGCTAAGCAGGGTCAGCCCTGGTTAGTACTTGGATGGGAGACCACCAGGGAATACCAGGTGCTGTAGGCGCCTGGAGTAGGAACTGGCAAGCCACTCCAATATTCCTGCCAAGAAAACTCCATGGACATGGAGTCACGAAGAGTCGGTCACAACCGTAACGACACCACACACACACAGGATAAGTTCTGCCTAAAGGTTAGGAGTCAGTACTTCAAGTGTCTCTTAAGAACAGTGAAGGACAGTTGTCCAAGAAGTCCCCCGGCCAAGTGGTTTTTATGGTCTATCTCCCTCTGGAACTCATGGAACCTTGTTGAGGGTTACCAGGTTTCAAGTGTCAACCTTAAGACTCAAGTTTTGGCTCCGATCTTGGGATCTCAGGCTTTGGAGCGGAAACCTTGAGAAATAAGATGACAGGGGTCCTTCAGACCAAGGAGTTGACAAAAACCTCATTGTTTTTCTGGAGAACTAAGAGGAGGAATGGGACCTGAAAGAATAAGAACCTTTGAGTGACACTGCCAACATTTCAATAAGCCATCTTCCTTAAGCAAATATAGGGAATGTTATCATCTGCCGTCAAGTATTTCTATTTGTATTTGCTGACTTGTTTAGCCATGTTCGCCGCCCAGAGTTCCCTTTGGGAAGATGGGCGGGATATAAATGCAACAATAAATAAGTCACATCGGACTTTCAGAATGAAGAATCGCCAAGCTGTCCTGTCTTCAACGAGCCTGACCAGCAGTGGTGTCCAAAATTAGACCCTCCAGATGTGTTGGACCACATCTCCCAGAATTCCAAGCCTAGATTGCCAATGACAAAGGACTGTGGGAGTTGTGGTCCAAAACATCTGGAGGGCTAAAGTTTGGGCATCACTGCTTGAAGCTTGTAGCTTTCTTTAGGGAGGAAATCCATCTCGTATTTAAGCTTCCTCTATTCCTACTGCCTTGCACTTTCCCCAACGTTACGGTCTTTCTGTACTGTTCAGCTTCCACCTCCATGGATGGGGACAAGAAAGGCAAGAACGTGGCTATCTTGGCCTCCATGGACACCCCCTTGCACTTGAACTTGTCTAATTCCTTCATTGCGGCACTTCTGAGCCCCCCTCTTCTCCTGGTTTCTTGACTGCAGCCTCCGTTTGAACGGATGATTGAACCCAGGTATACAAAAATCTCTTGAAGCATTTCCATTTCCTCATGTCTATGCTAAAATAAAAGCAAAAGCTTCCTGCTTATATACCGCCCCATAGTGCTTTCTCTGGGCGGTTTACAGTTTAATTATACAGGCTATACATCCCCCCACCCCGCCGGCAAGCTTGGGTACTCATTTTACCGACCTCGGAAGGATGGAGGGCTGAGTCAACCTCAAGCCGGCTAGCTGGGATTGAACCCCAGGTCCGTGAGCACAGTTACAGCTGCAGTACAGAGAGAGAGGGGGGGATTAACCTGAGACAGGTAACAAAAGCCCAGGTCAATTAAGCTGGCAGGTGAGCTCCTTTTGGAAATGAGCACCCGGCCCTCGCATGGATGTTTATTTTGGCTGAATTATCTTGGTTGCCGAACGCATCCAGACCCCGGAAAGCAGGGGGGGGGGCGGGATTTTTTTCCACAGCGTCGCCTCCACGCACAACCTCTGCAATTGACCGAAGGTCAATTATATAATTGCCCCCAATGGGTGGTTGTGATTGTGTGTCTGCGCGGGTGTGTGTATGTGTTCCCTGGGGGGGGGGGCAGAATATGGCAGCCGCTCTGTAGCTTCCTTCCCTCCCTCCTCAGTGCGTCTGTGGCGAAGGTCAAATCCTGCCCTCCTTGAAATCAATAGGAGCTTTGTTACTGACTTTGGGGTTGGATCAGAGGGTGTGTGTGTGGTGCGCGAGGTGGGGGGGAGGGTAGAACGGAGAGATTAATCTTTAATTGCTTCTTGGCTGAACTTCAAACAGCCCTCTCTTTTGCTCGTAATAAGATTTTTTTCCATTGTGACCAGGGATGCTGGAAGATATAGGTCATTTCTCTCTCCCCCCCCCCCTCAATTCTCGTTTAAGTTTTTTGTCAAAGTGGGGCTCTCTCCTCCCTGCCTTCTGACTTTATTCTTTTGATGAAAACTTTGGATTAAAATATGCTTGGTCGTTAAAGCGTCCCTCTGAATCACCGCCCTGTCGCCCCTCACCTGATGGATCCTTCCCTCCAGCGGCCCTGTTGGCTTTGCCAGTTTTTAATGGGCATATGGGACCCATTATTTATTTCCTGCAGAAAATGAAAGTTCAGGCGGCCCAGGAGATGCTTTGAATTAGCGTTCCAAGACCATCTTTGGTTTTTTTTTTAAAGGGGATCAGAAATCCCTGTGCGTAAAAGACGCCTTTAAAAGACCGGGGAAGGGGAAGAAAGTGCGGTCGATCAAGGGAAAGCCCTTCTCTCAGTCCCACCCCCTCGCAGGTGAGGAAGAGAGAGGAGGGGGGAAATCCATTTTCACTGGTCTTTGGAACTCCCTCCCACTGGAGGCCAGACTGGATCCATCTTTGCTTCCCTTCGGCAAGCAGCCTTTTCTTCAGAGAGGTTTCTCCTTTGCATCTGACTGTCTAGTGAAAGTTTTACTATTGGATGTTTCATCAATCATCATCATCATTGACGTCGTCGTCGTCGTCATCATCATTGTCATAGCATGGCAAAAGATGCAAGGGACCCTGTGGATTTAGTCCAATTTTGCTTTTAAACCTTTTTTTAAAAAGAAAATGCTTTTACCCCGCATTTTAAATATGTCAAAGACCTACTAATGGGCTCCAGGAGGATACTGAGAGCTAGAACCTTGACTTTCATTTTAATTGGTCAGGAAGGTTCTCTGGATTTAACCCTTTCAACCTCTGCACCGGGCTCCTGGGATTTCTTGTGGGTCGTTGCGATCATTTCTAAGGCAGACACACCTCAGTAGAAGTTTGTTTACATTTGTGTGTTGGGTGCTACATAGCTTCCTTTAGGCAAATGTCCATTGGAGGTGTACAGCGGTAAAACACCTCTTTAGAATCTTTGCCCTAAAAAGCTGCACGCCAAGGGAAACCACAAAGCTCCTGCCATCCTGTTGTTACCTGAGCGAACGCCGCCGTGTAGGGTTAAGTAGACCCAGGAGGGTTTTGTTGTCGCTGGCCCTGCACCAGTCAATAGAAGGATGCACTGGGGGAAGCCTTGCCTTGCCTTGTTCAGACCATGTGCTCCTGGACTCTTGTGGGTACATTTACCCAACACAATGCTATTGCGTTTGAGAGTCAAGACGTGCCTTGAGTTCAGATCAAAACCAGGGGTGGTGTGAAGCTCCTATTTCAAGAACCCCAGCTCCATAAAGTACAAAAGTGCAAAATAATGCAGGGTATGAGTAAAGTGGATAGAGGGACGCTCTTCTCTCTCTCCCAAAATACCAGAACTAGGGGACATACACTCAAATTGAGGGCTGGGAGAGTAAGAACAGACAAAAGAAAATATTTTTTCACCCAGCGCGTTGTAAGTCTATGGAACTCCCTGCCACAGGAGGTGGTGATGGCACCTGGCCTGGATGCCTTCAAAGGGGGATGGGACAGATTCCTGGAGGAAAAGTCCATAATCACAGGTTACAAACCATGATTGAGATGTGTAATCTCCAGGCTTTAAACCAGGGTCCTTCAAGGGCCAGATGCAGGGGAATGGTATCAGGAGACAGAGATCTAGTCTCGTGCACTCCCAAACGCAAATATAGGAAGCTGGACTAGATGGGCCTTTGGCCTGATCCAGCATGGCTCTTCTTATGTTCTTATGAAACCCTTGCATTTTTAAAACCTGACCAGGATGTAGCCACAGAGAAAAACCTGGAGACTTTAATAGAGATGCCCTTCCCGTAAGCCAAGTAAATCCACGTTGTCTTCTGCCTGGGTGAAGGCCATCCGTGTGCAACCCCCACCCCTCCTGCCCTCTTCCAGATGTTTCCCCTTCTCTCTGGCTTCCGTTAGCTGCCGCCTGCCGGATATCTGTCTGCAGCCGTTAAAGCCAGATCACGCTGCTTTCCCTCTTGACCCGGGTCTCGGAAAGGGCTTTGGAGAACAGGAGAGCGAGTTGAGGTCTGGTTCAAGCAGCCTGCATGAATCTGCACGAAGCAACCGTACTGATTCAGAGACTCGGCTGAGTCAAAGTTGCCCCTACCATTAGGCAGAGAACGGGGAGGGGCGTAGATGCCGACCTATCTTGGTTGATCACCTTCAGGTCATGATTTTCTGTTGGGAACGGCGCCAGGGAGTTCTCTGTTTAAAGGTTCCTCCAGTTCAAATCTGGTTCGAAAAGAAGGGAACGTGTTTACATACCCTGACATGGTGACTGGCAGAAGTAGAAGAGTGAGGACGAACTTTGTTTTGGCCTGCAGTGACCTTCTGTACAGGCTCTATACACGCTAGTCTTTCTGGACTAGTGGTTGCTACTGGTTGTGTTTCGGTGCTGATCACGGGCTTAAAAACCTCTAAAGAAGGAGATTCCACCACCCTCCTTTGTCGCAGCATCTTCCACTGCCGGACAGCTCTAACCGTCAGGAAGTTCTTCCTAATGTTCAAATGGAATCTCCTTTCCTGTCGTTTGAAACCATTGCCCCAAGTCCTAATCTCTGAAGCCATGGAAAACGAACCTGTCCCCTCTTCAATGCGGCCTCCTTTCAGCTATTTAAACATGGCTCTCATATCCCCTCTCAGCCTTCTTTTTGAAAGGTTAAACATTCCCAGCTCCCTCAGCCGCTCCTCGTAAGACATTTCCAGACCTTCAACCATCCTGGTTGCCCTCCTCTGTACAACATCCTTTTTAAAGGATGCATCTGGTGGGGCCACTGTGAGATCCAAGGAGCTGGACTAGAGGGGCCTTTGGCCTGATCCAGCAGGGCTCTTCTTATGTTCTTATGTTCTTACGCTTCATAGCGGAGTGGAGATTTTGAACTCGGGTCCCTTGAGCGCTAGCCCCCTAGCCTACGCCCGTCACCTCTAACCTTTCCTCTCGTTTGGGCTGGATTTCAGGTGATGATGGCGCTGCTGGGGAAGCTCTCCGGTGGGACCCCCAACAACCCCCGGCCTGACGAGTGGCGCTTGGTCTTCTCCCAAAAAGATGAAGTCATCACCAGCTTAGTGTCTGCCTTAGATTCTATGGTAAGTTTTTTGGGGGATGTGTATGGTGTTTTTTTTTTAACCTGGTGTGGTGGTTTTAATTGTTTGTATTGCCCTGTTTGTATACCTCCTAGAGCAGGGCTGTCCAACTTTGAACAGGCTGAGGTCTACTTTTTCTGGCCCAAAGTGCCTGAGGGCTACTACAGTAAAACCTCTACTTACAGATTTTATCCATTCCTTCCGAGCACATGGCCATAAGTAAAAATTTGTAAGTAGAGCAGCGGTTTCCCATAAGGATGCATTGAAAATCAATTAATCTGTTGTGGAGGGAATTCTCCAGGGGGGGAGGAAGAAGGGAGATGTTGCTGCACAAAGGAGATGGGCACACCTGCAATCCCACCTCTCACCCCTCTCCTCCCTCCACTCCGCACCAGTGACTCCGCTGGTCACAAAACAGTGGCACACCAATCATCTGGCCGGTGAGGGGTGGGGGCAGGGGACTGTGCCATGGCCCTTGAGCTGCCCCGCTCGGCTGAGACAGTGGGCTTGGCAGACCCAGAACTTTGCTGGGGCAATGGTGGTCCTTGGGAGGGAGGGGTGGAGAACTTATCCCCTCACTTTTTAAATTGATGGCCGGCAGGCTACTTTTGAACCCTTTGTGGGCTACCAGTAGCCCACGGTCTACCTGTTGAGCAGCTCTGGCCTAGAGTATGGGAAAATAGGTGCAGTATCCTATGTACTGTATTTGTACTGTATTTGAAAGGGAGGTGGCAGATTGCTGTGTTGAAGATTTTTAAAACCAAGGTTGGAAGCCCCACCGGTCAGCGATAGTTCCATTCTTGATTTTCTGGGGCACCTGGGATGACTGCTTCTGGTCTACAAATCTGATATTCTTTGAATATTACCGAACTAAGGAGGAAAAAAAATAAAAAAATATTTTTGGACTTACAATGATTAAATATATGACACGCTGGCTGTGTCGTGCGTTCTCTTTACTCTTCTCCAGTGTTCGGCGCTCTCTAAACTCAACGCGGAAGTGGCCTGCGTCGCTGTCCATGACGAAAGCACTTTTGTCGTTGGGACAGAGAAAGGGAGGCTGTTCATGAACACAAGGAAGGAGGTCCAGGCGGATTTCAAGAAATTCTGCAGTGAGTACCGGGCCAGCTGGTTCTGGCAAGGCTGGGAAATGGTATCGATGTGAAATCCAGCTTTTATTGGGGACTTAGCTTGAGCTAGAATCGATCTGAATAGACATGGGCACGACTCAGCAAAATTTTCATTTTCGTTTGCGTTTTTCATTTTGTTACGCAACGAAAACGAAAATTTTCCAAAAAAAAAAAAA
>JAHTLZ010000038.1:6302805-6328658 GCA_023846285.1 Phrynocephalus versicolor | reverse complement strand
GAAAAGGCCATACTCAGGCTCCTCGCAAATTCAGCCGCTCTTCCTAATGGACTAGAGAGCTGTACTCATAGTATTGTCTACACTATAGCACTGTAGCAGTTTGGTACCAGTGAACCTGTAGTGGCTCTTGGGACTTGTCGTTCAATAAGTGGCTTAGAATTCTCCTCTGAAGTGCTCCTCCAAAATACAGCAGAGAAATCTAAACACTTCTTGCAACTACCAATCCCAGGATTCCAAGAGGTCTTAAGTTGTCATACATTCATAAATGTCGACACACTCTTTGAGCTGAATTCTTAAAATCCCAGGCAGGTCTTTAGGGATGTAGAAAATTAAGACTGGTTTAGTCCCTGGCTAGACCAACCTTTCCGATCCTTTAGTTCCCTGGGCGGTTAGCACCTGTGATTTTAGTGAAGGTGGATGACTCCCCTTTCACAGGTGGGCATCCCTTTTGGGTTTCAGGCCCACCAATTAGATTGGTGGGGTGAAACCCAGCGCCCAGAATGGCTGCCAGTAAAGTTCAGGCTAAAACTCGGGATGCATTTGTTGAAAGTGAAGGTACCACCTTCCACTGCATCAGGGCCGGAGGCTGTGCTTGAAATAAGTTTTTGCCACAAATTATTGGGCTGCCACTATATCCTGTTTGTTGGATTGTTCTTTGTTAAAAGCAGAATGGAACGACTCAGATTTCCCCCCCTGACCCAACAGGTCAGTCCTTGCATTCTGAACACGGTGGGATGCCTTTATTTATACCTGTTTTAAACTTGGTAGATAGTTCTTGGAGATGCATAATGTTTCCATCTGGAAAATGAGAACACAGTAGGACCCCCTTGTCTCTGATGGGTTGGTTCTAAGCCCCTCCGTGGATACCAAAATCTGCAGATAATAGCAAATGCTATAAAAGAAAAGAAATGGTAAAAGAAAACAATCCAGAAAAAGTATTTTCATGATGTAGTTACCAGAGCTAACCATTAGAGGGAGCCAGAGATCAGACTATGCAATCTTCCAACAAGAACTCATAACATGGTCTCTGGCCCACTCTGGTGGCCAGTTTTGGTAAATACAACGTGAAAAATCCACATTTCTAGTTTTTCTTTCTTTAAAAATCTTTAATATTTTCCGATCAACATCACTTATTAATCACACACCTATTGGGGGGGGTCCTACTCTACCAAATCCATTCTCGGAACAAACATACACAATACTCTGCCCACTTTGCACTTTAAAAAAAATATTCCAGAAGTGTCTTTGATTCCTCTGTTAAGATGCTTTCTTTATATCTTTGCTTCCTGATTGGAATGCACAGCAGCTAGTAATGGCATACAAAGTATTTTAGAAATAAAACAGTATACATTCTTTTCCCAGGTCTGAAAAAAACTCTGCTTCTGGAGACTGTGAACCAGGTAAATTGCATACTGTCACTTCCACCTCTTAGAAACTTCAAAAATTTCTCTACGTTTGTTGGTATCCTTGCACAGCTGAATTAATTTTTTTAAGCAAGAGGGTTTGTTTCAAATGAGAACTCAAGATTATTATTGTGGCGAAGGGAGCATAAGAATTCTAGTCCTCATGATCTTTGTGATTGTAAAAGCTATACTGCAGGGCAGCTTTCTGCATCCTTTGAACCACAATATTTATTTATTATTTAAATTTATTTTAGAGTATTTTTACCCTGCCTTTCTCCTTGGAGAAGGACCCAAGGCGGCTTACAGTAATGAGGGATAATATACAGTCTAGTCCAATTAAGAAATGCTCAAGTATTCAGAACAGGGAATTGAGGGACATCTTACAGCATTAATAGACAATGTTACATTAAAGTTACAAGCAAGTGCAAGCATTTAATAGGAGAGTAAAGTTCCATATAAAGTTATGAGTGATGGAAACTAACATTGAAAACATAGTGTTAATGTAAATCGCATAATATTAGAAGTAATTATAAACACAAAGTCTATGTGATCCTATAAAAAGGTAAAGTTTTCCCCTGTACATGCATGCTAGTCATGACTGACTCTAGGGGTGGTGGTCATCTCCATATTCAAGCTGAAGAGCCAGTGTTGTGCAAGTCCATGGCCACGTAGCCGGCATGGCTGCAAGGACACACTGTTTTACCTTCTTGCTTTTTATGGTGGCACCTATTTATCTACTTGCATTTTTCATGCTTTTGAACTGCTAGGTTGGCAGGAGCTGGGGTTATCAGCGGGAGCTCACTCCGCTACGTGGCACCCGGTATTTGAAACACCGAGCTGCTGACTTTGCAGCCATCAATTTTCGGAGCCTTAGTCCACTGAGCCACCACACCCTACTTATATGAATCCTATAGATTCATATAAAAGACACATAATAGGTAGTCCATCATTCAGGGAAAGCTTGCCTGAAGAGAAAGGTCTTTGCCTGTTTCCGGAAAGACAACAGGGATGATGCAGTCCTGGCCTCTAGTGGGAGGGAGTTCCAGAGTCTGAGTGCAGCCGAGAAGGCCCTTTCATGGGCTCCCATGAGATGTACCTGTGAGGGTGGTGGGATGGAGAGAAGGGCCTCTCCTGATGACCTTAACACTCGAGTTGGTTCATACTGTGAGATTCGATCTTTGAGGTAGCTTGGACCCAGGCTGTACAGTGCTTTGTAGGTCAAGGTCAGCACCTTGAAGCAGGGGCTGTTATGGCCATCAGTTTGAACCACGCAAGGGCTTCATAGCCTGGAGACATTTGAAGCAGCAGTTGAGGGATAGAGAGACCAGGAGCCAAGATCAGAGGCTGTCAAGGTTCCTAGACTGCAGAAAAGGAAGTGGAAGAGTGGATTGAGTTTAAGACTCCCCAGCTGGCTTGGCTGTTAGGTTTTATTAGGGCAGTGGTTCCCCACTCTGGGTTTCCAGATGTTCTTGGACTGCAACTCCCAGAAATCCTGGCCAACACAGTTGGTGGTGAAGGCTTCTGGGAGTTGATGTCCAAGAGCACCTGGAGACCCAAGGCTGGGAAGTCCTGTTTTCGAGTCTGGTGTGTTTCGTGGGCATGAAGCACCACCTGAGAGTATTCAGAGAGGGGAATCTACAGAGGAGACCCTTTTCATGGCCATCCTTCTGATTCAAACTTGAAGACTGCTTGAAGACTCGGAAGTGGGAGGAAGGCTGATGGTGTGGACTTCCAGATGTTTGTTGGCCTGCCGTTTCCATTGGCTTGAGCCAGGGTAGTCAAGAGACGAAGAATGCTGGAAATTGACGTCCGACAACATCTGGAAGGGACCCAGATGTTTTGGTTTACACCAGATATGTCCAAACTTCGGCCCTCCTGATGTTGTGGGCCACAACTCCCACAGTCCTTTGCCATTGGCAGTCTAAGCTTAGAATTCTGGGAGTTGTGGTCCAAAACATCAGGAGGGCCAAAGTTTGGACATGTCTGGTTTACACCTTTATTGTATATGGTTGGGACCCTCTCATTTCCTGACCTATATTTATTTATTTATTTATTTATTTATTTATTTATTTATTTATTTATTTATTTATACAACTTATTTGCCGCCCACTACCCAAAGTTCTCTGGGCGGCTTACAATAAGGAATTAAAACAGTTAAAACATCAAATATCAATAAATAATTAAAACAGCAACAAAACATTATACTAAAATCATCACACTAAAATTGCCATCAAAGGACCCACAGTCTATGTTGTATCAATTAAAAAACTTCTGGAACAGGAAGGTTTTTACCTGGCGCCGAAGTGTCATCAATGTTGGTGCCAGGTGGATCTCACTTGGGAGGGCATCCCATATTGGGATGAAGGGGTAATTTCTGCCACCAGAAAGGGAGATACGGCCCTTGAAATAGTTTGGACCCCGGACATTTAGGGCATTTTCTTTCTGATTTAGGATCCTTTTTTCCTTGGCAGGAACCTCTGGAGAACTGGGGGGGATTAAACGCATCAAAATAGAACCGGATGAAGTGGACATCATCCAGATCACGGTCCCAGGTAAGGCTGACCAGGATGCTTCCCGGGGACGTAGACAGGATTCACTCCGCATTTGTACCGGGGACCCATACGCTGCTGGGTGATGCTCAGACCCCAAAGCCAAAGAGCCAGTGTTGGTGACCCCCCCCCATCTACCACCACCAAGCTCAAGAGTACTTCCATCGGAATATCTAGCAAGGGGGAATGGATCGCACAATCCAGGGGCAGGAAAAATGACTTTTCCGAATTGCCGCTCAGAAACTGGGAGCGGAATCTCAAATATAAAGGGACTTTTCCGAGCCATGCTCTGTCCCCCAAAGGATGGATCCACTCATTCACAGCTCTGGTCCCCAGTCTTCATCTTCATAGAATCATAGAGTTGGAAGAGACCTCAAGGGCCGTCCAGTCCAACCCCTTTTTGTGGGTTCCCACGAGACATACCTGTGAGGGTGGTGGGATGGAGAGAAGGGCCTTCCTATTTCTTTAGCCCATGAGCTGCATTCTGGGTTTTTCATGGGGAACTTCCACCCTTGGAGACTTTCCTTGTAGGGCATTTGTTCGAGGGAACAAGATTGTGGGAGGAATCTTGCTTTTTCTCTCCCCCCGCCTTAACAGACAGATCGCCGGGTTCTGACGAAGCTCACGACGCGCCGGCCAATCACGTGACCCAGGACAATCCCACTTATACACGGGACAGGCTAGCAGGTGATCCAGGGGCTCAGGGGTGGTTGGGTCTTCTTATCCCCTTCTTTCTGCCTGGCTGTGGAGATGCCACTTCAGCGGCCGGCTTGGAGCGCCGTGCAGAGCCACAACCCCTTCAGGAATCTGGAAGTTGAGTCATGGCTACTGGGCTTCTTTTTTGAGAGATAGAAACGTTTCGCTGCTCATCCAAACAGCTTCATCAGTCTGAATACAGGTAGTGCGAGTCCGCCATCTTATAATCAGCTTTGACCTCTTGTCACCCTGGTCTGAATTAGGCTCATAAGATGAACAATGGCCTGAATAGGCTCGTCAGGGAGACAATAGTATCCATAGCCTTAAGGTGAACAATGGCCTAAGGTGCTGAAACCTATCAAGAATGGGTCGTTAGCTATGGCCTTGGTGGTGAAGGCTTTTTGATTTGTCTAGGTATTATTGAAAGCACACCTTAAGGCAATGGATACTATTGTCTCCCTAACGACCCTATTCAGGCCATTGTTCATCTTACGAACCTAATTCAGACCAGGGTGACAAAAGGTCAAAGCTGACTATAAGATGGAGGATTCGCACTAGCTGGATTCAGACTGAGGAAGCGGTTTGGATGAGCAGCAAAACGTTTCTCTCTCTCAAAAAAGAAGTCTAGTAGCCATGACTCAACTTCCAGATAAACTCACCTGGATGACTGAGAATCTTCACAGACAACCCCTTCAGGAAATGACTTGCATCCTGCTTGTGGTACTCGGTTAAATAGTGTCCCCACCACCACACCCCATTTTTAATTGCATATAGATTCACAACACAGGGATCTTGAGCTTTGCTCATGGGTGTAAATTGGGTTAACGGGAATGGGATTTTTCAGGTTAATTTGAATGGGGGAAAACACAAAAGAGACCCTTGATTTTATTTTCCGAGTTGTTCATGCCTTGAGAACCTGAAAAATATGAAAGAGTCAAGGGTGTGAAACAGAAGTGAGCGGAACTTCTGTATTTCAAGTTTTGAATTATTCTGCTCTTCCCCCCCTCCCCATTTTTATTCGGGAAGGGGAAGGGTCCCCCCAAACTCCTTTATTTTTGCCTAAAGTTTCTGCCTGTCCTTCACCTGGTGGATTACAGCCCACACTCCTGTATTGATGCTACCAATGCTATCAAGACCCGTTTTCCCAGTCCCTTCGTTCTTAAGATTTGGGAGTTCAGTTATATTGTGCTCAGCGAAAGAGTAAGGAGTCCGAATAAGGAGTCCAGTCCACGGAACGTGGTGGAGGGGAAAACACCTGTGATCCATGCAAGTTTTCTGCCTACACAGAAGGCTTCCTCAAGCCGGCTGTGTTTGCGTGTGTTTTAAAGTCACGGGATCAAGGGGAGACTTGTCTCTTATTCATTGGTTTGTTTGTTTCCAGATAAGGGCTCCGGCAGTGATTTGCAACACAATGAGAAGCAGCTGGAGAGCAAAGGTACGTTTATTTCGTTTCTAGAGGGATCAGGTAATATGCCCCACGTCCTCCCGCCAATTAAGGGTATTTGTACATGACCCCTAAACTCCGCCGCAAATGGCTCCCAGCTCCGGAGCTTACAATTGTTTCCCCACCAGCTCCGGAGTTTACAGAAAATTAAGTGCAGCCATGCCCACCTAAGCGCGTCCCAGCACACTTTTCAGGTACCTGCTCTTGGAGGGTGAAAAATCCCAGATCCGCTTGTAAAGGAGTGAGTGCCCAGCTCTCCTCGCTTCTGTTTGTTGTTTTTTTTGCCTCCCGCCCCTTTAAGAAAAGGAAGGACGACGAGGGGGCAGCCTGCATTCTTTTGTCCCCTTTTTTCTCCCTCCCCTCACGCAGACAGGATCAAGGAAGTGCGGAGGGGTGGGGACGCAGGAAGAGCAACGAACCCCCAAGATCTCTGGTCCGAATTTAAGTGGTCAGCGGATCTTAGGGGTCGTGTGAAAAGAGCCTAAGAATAAGTTTGTTTGTTTATTTATTTATTTATTTATTTGTTTGTTTATATTTATATCACCTGCCTTCCGGAGGAACTCCGAGCGGTTTAACAACACAAACAAGCAACACAAACAAATACAGCAATATAACAAAACAAAACAAGGAAATATATAAAATAAATGGACTGTACAATTAATAATAAAACGAAATGGAAATAAAAATTAAAAATAGATACTCGGCAAGATGGCAAAAAAAAGGGGTGGTTGTTGTTTCTATTTAGATGGCACAGAACCCACACGCCCTGTTCCATCAGTGGAAACGTGGGATTTTGGATTCCAGGGCCACTGAATCCGCTGCAGATTCTGGCCTGAACGTTAGTGCGTAAGCGCTGAACCTACTGTGGGGACAGGATTCGTTGGATCACATCCTGTCCAGTTTGGCATAAAACCCGGAGTGGACACCATGCCCACGTGAAACTGGGTTCCTCCACAAGCCATCCTCCCTTTTCAAATGCTTTCATGTCCCCCACCACCACCAAACCCCCCCCAACCCTGAATGATATAAGAAAACAACAACACAAAAATATCTCTAGCCTGGACAGCATCCAAGTAAGCGATGCTGTTTGCTCGATAAGAGTCTCTCGCCAAGAAGAGGGTGGTTATCCAGGCCAGTTTAGCAGTTGTACCACGTTATCTAGGGAACCCTGCACATTTTTTTTAAAAAAACCCAAGTTTTAATGTAAAAGAAAAACAGCATCGAGAGCCAACAGCGAAACGTTAATTGATAAAGCAAGCAAATCTTTTTTTTTTTAAATCGCCAGGCTTGCCTTTTGATTGTCTGCTGCTTTTTTTGTCTTCCAGATAGCATGGGAGATGTCCTAAGTCACTTGAGGAAGCAAGTGGAGATTTTGTTCAACGCACGATACGGTGAGCTCCTGGTCTCGTTTGTCTATTTTGGGCTTTCATGGACAGCCTGCGTGAGCTTGGTCAGGGGCCGTGTGGCTCCTTGCACCCTTGACCAATTTTTCAGCAGCCCGAAATATCAGAGCCAAACAAAACAATAGAGAAAAATAACATCAGTGAGCACTTCAAGATTCTGTTTCAGGGGTTTGGGCCAGGCATGTCCAAACTTCGGCCCTCCTGATGTTTTGGACCACAATTCCCAGAATTCTAAGCTTAGATTGCTAATGGCAAAGGAGTGTGGGAGTTGTGGTCCAAAACATCTGGAGGGCCGAAGTTTGAACATGCCTAGTTTAGTCAATGTAATAGTTTTAATGACCTCATATTTGTTTTTTCGTGTTTGGAAACGTTTAATTTTAAATGGTTGAACGGTTTCTTTTTCTCTTTTTTTAATCAGCTCGGAAACCTACCCTCCGAGCTTATGATATACAGCAGGCTATACATGTTTTGATTTTTTTTTAAAGAAAAAAATGCCAAGCCCTTTGAGTCTGAGTTCTTTTCTTGGGAGACAGAAATGTTTTGATCTCCCAAGAAAAAGAAGTCCAGTTGCCATGACTCAACTTCTAGATAACCCTCACCTGGAGGACTGAGAATCCTTCACAGACATAAGCCTTATGAGGAACAACTGAAGGAACTGGGCATGTTTATTCTGGAAGAAAGAAATCTGAGGGAAACATATCATAGCCCTTTTCAAATAACATATTTTTTTCCACCTGTAAGACACCACCTTTTATTAGATGCCCCCACAGACTTTTTAGACCCACCCTCCCGTTAACAAAATTAATAAATCCTCCTTGATGTCTCCTCCACCCCCACCACCCCCGCTGTTAACTTTCATTTGCCTTTTCACGCTAAAAAAAAAAAGGCATGTCCCCCCCCTTTTCTTTCCGGAGAGTGTTTCTTAATGGGCTGCTCATAAGAAGAGCCCTGCTGGATCAGGCCAAAGGCCCATCTAGTCCAGCTTCCTGTATCTCACAGTGGCCCCACCAGATGCATCTGGGAGCGCACAAGACTAGATATCTGTCTCCTGATTCCACTCCCCTGCCTCTGGCCCTTGAAGTACCCCGGTTTTAAGCCTGGAGATGACACCTCTCCATCATTGGTTTGTAACCTGTGATGGACTTTTTCCTCCAGGAATCTGTCACATCCTCTTTTGAAGGCATCCAGGCCAGGTGCCATCACCACATCCTGTGGCAGGGAGTTCCACAGACTAAAAACACGCTCTGTGTGTGTGTGTGTGTGTGTGTGCATTTTTTTTCTTTGCTTTGTTTCCGCAGCGAAAGCCATCGGGATCTCCGAGCCCGTCAAAGTCCCCTATTCCAAATTCCTGATGTACCCGGAGGACCTCTTTGTGGTGGGTTTGCCGGATGGGATTCTGCTCCGTCGACCCAACTGCTTCGGGATTGCAAAGCTGAAGAAGATTCTTCAGGCCAGCAGCAGCATTCGGTTTGTGATCAAGAGGTAGGGCTCGACCTGCCGCTTTTCCTTGGCCTTGCGTTGGGATCCTTCTCAGCCCCCTTTCTGCAGCGAAGCAGGGCCAGGTGGGGTTCATACCTGGGCGGGAGACCCTGTGGGAATACAGGAGTTTTCCATGAAGAAGGGAAGAAATCCTCATGCTTCACTTATTATTGCAACCGGAGGCAACCGTCCTGAGCTAAACGGGTATGAAATGGTACCTTCCTGTCTGTAACGAAACACAAAGCTAGCCTATGCATATTTATAAAAGCTAAGCTATGGATATTTATAAAGCAGTATCCGTTTACCCAATCAAATAGCCTGTAGGCGGGGCTGTAGAGCAGTGGTCCTCCACCTGTGGGTCCCCAGATGTTCCTGGACTGCAACTCCCAGAAACCCCTTCCAGCACAGCGAGTGGTGAAGGCTTCTGGGAGTTGCAGTCCAGGAACATCTGGGGACCCACAGGTGGAGAACCACTGCTGTAGAGTATATAAGGAAATGTCGGTTGGAATGCCAGGAGAATCAGGGCGGAATAGGGTCTGGCGAGGGTCCGTTAGAAACTGGGTAAGGATTGTTCAGGGAACAGTTGAAGAAGAAAATGAGCGAATAATTGTTTTTGGTTTTTAAAGTGAAAGAAAAGTACAAGCCTCAGGTGAATAGTATGCATTAGTATTTCTTTTTATTTCTGTTACTTAAACTCCGTGGTTATTTTGAAACTTTAAAGCAGGCGTCTGTCTCTGTTTATTTATTAGTTCAGGTATAAATATTTTGGGAAATGGTGGCAATGCAAAGAAACCAGGTCAGCATCCAGGTGTTAAGGTTTGGCAGGGGTCTGGAGAACCCAGACTGTCCCATCAGGGAGGCTGGTAAATCTTTGAGACTTTGATCCCCACCCCGAAGTCTCGAGTCCCTGTTTAAAACAAGTTTATCCCAACCCCCACAAAAAAGGGAAGGGGTGGGTAGCTTCTGAGTCACAAGTTGGTGATTGGCGAGACTTAAATCCAAATCCACTGTGATTCTCACAGCCTGATTCTCCATCCCTGTGTTCCACCATCACAGTCCTATTTGGGACAACCCCAGGTTTCTATTATTGTGTGGCTTATGATGATAATTGTGTGCCATCAAGTCAATTTTGACTTAAGGGGACCCTTTTCAGAGTTTTCCGGGTAGAGAATACTCAGAGGTGCTTTCCCCTTCCCTTCTTCTGGGGGTGCCCAGGAACTGTGCAGCTTTCCCAAGGCCACCCAGGCTGGCTCTTCTCCCAGGAGGCAACGTGGGGGGGGGGTTGAACTCCCAACCTCTAGATCTGCAGCTAGATATCTAAATCACTAACCAGTCACCTCAGAAGTGGTTCCCCGTTTCCTTCTTCTGGGGGTGCCCTGGGGATGTGCAACTTGCCCAAGGCTCCCCAGGCTGGCTCTTCTCCCAGGGGGTGCAGTGGGGGATTGAAGGTCCAAACCTCTGGCTGTATAGCTAGATATCTAAATCACTAACCAGTCAACTCAGAAGTGGTTTCCCCCTCCCTTCTTCTGGGGGAGCCATGGGACTGTGCAGCTTGCCCAAGGCCACCGAGGCTGGCCTTTCTCCTTAGAGACCCAGGAGGGAATAGAACTCCCAACCTTTATATCTGCAGCTAAATATCTAAATCACTCACCCGCCAACTCAGAAGTGGTTTCCCATTCCCTTCTTCTGGGGGTGCCCTGAGATTGTGCAGCTTGCCCAAGGCCACCCAGGCTGGCCTTTCTCCTTAGAGACCCAGGAGGGAATTGAACTCCCAACCTTTGTATCTGCAGCTAGATATCTAAATCATTAACCAGCCAACGCAGAAGTGGTTCCCCATTTCCTTCTTCTGTGGAGTGCCCTGGGGATGTGCAACTTGCCCAAGGCTTCCCAGGCTGGCTTTTCTCCCAGGAGGTGCAGTAGGGGATTGAATGTGCAAACCTTTGGCTCCATAGCTAGATATCTAAACCACTAACCAGCCAACTCAGAAGTGGTTCCCCATTCCCATCTTCTGAGGGTGTCCTGGGGATGTGCAACTTGCCCAAGGCTCCCCAGGCTGGCTCTTCTCCCAGGAGGTGCAGTGGGGGATTGAAGGTCCAAACATCTGGCTCTCTAGTTAGATATCTAAATCACTAAGTAGCCAACTCAGAGGTGGTTTCCCCTTCCCTTCTTCTGGGGGTGCCCTGGGACGGTGCAGCTTGCCCAAGGCCACCCAGGCTGGCTTTTCTCCTTAGAGACCCAGAGGGGAATTGAACTCCCAACCTCTGGCTTGGCAGCTAGAGATCTAAACCAGTCCAGCCAGCTAGGTTCTGTAGATCTCTCTTATTATGGTGATCTTGTCTTTCAGGCCAGAACTTCTTGCAGAAGGAGCCAAGGACACTGCCTCAGACAGCTCAGGTAAATATACACAACTCATACTCAAAGCGGGGGGGGGGACCTAAATGAGGAATATATTTCTTATGATGTAAACATTTGTAAACTGGACTCTACTTTCTTAGATACAGACAATGTTGTCCTGAGTTGGAGGACTTCTGTGTGCTCATTAACACTGAGAGAAAACAGAAATCGTAGCAACGAAATATGGAAAAATGAAGTACAAAAAAACGCAGGCTGCAATAATTCTGCTCCCATTATGTGTGTCAAATAATTACGGTGACCGTTCGCAAAGGACTGTCATTGGTGTCACAGACATCACAGCACTGTTGGGCTGAGTGACGTGTCTTGAGATGAGAAACCTGTCGTCTCACATAAGGCCACTCTTGATCCAGTTAAACCTCTTGAGATATTATAACTAACATAAGAGGAAAGGGACCTTGGTGGGCAGCTCAATGAAGGCGTCAACCCAGTGTGCCGCAGCAGTGAAAAAAGCAAAATGCTAGGGATCATTAGGCAGGGGATAGAAAATAAGTCAGCCACTGTCGTTTTGCCTCTTTATAAATCTCTGGTGAGGCCGCATCTGGAATATTGTGCACCGTTCTGGTCACCATCCCTCCAGAAGGGTATTATGGAAATGGAAAAAGTGCAGAGGAGGGCAACCAGAAGGAATAGGGGACTGGAACACCTTTCTTACCATCTGAGGCTGCAAAGGCTGGGCTTCTTCACTCTTGAATGGTGGCGCCTAAGAGGTGACCTGGTTGAAGTTTATAAAATCATACACGGTGTGGACAAAGTAGAGAAGGAAAAGCTGTTTTCCCTGTTGCACAGCACTAGAACTCGGGGGCACTCCATGAAACTTTTGGGTGCTAGATCTCAAACCAATAAGAGAAAGTACTTTTTCACCCAGAGGATCACTGGTCTGTGGAACTCCCTGCCAGAAGAAGTGGTGACAGCTGTCAGCCTTGACAGCTTTAAGAAAGGATTGGACAAGTTACTGGAGAACAAGGGTATCAATGGCTATCATGATGGATGCCTAAGGACAACCTCCAGGTTGGAGAGAGAGGCAGGAGATCTCTCAATGCCATTTGCAGGGAATTATAAGCAGGTGAAGACATCTGCTTGGGAATCCCCTGAAGTAAATGGTGAGCCACTGTGTGAGACAGAATGCTAGACTGTTTCTTATGTTCTTCAGAGGAGTCAGCTTTCCCCCTGTTATTTCTCTACTCCACTGGACTGACATGTTACAGGACTGGAATCCCCTTGGGGCAGGGACCTAATGAATGGCTCTGATCCACGAGGGTGTATCGAAAAGTATTTATGGCTGGCCTTTTACGATCCAAACTACAAACAGAATAAATTGGCTTAAATAAGTAAGGTGACTATGTGGAGATTGTGTGTGTGTTGTTACGTATAATGACCACGTGTTATTGTTTATATTCTGGAAATGACACAGAGGAAGGGGAGATATTGTTAGGCCTAAAGGGTCAGAACTGACCTACATGTCCAGGAAAGAGTGTGGATGGGCTTGTGGCGGAATGAGCTTTTTAGAGACGAATAGGAACTTCCTGTTATTATTCAAAAATAGACACGACAATGAAAACAGGCACCGACAATGATCATGAAATAAGGATGTGGCTTTTCTGTTTACAGCCAACGAAAGAGAATCTAACGAGCGACTTGTGGAGGAATCTTTAAAAAGACCCAGCTTTCAAGGTGAGCCTTGGGACGGTTCGGAGTGAGGTGGCGGCCAGAAGCTACGCCTCCTCCAGAGTTGAGCTATCGATCCACTCATGGGCTCTGAGCTATCCGTGACGGATCAGGAAAGAGATCTTGGTGTGTTGGTGGACAGCTCCATGAAGGTGTCCACCCAGTGAGTGGCAGCGGGGAAGAAGGCCAGTTCCATGCTAGGGGTTATCAAAAAGGGGATTGAAAATAAAACAGCCAACATTATAATGCCATTGTACAAAACAATAGTAAGGCCGCACCTGGAGTATTGTGTACAATTCTGGTCACTGCATCTCAAAAAAGACATAGTCTAACTGGAAAAGGTGCAGAAGAGAGAGACTAATCCACTCAAATTGAAGACTGGGAGAGTGAGAACAGAGAAAAGAAAATATTTTTTACCCAGCGCGTTGTTAGTCTGTGGAACTCCCTGCCACAGGATGTGGTGATGGCATCTGGTCAGGATGCCTTCAAAAGGGGATTGGAGAGATTCCTGGAGGAAAAGTACATTGCAAGTTACAAACCATGATGGGGACGTGTCATCTCCAGGCTTAAAACCGGGGTACTTCAAGGGCCGATGCAGGGGAGTGGTATCAGGAGACAGAGATCTAGTCTCGTGCGCTCCCTGATGCATCTGGTGGGGCCACTGTGAGATACAGGAAGCTGGACTAGATGGGCCTTTGGCCTGATCCAGCATGCCTATTATGTTGTTCTGTAGGTTGCACTCATTGCTGCATGCCCTGCACTCTGAGATAGATGAAAACAGATCCTACCTGTCCTCTCTGTGACCGTCGTTCAAGTCTTTGAAACGTGCTATCTTATAAGAACGTAAGAGCATAAGAAGAGTCCTGCTGGATCAGGCCAAAGGCCCATCGAGTCCAGCTTCCTGTATCTCACAGTGGCCCAACCAAATGTATCTGGGATCGCACGAGACTAGATCTCTGTCTCCTGCAACCACTCCCCTGCATCTGGTCCTTGAAGTACCCCGGTTTTAAGCCTGGAGATGACACATCTCCCTCATGGTTTGTAACCTGGGATGGACTTTTCTTCCAGGATTCTGTCCAATTCCCGTTTGAAGGCATCCAGGCCAGATGCCAACTCCCTGGGACAGGGAGTTCCACAGACTAACAACGCGCTCCCCTCAAGTCTTCTTTTCTGACGGCTAAATATGCCCAGTTGTTTCTGTCTTTCCTCATCATAAGACTTGGTTTCCAGTTCCCTAATTATCCGTGTTGCCTTCCTCTCAACCTTTTCCAACGTTTTCAGCATAGAAAAGTCAAATAAATAAATCAATAAATCCTTCTTCAAGCGTGGAGTCTAGAACTCAAGATGAGACCTAAGTCTCCCGCTCTCTTTTCCTCCACAGAAAACTACGATACACGGCTTTCAAGAATTGATATTGCAAACACGCTCAGGGAACAGGTTCAAGACCTGTTCAATAAGAAGTACGGTGAGTAAGGGTATTTCTACATGACCCCTAAACTCCGCCGCAAATGGCTCCCAGCTCCGGAGCTTAAAATTGTTTCCCCACCAGCTCCGGAGTTTACAGAAAACTAAGTGCGGCCACGCCCACCTAAGCGCGTCCCAGCGCACTTTTCAGGTACCTGCTCTTGGAGGGTGAAAAATCCCAGATCCGGATGTAAAGGAGTGAGTGCCAGGCTCTCCTCGCTTCTGTTTGTTGTTGTTTTTGCCTCCCGCCCCTTTAAGAGAAGGAATCAGGATGACGACGGGGCGGAGAGGCTTGGAACGGCAAACGGAGGTGAGCCTGCATTCTTTTATCCCCTTTTTTCTCCCTCCCCTCACGCAGACAGGATCAAGGAAGTGCGGAGGGGTAGGGACGCAGGAAGAGCAACGAACCCCCAAGATCTCTGGTCTGAATTTAAGTGGCCAGCGGATAATAGGGGTCGTGTGAAAAGGCCCTAAACTGAAGGAAGAAGGGGTGATTGTCTCCTACCTGAGCCCACGGATTTCGGAAGCTAAGTAGGGCCGGTGGGCCTGTACAGCCCGACGAAGGGTGTCCATCTTGTGGACAGAGCTCTGAAGAAGGGGAGTCCTTCACTTTTGATGCTGCGTGGTCGTTCTTAGGATGCGTCTCAGAGAGATAAAGCAGGGTCGGTTCCGTTAGGGCTCCAGAGGAAACTCTGAATGGTCCCCACCGGAAAGTTAGAGTGCAAATCTGTTTTGTTTCAGACAGTAGCAGAAGGGGCTGTTAGTATGCACCCAACCAAATCTTCACAGTAGAGATGTGCACGAAACAAGCAATTTTTCATTTTCGTTTTCGTTTTTTCGTTTCGTTGCGTAACGAAACGAAAACAATTTTTTTTGCAAAAAATTCACGAAAAATGAAAACGAACCGAAACGGACCCCCTAAATGACAAACGACAAACGAAACACCATTTTTTTGAGTCGTGCCCATCTCTGCTTCACAGTTATTACCTCTTCATCATGGGTGCTTCCATCTCTTCTGCATCCAACCACCCACCTGGGGCTGCTCGGAGCTCTCCGTGGTCCTGACTGGCGGGGGACACCCCCCACCCTTTTTGTCCTGCTACGGACGGGACTTGTGTACATTTTTGGACTTCAGTATAAAGGAATTAATTCGTTCCAAATGAAATTCTGTTAAGCCAATGTTCCTTTATACAAATTTCCCCTAGGAATGCATTGAAAACAGAGTGAGCCCTTATCGCGACCGTTTTTATGTTGTACGGATTCGCCCCGTAGACGATTCTGTTAAGCAAATCTCCCCTCTCTCCGGAATTTTTTTATGTTGTACAGATTTTATGTTATACAAACCGTTTGTTATAGGAGGGTCCACCGTACAGGCAATGTTTGCAATTCTCCTCCTATGCCTTGAAAGCAAAGTTTGACGGGCGAAGCGGGAAAGCGAGCCACGAACGGCATTCGGCACCGTAAAAGCCAAACTGAGCTCTGCTCGTCATCTCTAAGCTGGACCGCCGGAAGCTGACCCGCTAACCATTGCACCGCACTGCTCTCCTTTCAGGCGAGGCCCTGGGCATCAAATACCCTGTCCAGGTGCCCTACAAGCGGATCAAAAGCAACCCGGGCTCCGTGATCATAGAAGGGCTGCCGCCTGGAATCCCTTTCCGGAAACCCTGCACCTTCGGCTCCCAGAATCTGGAGAGGATCTTGGCGGTGGCGGACAAGATCAAGTTCACGGTAACAAGGTATTCCCCCACCCCCGAGGGATCTTCCGCAGGTGGCTGCGAGAGCAGATCTCTCTGTGTGTGCATGTGTTTTTTTTTTTGGACCCCAGCTCCCAGAATTCCTAGCGCTGCCTGGAGCATTCTGGGAATCCTAGCCCAAAAACACAAAGCAGTTCCCCACTCGCTTTTGGGGCTCTTTGTATTACAGCAGGGCCCCCCTATCCACGGGATCAGTATCCCCTGATTCAATCATCTGTGGTCTGAAAAATATTAAAAATATTAAAAGAAAAAATCCAAGATACAGTAGGACCTCGGTATCTGCTGGGAATTGGTTCCAGGTCTTCCCGTGGATAATGAAAACTGTGGACAAGAGAAAAAGCAAAAAAATCCCTAAATCTGCTGTTTTGCGACAGTAGCTTGCTTTACAGCTGCTGTTTTGTGACAGAAGCTTGCTTTGCGGCTGCTGAATTATTTATTTAATTCCCACCCTTGCCACCCGTGGATAATGAATCAGCGGATACAGGGGTCCTACTGTACTATATATAGATTTCTAAAGAGGAAGTTCCCAGAACTGTCCACTAGAGAGAGCCAGAGACCATGCAATGGGTAGTGATCCCTATGATTTGTTTTGTATTTTCCAGCATCTGTGGGGGAGGCTGGGGGCTTGATTCAGATCCCCCACAGATACAGGGGTCCTAGTGTATTCCATCCTTCAAGATATCAAGTCTTTCTCCTAAAGCGAGTCACTGAGGGATCTACTGCTCTTTCTTCCGTGATGTCTATTCTGGAAGTACCAGGGATCAGAAAAGCAGAGGAGTAGAAGAGAGACAAATGGACACCCTGGGGGACCAAAGAGGGCTGCGGAAGGCATAAGGCATGTCCAAACTTCGGCCCTCCAGATGTTTTGGACCGCAACTCCCACAGTCTTTTGCCATTAGAAATACGGGCTTGGAATTCTGGGAGTTGTGGTCCAAAACATCAGGAGCGCTGAAGTTGGGACATGCCTTTGGGAGCAAAGGGGAGAGAGGGTTAGACCCGGTGCCCAACCAGCGACATCTCTGACCTGGATTCTCCCCACCGCCATGGTGGGTCCCTTATGCGGGCAGGAGTTCTGCCAAACACAATGCTTCGGGTGCAGTCCGTGATGCCTCCTGTTCAGCCGAAAGGAGAGACAGGAAAGGGAACCGGTGCCGAATAAAAGAGTGCCCTCCTCGATGCCAACTGGGAGAAGGTTGGGTTCAGAGAGATCAGAATGTTTACACTCCTTCTCAAGTTCATGCCAGTTTGATGCCTCTTCAGCTCCTGGGGGGAGGGGGGCATCCTAGCAAATCTTGGTTCTCATCCGCTCCCCCGATCTGACGTCAGAGATGTACAGTTGCCATAGCAAACCACAGGACTTCCCCGGGTTCTTTCGGGTGGCACCGTGGCAGCTGGAGGGACACCAGACTGGGATAATAAGGCAGCGCAGTCCCCGAGGATAGGATTTCAGAGAAGCTTTTTTGAACTCGGCCGCTTGACCCTTGCACACGAGAACGTCTGATGACCCTCTCACAAAATACCAGAACTAGGGGACATCCACTCAAATTGAGGGCTGGGAGAGCAAGAACAGACCCAAGAAAATATTATTTCCACCCAGTGTGTTGTTAGTCTGTGGAACTCCCTGCCACAGGAAGTGGTGATGGCCTCTGGCCTGGATGCCTTCAAAAGGGGATTGGACAGATTCCTGGAGGAAAAAGTCCATCCCAGGTTACAAACCATGATGGAGATGTCTCATCTCCAGGCTTAAAACCAGGGTACTTCAAGGGCCAGATGCAGGGCAGTGGCCTCAGGAGACAGAGATCTAGTCTCGGGCACCCCCAGAGGCATTTGGTGGGGCCACTGTGAGATACAGGAAGCTGGACTAGATGGGCCTTTGACCTGATCCAGCAGGGCTCTTCTTATGTTCTGCTTTCATTCCATCGTCAACACTATGTCCTTTTTCCCCCTTCCAGGCCGTTCCAAGGACTCATCCCTAAACCGGGTAAGTGCCTGAGGCAGAAGCAGCCCTTTGGCTGTATATGATGATGACATTTTAGAAATACATCTTTGCACTTCAAATCCCTAGTCTCTGTTAAAACTGGTGTCTAGGATGATCTGCCCCGTTTTATGTTGTGTGAAAGGACAGCACCGATGGTCATTCAGAGCTGTGAGGTGCCCCAACAAAGGCTGTGCTAATTGAGGCCTGATCGGTTCCTGCCTCCAGTCATCCCTTGGAACAAATTAGTCACGCAAGAGGCGTCAGGCTCCCTGGGCTTATGCAAAAGTGCTTATTAGGGTCCTAGCTCTATTTAGTTTATTTTTTTTCCGTGGGCTTAGAATCACTGACTGAGAACAGAGCTCTTTCTTTTATATCTTTAATGCACACGTGAGCAGAGCCCGAGAGTATACCCCCTGGATTGGCCCATGTGAACTGATGTGGAGCAGGTCTTTTGTAAAGAGCCTTTTCACATGACCCCTTAGATCCGCTGGTCACTTAAATTCGGACCAGAGATCTTAGGGGTTTGTTGCTGTTCCTGCGTTCCCACCCCCTCCGCACTTCTGGCTGCTGGCTGCATGAGGGGAGGGAGGAAAAAAGGAAGAAAAGAATGCCGCTCACCTCCGTTCTGCCGTCCCGGCACTGCGTTCAGATCTCTTAAAGGGGCGGGGGGCAAAAAAAGAACAAACAGAAGCACGGAGAGCCCGGCAGTCCCTATATTATATCCGCATCAGAAATTTTCACCTCCGGAGAGCAGGTACCTGAAAAATGCGCTGGAATGTGCTTAGGTGGGCGTGGTTGCACTTAATTTTTTGTAAACTCCGGAGCTGGTGGGGAAACAATTTTAAGCTCCGGAGCTGGGAGCCATTTGCAGCGGAGTTTAGGGGTCGTGTACAAATACCCAAAGTTAATGGCTCTTAATTGCCCACCCAAGTGCGAAATACTATCAAATACTGTGCATTACGCTAAGGATGATGTGCAACTGCACGCTGTTCCATTTCTTTCCCAGCTGCTGTGAGGACGGCAGTTAAATTTAGAGCAAAATAAGAAATGGGAATGGGAGTAGCCAACAATATCATACTCTCTGCTGCTCCAAAAAACTCAAGGAGCTGCGACCCTCAGAGCCTTTGTCCCACTATTATACCCTTGTTCTTGGGTGGATAGCACAGACTTCTGCCCCTTCCTCTTTTCTGACCCTGAGAGAGCGCAAGGCTGCGGTCACGATTCCAGCCTCTCCCCCAAATGGGTTTCTTTTGATTGCTTTCGATTTTGCAAGAGAAGACTTGAGCACCAGCCAATGGGCAAACAATAAAATAAAAAATAATGCCCTTCTATATATTAATTTTACTGCCAAGTTTGAAAATATACCCCGGCACTCCATACTTTTCCCCAGGTGCCTTTTCTCTGTCACTAGATCATCTTCTATTCTGCAATTAATAAAATAGGTCACGCAGTCTTCTTTAATTAAATACGGACATGTTGACGATTCCTGTGCTGTCTTATTCCGATCCCTTCTGAGGCTTTCAAGTGGGTGATGTAACTAAGGACAGAAAACAAGTATTCTTGTAAAAAAAAGATAAAATATAGGCTTATTACAATTATTATTATTTTATTCTTTCTTCTTTATTATAGCTAAGGCCACACACAACCTGTAATTATAAGGGTAACTAAGAAGTTACAATTTCATTGCATATGTCTGAAGAAGTGGACGTGTCCACGAAATGTTGCATTAAAATATGAAAGTTAGTCTTTAAGGTGCCACATGTTTTGTGTCTTGTTTGTTTTTCTTTGATTTTTGCCTGCAATCTTGAAAGGACTAACACGTCTGCCCTCTCTGAAATTGCAAAGGGAGTGGTGTTATCTCTCGTTATGTTACAGTGGCACATTAACTTAGCTACTCCCTCTTTATGAAAAAAAAAAAAAAACCAGGAATTAACTAGAAATAAATTCCCAAGTTAAGGAGTGTACCAGAAGTAACGGCAAGGTGCATGTCACAAACGGCTGCATTTCTACCATGGTTGAATGTGCTTTTAAAAAAAGCAAAAGCAAAGTGTTCTGCTTATAGACCGCCCCATCGCACTTCAAGCACACTCTGGGCAGTTTACAATTTAAAGTGTTCTGCTTATATATCACCCCATACCACTTCAAGCAGTCTCTGGGCTGTTTACAGTTTTAATTACAGTGTGCAGGCTACATATCCCCCCCGCACAAGCTAGGTACTCATTTTACCGACCTCAGAAGGATGGAAGGTTGAGTGAACCTTGAAGTCAGCTACCTGGGATTGAACCCCAGGTCGTGAGCACAGTTTTACCTGCAATACAGGCATTTAACCACGGGCAGGCTACACATTGCCGTCACCCCCAGCAAGCTGGGTACTCCTTTTACCGACCTCGGAAGGATGGAAGGCTGAGTGAACCTTGAAGTCAGTTACCTGGGATTGAACCCGCGGTCGTGAGCACAGTTTTAGCTGCAGTACAGACATTTAACCACGGGTAGACTATGCATTGCCCCCCCACCCAGCAAGCTGGTTACTCATTTTACCGACCTTGGAAGGATGGAAGACTGAGTGAACCTTGAAGTCAGCTACCTGGGATTGAACCCCAGATCGTGAGCACAGTTTTACTTGCAGGGCAGGCATTTAATCACGGGTAGGCTACACATTGCCCCCACCCCCAGCAAGCTGGGTACTCCTTTTACCGGCTTCGGAAGTAGCTTAGTTTCCATCTAGCCCATGATTTTTCTGGGTGGGGGCCAGTCCTTCCCCTTGGGAGTCATCCCCTGGCTGGACACATCCGGAAACTCTCCGCTCCCGCGGCTTTTATTTTCCTGTGGTTTCAGTGTAGAATAAAACCCTGCTCACTCACCCCCCCTCGCATCTCTTTCTCTTCTCTCTCCTCCTGCAACATAGCCCCTAGACGGATATCCACCATGGAAAAAGCTTTCGTCGCCTTAAACGGTACGTCGCTCAGGGGGGCCAGAAAACCCCAAAAACTTTGCTGTAGGTGGTAGCAGACAAGAAACACTGGCTGTGTTTAAAGCCTTTCTCCAGAAACTGCTGTGAGAGCGGTCCCCGTGGGGGGGTGGAGTGGCATTCAACGGGAGCTTAAAGCCGAGCCGTGGGTCTCCTCCAAGTGGGGGGACCGAGGGTCGCCCGCCCGCGTGGGCTGGGGTGTGGTGGCTGTGACGTTCTTCAGCCACAGATTCCCATCATCCCCGGCCACCCTGGGAGGTCTTGAGAGCCCACCTGTTCGGGACGGTACAAGGTCTCCTGCCTGGAAGACCGAGAAGACCTCAGACAGGTCTCTTCCAACCCTGTGATGATTCTGTGGCTCTCCCAAGGAATCTGCAGAAGATGATTTGGCCCGTTCCTTTTTTTTTTTTTTTTTTTTTGCCATCCTGGTTACTGATGACCCCGTAAGGTAGAATAGGGGACGCTCAGTATGGTGGGCAGTGGATAGAGTGACAGGCGGGCGTCAGGAACCCCGGGTTCAAATCCCCACCTGGCCATGGAAAATCCCCAGGGGAAATTTCGCAGTCCACCTGTACTCTCTCAAGAGAAATCTGAAATCAGATCTCCTTTGATTTGTACTCCTGCCTGGAGCAGGGAGTTGGCCTTCCAACTTGACTGTGCCGCGGTCTACCTCTCAGGGTTGTTGTCAGTCCAGGTCCCGCTCGACAATGCAAGCCAGTTCAAATGGCTCGACGGTCCCTCTCCTGAAGTCCATGTTTTGTGGCTGAGCTTGGAATTTCAAACCGGATTTCTTAATGTTTTTTAAAGACATGTGGTTAATGAACAACACGTGCCCGTTTAAACGGGAGACGGGTTGCCTCTTAGTTTAGCCTACCTCACAGGGAGGTTGTGCGAAGGAAGACCAGTTCCCACTGCTTGAGGAGTGCGAGGGAGGGGCTTCTTGTGAGTAAGAGCCACCTCCCTCCTGTCCTGTTGAAGGGGGAATTTGCCGATGGAAAAACAGGGGCCTCTTTTGCAGAGTTGCTTAACAAAAACACGAGAGGTCTACAACTCCATTTAGATTAGGACTTTGACTCAGAGTGTGTTAACAGAGGCAGATTTGTTTAATACTTATTTATCAGTACTTGTAAATTGCTTAGATTTTTTTTTAAAAAAAACCTTAAAGTAATATTACAAATCCACACCACATACAATACACAAAAAAACCAACACAACCTATGCGAGTACTCAGTGCACAAATTTGCATACACTATTTGTGCAGTTTAAGACACATTTATTATTTATTTATATATATATTGGCAGCGAGGCCACATGGATGTTAGTTTTAGACTATATAAGAAAGAATCTACAATGAATAATGTAGATTATTTTTTTATTTTACAATGGATAATGTAGATTATTCTACCGTCATTCCGATTCATGGTGACCCTTCCAAGGGCCTCCTACCTAGGAAATGCGTGGTAGGGGGTCCTTCACACACCCTTCCATCTGATGAGATTCGGGGGCCGTTGTGGAGCTTGTCCAGGGCCACGGAGGTCGTGGGACACAGAATCCCATCAGGTGTGCACACTCTGAATGAAAGCAGCTGACGCTGTGCCCAGAAGGCACAATGGAGATTTGAACTCACGGCCCCTGGGTTCCCCCGCCCATTCAGATATACAGGGAAGATGTATAACGAAGGTTAAGACTTCCCTGAGATTGGATTGGGCCTACACTTAAATGCCCTCAAATGTACACTGTCTCCCATGGGCCTAAAAAAATACAAGTACAGTGGTACCTCAACTTACGAATTTAATCCGTTCCGAATGCATGCTCTTAAATCGAACTACTCTTAAGTTGGGGTACCAATCTAAAAAATGTAAAAAAATAAGTTAAAAATGAAAAAAAAAGAAAAAAAATATTTGTAAGTTGAGCAGACCATATCTAAAAATTGTAAGGCAGCAGTTAAAACGCCAACAGTTTTCCGCTCTTCAGTCGAATTGCTCTTAAGTTGAGCTGCTCTTAAGTTGGGGTACCACTGTATATTTATTATAGAGGGCCAGATTCGTTAGGAGGGCCCATAACTCGGTGCTCTGTGGAAACCACTTGGGAGCTGGGTCTGCCCTGTCAGATTTCTCCTCAGAGCCTCCCTCCCTCAGCTGTGTGCCGGTTTAGCGACTCCTTGTGGGGCACAGACTGTCATGTTCCCCCACAGGGTTGCCTTGGGCTGCTTTGGACCATTGTGGAGAGAGATTCAAAATGGCGGACGGCTCTTCTGTGCTCCCAATGCCAGAGAGAGGCATGACTGTAGGAGAACAGTGCTAGAGGGCCAAAGCGTCGGGCGACTAATTTAGGGTCTCCCTAAAGGATACCAGATGGTGACTTAATTATTGTCTGGTTTTAAATTGAGGAAAAAGAAATGAGTCTCTCTACATTTGTTGATTTATTTAAATAGCTGCCCAAATAACTAGTTGGGCTTAGGTAGATGTACCTCGATTTGGGGCAAGTCGGGGAAGATGGCATTTGTTGGCTGGCTGCACGGCTGGATAGTACCGTGGTTGAGGATTCTGGTCAGGAGTTCGATTCCCCACTGCGCCTCCTGGATAAGGGCGGGACTTGATGGCCCATAGGGTCCCTTTCTGCTCTGCAGTTCTATGAATATTACAGTAAGACCCCTGTATCCACTGATTCAGTTATCCACAGTTGGCAGAGGAAAAAATAAATAATCCAGCAGCCGCAAAGCAAGCTACTGTCACAAACAGCAGCTGTAAAGCAAGCTACTGTCTTAAAACAGCATGTTTTTTGAGGGGAGTGGTGTGTGTTCTCTCTTATCCATGGTTTTTGTTATCCATGGGAAGGCCTGAAACTGATCCCCAGCGAATACTGGGGTCCTACTGTAATTCGTAAAGGAATTCTGGTAAATTCAGTCCAAAATATATTTTTTCCAAGCTCTGACTACAATGGGAATAACAACAACAATAACAATCTTGTTGTTATAGCAAACGTCCTAGTCCTAGTGCAATTTGACTCCAATCTTCCACTCTCGGGGGTTCTGATCATATGGAGGTCTGTGAGGAAATTCAGCTGAAATGTGATTTGAACCTCACTTCCTCTCCACAGTTCCATCTATAACCAATAAATAAGGGAGTATTTGTTTAATTTTTAAACCCCCCCCCCGAATTCTGGCACCTAGTGTTTCCCCCACCTAGAGTGAGAGATTGCTTTCAGGGTTAGAGTTCATGGGCTAACAAACCCCCTTCTGCAGGTGGGCAACTGAGGGAGTGGGTTTTGAGTCACAAAAGTTGGCCCTGAAGCAAAACCTCTGGTCTGAAAGGGGCTTTCATGTCGCTTTGTTTTGCTAGAACGGATTGACACAGCTACCCCTTTGAAAACAGATTTTGCACATTTTGCGTTGCTCAACCCTGTCGAGGGCTTATGTTGAAGCCCCGCATTTCCTTTCTTTGTCTGCTACCATCTATGCAAGCGCTTCCGACAAACTGAGCATGGACTGTCAAAGGCACGGCATAGGGGAAGGGAAGCTGAGCCCCAGACTTTTCTATCATCCTCTCGTAATCTTTTTCTCTTCTGGCCATTTTTTTTCCAGCCAGTGTCCTGAAAAAGCTGGAAGGATGCTGTATAGACCTCTGGCCGTACAGAAACCTGCTGGCAATTAAAGACTTCCCTTTTGGATCCCAGAGCTCACATGAGTTGCTCGCAATTGGTCTCATTGCAGAAGAGCTGGGTGAGCCCCAAGACTGAAGCGGGGAGTCTTTAATTGCTGACAATCTGATGGTGCCAGTTAAGATCACCACCCTTGGGTGGGCTTACCCAACTGCATAAATAAACACAGCGATTGCGATGAAAAGCCTTTCTCCAATCCAAGTTAAAAGCAGTACCATGTACCTTTGGTGTTGTTCATAGTGCATCGCATCCGGAGAACCTCATGTTAGGAACGATCGAACTGCGTGCAGTGTATACGAGATCCCGCAAGGATTTCTTTAAAAAGCTATACAAAACATATAAGTTGGATGGAAGACGTTTTTCCTGAGCTAAGGCTCTGCATCTCTAGATGGCCATTTGTGTGGATTGCCCCCTCCTTTGGCATGGGTAACAGCCTCTTGGAGAGAGAGAGAGAGAGAGATTGAGATTCAGAGTGGGGTAGCAGCATCTCCTAAAGAGAGAAGGACCTGTTCTTGGCTGCCCAGAGGGTAGGATTACATCTCCTTGCTTAAGCCTGCAGGAAGGCAGATTTCAGTGGTGCATAAAACAAGTGTGACAACAGAGTCAGTTACCAGAGCTTCTTTTATACAAGGTACCACTGTAATTAAATAATTACATACAGTACATGCATGCATACATACATACATACATACCCTGTTTCCCCGAAAATAAGACATCCCCCGAAAATAAGACCTACATACAGTTTTGCCTCTCGCTGAAAAATAAGGCATCTCCCCGAAAATAAGGCCTCCCCAAAAATAAGATAACAATACATGTGTACCGTATTCTTCTTAATGGAAAAATAAGACATCCCCTGAAAATAAGACCTAGTGCATCTTTGGGAGCAAAACTTAATATAAGACACTGTCTTATTTTCAGGGAAACATGGTACATACATACATACATACATACATACATACATACATACATACATAC
>JAHTLZ010000038.1:6243993-6302795 GCA_023846285.1 Phrynocephalus versicolor | reverse complement strand
TACATACATACATACATACATACATACATACATACATACATACATACATACATACATACATACATACATACATACATACATACATACATACATACATACATACATACATACATATTCATTCAAGTGAAGAAGCTACTTGGTTGAGTAGTGGAACATTTTGAACCCACAAGAAAAGAAGTCCATGACCCGACTCCCGGCATATCCTCCTGTTTGCTGCTTGTGGAATGAATTGGGCAAAAAGGGTCCCCAGGCCCTTTTCTCTCCATCTTCCTACAAGGGCCAAACTAACTGTTGCAAAAATAATTGGGGTTGAGGTGGGGATTTGCTCAGTGGCTTCATTTCTGCCCAGGAACTACTCCCCCCCTCTCTGGAAGGAGCTCCGTGGAAACATACATCACACTTGGTTCATCAGTCCTCCCCATTTTCTACTCACAAAGCCCAGTAGAGTCACTGAAGCTGACAGAGGTCACCCCGGAAAGATGTATGGCCAGATGGAGATTTGAACCCAGGACGCTGTGGCCCTGAGCCAAGACTCTGTCCACTAGTCCAGTGGCTCTCCACCTGTGGGTCCCCAGATGTTCCTGGAACTGCAACTCCCGGAAGTCTTCATCACTAGCTGAGCTGGCCAGGATTTCTGGGAGTTGAAGTCCAGGAACATCTGGGGACACACAGGTTGAGAACCACTGCACTAGACCATGCTGTGTGTTGGGAAAAGGGAGTGGTTATGTTGAGTGGGGAAAGTCATCCTAGAATTCTTGAGAAAACAGGAAGGAGGTTGACTTACATTGAGATCCAACCCTGATTCTTCAGGACATCAAGCGAGATCCCCATCCTAGCTCTACCTGGGCATCTCAACCCCATACCACTTCACGTAGTCCCTGGGCGGTTTACAGTTTAATTACAGTATGCAGGCTACACATTCCCCACCCACCCCCAGCAAGCTGGGTACTCATTTTACCGACCTTGGAAGGCTGGAAGGCTGAGTGAACCTTGATGTCAGCTACCTGGGATTGAACCCCAGGTCGTGAGCACAGTTTTACCTGCAGTACAGGCATTTAATCACTGCGCCACTAAGCCAACGCTGCTTAGTCTGTGACTCTGCTTCCTCTTCCAGATGAGGATGATGCCAACAGGTTGGGTGAGAAGGTGATTCTCCGGGAGCAGGTGAAGGAACTGTTCAACGAAAAATATGGTGAGTTGCCTGTGTGTATGCGTGTGCAGCCGTCTCTGGAGGCCCCCTCACCATGTCAGAGGAGTAGTGGCCAACTTCCAGTGTAGAGGTGCAGAGCAGAGCTCTACTTACTCCACCTAAGAAGCCTTCTCGGTGGTTGCTCCTCCGGATTTCAGCTCTCTACTGGAGGGAGTGAAGGCTGTTTCTGGAACAGCAAGCAAGGGCTGTTTTTTTTCAGCCAGTTTTTTCAGCCAGTTTTATCAAGAGACTTTTCCTGGAGGAAAAGTCCATCACAGGTTACAAACCATGATGGAGAGGTGTCATCTCCAGGCTTAAGACCAGGGTACTTCAAGGGCCAGATGCAGGGGAGTGGTATCAGGAGGCAGATATCTAGTCTCGTGAGCTCCCAGAGGCATCTGGTGGGGCCACTGAGATCCAGCAAGCTGGACTAGATGGGCATTTGGCCTCATCCAGCAGGGCTCTTCTTATGTTCTTAAGAGGGAGGCTAGTATGCCGACATGATCTCTCTGCTGTTGCAGACAAACTCGGACCTTTGCCATCGGGAAGCTGTTGCCGTCTGAAATGGCTCCGGTTATATCAAGCTCAGGAGCCCTATTCCCACAGAATATTAGTTACTGAATAGATTGATGATGATTCTTGGAATAAATCCCAGCGGGCCCATCTTAAATGAAAGACTGGACAGATCTGGTTCTGATTTTAGGATTAGTTCGTGTTGGGGCTTGTTAAATTGAGAACACGGGTGCCTGTCCATCTGTCGGAAGCCTTTGCTTCTCTCTATTTTTGGCAATGGTCGCCCTGTCCTAGCAGTGCTGTCTCCTTCCTAGACCTTTTGCTGTCGTTTCAGAGGAAGCGCTGGGCCTCCACCGGCCCGTCCTGGTGCCGTACAAGTTGATCCGGGACACTCCGGACTCCGTCGAAGTGACCGGCCTCCCCGATGACATCCCCTTCCGGAACCCCAACACTTACGACATCCACCGCCTGGAGAAGATCCTCAAAGCACGGGACCGGATCCAGATGGCTGTGACTGGCCAGTTCCAGTAAGCTCAGAGCCAGTAAACCCGCGGTCTCCCCACTTCCCTTCCTGCCTCTCCCTCCCACCCCCCATAGAGACTCCCCTGCTCCCGGGAACCGTAGAATCATGGAGTTGGAAGGGGGCTCTAAGGCCATCTTGTCCATCCCCTTGCCCAGGGCAAGATTCCCCATCAATGCATATCTCCCGAGTAGAGATGGGCACGAAATGCCCAAACGGTGTTTCGTTTCGTTATTCGTTATTCGTTTTTTAAAAATTGTTTTTGTTTCGTTTAAAATGAAATCATTTTTTTAAAAATATTTTTTTTTTAAAAAAATTATTTATTTATTTATTTTGGTTGGGAATGACAATTTATTTATTTATTATACTGGTTAAAATCACTTTACTAGAAAACCCCATTATTTAGTCAGCTGGCCTAGAATGCCTAGCACACAGCAGGCGTTCCCTCTTTGGACAGCGATTGAGAGCGGTTGCCCCAGGAACATTATTGGTGCTCGGCCGTCTTGAGAAGTAATGGCTATCCTGCAACCTATTTCCTGGACTAGGCTCCAGGCTGATTCTCCCCAGTCTCCAGATGTTTCGATGGCTACAGGGACAAAGTCAATTCCTGTTGCAATATCTTCGTATTTTTGTCTTTTTAATTGTTCGGCCGTTGCTGCTGCGGATCCGGCTTCGTTGCTGGTGTTTTGCACGTCGGACACGGCAAATGTGTTCGGACGTGTTTTAAAAAATTGTTTCGTTTTTCATTTGCTTCTTTTTTTTGTTTTTTTAAATAATAAATACATAATATATATTATTTTGCAATGATCTGACAATTATGTAATAAAGACTCTATTCAATTATTTGCAATAATCACTAATTGTTTTCACATCCAAATCCTGATTCCTTTCCTCCCCCCCCCCCAAACACAGGCCGTTTGCCGATCCAGGTACGGAGGCCAAACAGCCAGGTAATTTTTTAAAAAAAAATAAGCACAGACCGGAGAAGCAGCACAAATGAAAATATAAGCCGTTGGCTAGGATGTTCTTTCATGGGCCAGAATCCCGTGGGGTGATTTGGGACCGTGTCAGTGAAGTCCTCCAAGTTACGGAGGCGACTTGTCACTTCTAGATGATGTGCTGGTTGTGTTTCCGGGGGTGGGCCCAGTCAGGAGAAGCACACGACCGGGAACGAGACCAGCATTCGGGGACCTCGAAGCCAATTTGTCCCCCTATAACTCGCGCCATGTCGCTTACACCCCACTCAGCGACTGGGTGGAGGTTTGTGGGACTAACAATCCAGACAGGGAACTTGTCCAGCATTTGAGCTGTTGCAAAGTTGGTCGGGGAGGAAGGTGGGGGGGATTTGTAATTGGAAGTCCTGGATCTCCCCTATGGATTTGTCCTGTTGCATCAAAAGTGGGGCGAGGGAAGAAGGCTGATCCTGTTTGTACCTACCTTTCCCCATTCTCTTCTAGAAAACGACGGGGCGGTCCCCAAAAGAAAGCGGAAGAGGGTCTCAGAAGGGAATTCGGTCTCTTCCTCTTCATCGTCATCATCCTCTTCCTCCTCAAACCTGGAGCCTGCATCATCCACCAATCAGATCTCACTTGTGGTAAATATACCCAGCGTGTCATTTCTACTTGAGGGGGTCAACCTGGGTCATTCCGATTGCCCATGTGGGCATTTACATTGTAGTATTGTTCCCCAGATGTCCTTGGGTGGCATCTCCCGCTTGCCAGGAGGCCTGGCCAGCACAGCTCGTGGCTCTGGGAGTTGTCGTCCAAGAACCCGCAGTTGGGGAACCAACTGCCCTGGACCAACACAATTCCTTGCAGATAGAAAACTAGCTTATCAGGGAAAAGACCGAACCTTCTTCCCTGACATGCTGGTAAAGGGGATTCCCCCCCCCCCCCAGTATAGATCACCTGCAGCCAGATGTAACGCAGCCCAAATGTAGATTGAGAAATGCCTAATAAATAATCACCATATCTTCCACTCTGCATAAACAAGAATAAGAGCAATGCTTTCAAAAGAATGGAGGCGGACCAGTAAAAATCTGGAAAATCTGGGCTTTGAAGTCAGCTTATTTTATATGTCACATTTTAGTCATTTTATATGCCATATTTTATGTGTTGTAGCTGTTTTTAAATCTATGTGGAATGTTTTAAATGAGTTGAATATAGCAACCATGAAATTTCGTTGTTCCTGCAAGGGGGCAATGACAATAAAGATTCCTATTCCTATTTTTGTGGCCTGAGGCTGTTGGACAGTGGTGGTGAACCTTCAGCATGCCAGGTGTTTTGGACTTCAACTCCCACAGTCCTTTTGTCACTAGTAGTACAGGCTTGGAATTCTGGGAGTTGTGGTCCAAAACAAAGGTTTGCTACCACTGCTATAGGAGAACATCATGTTCTCCTATACCAAGTGGAGCTCATTGGTCTAGTGTCATTCCAGCTACTGAAAAAAAAATACAAAAGTGGAACAGATGATACCTCTGGGCTCCTAGAAAAATAACAAAAACGTTGCTAATAATTTGAGGGCGAAGCCCTCTTCCTCAGAGTAGTACCAATAGGTTATAAGATGGCAAAAGATGGATTTACCAGGAGTTATTACTGAGATGTAAGGTCCTTGGCAAGATGGGGGGGGGGGACTGGTCATTAAACAAAGAGAACCTGCTCGAAACTCATGAAGTGAGTAATCAGAAGAAAAAATCCCAGCTAATGTTGCCGTCTTCATTCAGAGATACAGATTTAGAAAGGGCCAGAGTCTCTTGGTTGACACAGTCGCCATCCTGTTGCCAATATATTGCCTCTTTCATGCAAATAGCCTCTCTGTTCTTGCAATACTGATGTTTCCTAGATTGGATTTTAACGCCTTCCCGTCCTCTGTTTTTTCTTCCTTTTTCTCTTCCTTTTTCTCTTCCTTTTTCTCCCCTCCCCCCCAGCAATGGCCCATGTATATGTTGGACTACGGCGGTCTCAACGTTCAGATCCCTGGGCCTATGAATTATTGAGACCTCGGTTTCCAAATCAGCACCTCAGACAAACAAACAAACACTGCTAAGGATGTGTAATTTTTGTTGTTGTTGTAAAAAGTGTATATTCCAATATGTATCGATGCCTTTTAGTTTTTCCAATGATTTTTACACTATATTCCTGCCATCAGGGCCTTTTTGAATAAAAAAAATAAATGAGGAAATGTTGCCTTGCTCTGAGAAAAAAACACGCCAAGCTTTCCAAGTTATTTTTGTTCAGCGATAACACACCTAACACACTTACAGGGGTTGGGAGGCAGAAGAACTTATTTATTATTTATTTATTTTATTTTAAAGCTTATACACCGCGCCGTCTTCCCGAAGGAACTCCGGGCGGTTCACATCAAAACAAAACAGCAAATGATTAAATGCAACAAATAAACAGATAATAAAATCAATTCAAAGGACATAGTAACTAAAAAAAAACTTACATTTTACTGAGTCCATCTAACCCGGTATAATCAGCTCTGGTAATAGTTTACTATGAGTTCTCCAGCTTTCTTGTCCGGCTTGTATGAAGGAACGCGAAAAGGTCATTAAGTAGACGGATGTCTTGCTGGAGACCTGGGGTGATGCCTTCAACACTTATTTACAGTGGTACCTCAACTTACGAATTTAATCCGTTCCGAATGCATGCTCTTAAGTCGAACTACTGTAGGACCTCGGTATCCGCTGGGGGTTCCAGGCCTTCCCGTGGATAATGAAAACCGTGGATAAGAGAGAATGCCAAAAACCCCTCTACTGGACACTGGTTAGGCCTTACCTTGTCCCTTGGGTTCAGTTCTGGACACCACACTTCAGGAAATACGTTGACAAATTGGAACCAGTTGAGAGGAGAGCGACAAGGATGACCAGGGGGTTGGAAGCCAGACCCTGTGAGGAAATACTGAAATAACTGGGCATGTTTATTTTATTTATTTATTTTTGTCTTTGTTAACCGCCCGATTTTCCCGAAGGAGCTCAGGGCGGTGTACAACATGTTGCAAGAAGAACTTGCTCAAAGATACAACATCATACAAGAACAAATCAAATACAATATTATAAAATAATATTGTAACAGTATTAAAAAAACACACCAATGTAATAAAATAAAAATATGCAAGCCAAAATATGCAGCCAAACTACAGAAACAAACAACGGCAAGACAAGTCAAGAATCAGCAGAGAGAGGAGTTAAAAACAGGCCACTGAAACCCCAAAGACGACCCAAAACATTCCCTAAAGAGCAAGGTCTTCAATGCCCTTCTAAAAACCGGCAGCGATGCGAGTCCAGCTGCTTGATCTCGGCCAGCCGTTTGTTCCACTGTATCGGGGCGGCCACCGAGAATGCCCAATTCCAAGTTGAAATGTCCGATAACCTCGAGAAAATCAGACGGATGAGAGGTATGAGAGTATTTTTCAATGACTTGAAGGGTGGCCATACAGAGGAGGGCAGGACCTTGTTCCAGAGTGCAGGTCACATGAGAAATACTACCTCCAGGACGCTGGAGTATGGGCAGAGCAAGGCTGTCTTAACCATGCCTGAGGGGGGTGATGAAGCAGTGGTTCCCAACCATGGGTCTCCAGATGTTCTTGGACTGCAAACTCCCCAAAATCCAGGCCAGCCCAGTGGGTGGTGAAGGCGTCTGGGAGCCCTAGAACCTCTGGAGACCAAAAGCCGGAGACTCCAGTGATAAAGCATCTGCAGACGGGCGGTGATGGAGAAGGAGCCTTTGGAGGAACAAAGAAGCCTGAGAAACTCCATACAGTGCCCCCCCCCCGCCCTTTTGGAGTTCATATACTGCGGGACCGCTATATTGCGGGACCGCAGTATATGAAAAAAGGCCCCCTGGGGTAAGGGGGGAAAGTCCCTCGGAGGCCTCAGAAATGATTTTTGGTGATCCGGAAGTCACTTCCGGTTTGCAGGGAGGCCCTTTGGGGGCCTCCAGAAGGCCCATGAAGGCCCTCACCAGCCCATTTGGGGCAGCACCGAGCTGGGGGTAAGTACAAGAGCCCCCAGCTAGACACCCCCAGGCCTGACCCGACCTGCATCCGCATATTGCGGATTTTCAATTATCGCGGGTTGGCTCGGGTCCCTAACCCCCACGATAGTTGTGTGTGTGTGGGTGGGGGTGTCACTGTATTGGGGTAAGAGAGAGGAGAGAGACAGGCGTAAAAGGGAACATGCATTTTGTTTTGAAAGAAAAAAAGGTTTAACAGATAAAACTAGCCGATGCCTCGCTTCCTGCGGGACCAGTCATGGGAGGAGACCCTTGTCACCGCTCGTAGCCTTGACTGTCACCACTCACCATGGACTGACAAAATAGTTGGGTAATGGAGGGAGGGGGCTTGCCAAGCACCCCAACAGTGAGCGAACATGGAACCTAGATCAGAAAACCAATTGTTAACGGCCGTGAGAACAGGCAAAGCAAAAGCGATGAAACAGAGAAAAACTAAAAAAAAAAATGGATTAAGGTCAACTTGGCTTGGACTAAGGTTCTCCTGCGTCATCTAGATCCCTACACCGTCGCTCAAATGTTGTTTGCAATTCTTAACCACCTTCAACCATATGTATAAGCCTCCTCTAAGCATGGCAGTTTGGAACCAACCCATAATAAGCCTAATTCCAAGTGTTAGTCGAGATCAAAGCTAGGTAACGAGGTTTCCAACATTTCTCGCCACTCATCCAAGTGCTGGAATCATCATCATCATCATCATCTTACAACTGCAGCATTTGAAAGGACCCCTATGGATCCAGCTCCCTGTCAATGTGATGAATCAAACTTCTAATCTTTGGCTCCTAAGCCACTGAGCTGTCTAGGAACCTATTGCAAGGTTGCAAAAGTAACTTGACATAGTCTTTGCCCTGTTATTCCTTACGGCTTTAGTACTTTCTTTAGCTCTCTCTCTCTCTCTCTTTTGAAAAATCTGAAGATTGATAATGGCATAAAACTTCTAAAGAAATTCAAATTATATGTATCAAGACCTTAAAAGGTAGGCACCTTAATACATACCTAATACCTTTGAAATTAACTCTTGAAAATGACTAAAAATGTGACTTGGTACATCAATAGAGTACTGTAACTTTCTTCCTCATGTTACTTCTTCGCCTGTTTTTGCAGAGTTATTTTCAAAACAATTACGGGAAAGTAGCTAGTTACAAGTAACTATATTAGCTGTAACACATTACTCCCAAGTTTCTGTCCTAATTAGAGATGACCCATTGAGTCTTCGCAAAGGTCTTAGCAGATGTCATCTAAATCTTAACAAATCTCATAGATGTTCAATGAATCTGCCCCATTTGGAATGAAGAATTGGGTTTAGGAGTAGTGTTTATTATACAGTACTCCCTAAGCACTTCCAATCTCTCCTGATTTCGGAACTTAAGCAGGGTCGGCCCTGGTTAGTACTTGGATGGGAGGCCATAACATGTACTGTAGGTGCCTGGAGTAGGAACTGGCAAAACCACTCCAGTACTCCTGCCAAGAAAGCTCCATGGACATGGGGTCACGAAGAGTCAGTCACAACTGTAATGACACAACACGCACACACACTATTATTTTTCTTACTTTCAAAATGTGTATGGTAGCAAATACTCAAACTCATGACAGTAGCATTATTACAATTATGAGGCTAAATACTCTAAAATGATTAACAATGATAGAAAATGCTGATTTTTAGCCTTTTAGCACTGTTGCTAATAATGAACCCTACTGTCATGATATATAAGATAATACAAAGCCTACTTCTACACCTATTATGATTAAAATCATATAATGTTATTGCAATAATAATATATAAACATTAATAGGAAAATGGACGTAATAGATGTAATAAACGATATTAGGATTACTCCACAATTCGAAAGCGAGATCATTTTAGAAGAGCAGTCGAAAACGGGAGTAGATGAGTATGCAATACTGTATCATTGTATGTCTGTGAAGATTCTCAGTCATCCAGGTGAGTTTATCTGGAAGTTGAGTCATGGCTACTGGACTTCTTTTTTGAGAGATAGAAACGTTTCGCTGTTCATCCAAGTATCATTGTATGTTGAAGAAGCGGAAATGGGAAAGTGCTAAAATGTTTCTAGCCCTCATCGCTAAGGAGGACGAACCAAATATTTCAGCAGCGCTTCTCTCAAAGCCGCAGATGTTGATTTTTTTAAACTCTGGAGGACGAGTTAAATCGCGATCGCCGAGATGCCTTTCCTTCTTTGACCTTGCTTTTTCCTGATTTCCCCAAGCCCTCGCTCCCGGGGCTAAAAATTACACACCACGTCCCGCCTCCTCCGGCCGCAAGGATGCCTCCTCCTTCAATGGAGGACGGGGAAGGAAGGAGTAGGGGAAAAACAACCACCCAACCGCGGCCTCCGAGGATCTTTCCCGGGGCTTTGCTTTTCCTTGCCAACTCGGCGGCCTCTGCAGCAAGATTCCCTCATTGTGCACCGGGTGGCTGGGGGTGCAGAAAAGAGCGAGAGAAAAAAGGGGGTGGGATTTAATTCTTCCTCGCTTTCTTTTTAATCTACCAGGGCTTTGCAAGGATGCAAGTGGTTTTTCCCCTTTGCCTACTGCACACGCCAAGGATTAAAAAAATATATACTATATTGAGCAGAAAAAATATTATTTATTGTTTACTGCAGTGTTGCAAAAATTAGAATGCATGCAACGACAATGCATAATATAATATAATATATAATATTATGTATTATTATTGTTGTCGTTGCATTTATTTATCGCAGTGTTGCAAAAATTAGAATGCATGCAACGACAATAATACATATTTTATATATTATGTTATATATTATGTCATATTATGTATTACATTTATTTATTTATGTATTATTGTTGTTGTTGCTACATGCATGATCACTTCTATTTTCTGCAACACTGCTATAGATAGATAAATAAATAAAATAAATACATTTACTTCTGCTCGGGGCCGCCTTGCCTGCCTCTGCCCTAGATCTCTCCTTCCCACCCACCCTCATTTTTAGACCAGCACAGCCATGTTGGTTTTTTTCCCCTCCTCCTAAAGAGAGGAAGGGAGAGGAGAAGAGGGGGAGAAAAAAAAAGAGGCCAGCGCAGCCTTTTCCAAACCCTCCCTCCCTCCCTCCTTCTGCCCTCCGTCGCGGGGCATGCTGGGGCAGGTAGTCTCCCTTCCCCTCGGCGCGCACGAGGCCGCCCTGCCGGGCGAACTACCAAGCCCAGAGGCGCCCCGCGGTTCGCGCGCAGGCGCAGAACAAAAAAACGTGAGGGGGGGGAAGAAAGAGAATTAATAAAGGCCCCGTTTTGCCTTCCTGGCGGCCGGGGCTCGTGCCCCCCCCCGTCGGTCACTCCTCCCACGGCTCTGGGTTCAGGGTGAGCGGAAGGGCCCGCGAGCCGCCCCGAGACTTGAACGGTGTGTTGTGGGTGGGGGTTAGGGTTAGGGTGGGGGGCAGAGAGAGAGAGAGAGAGAGAGAGAGAGAGAGAAGGGGGGGGTCGAGAGAACCCCCCCACAAGGAGGGCAATAAAAAAGGGGGGAAGGCAGAGAGCAAAGCCCCCCCCTCAGACAAAAAGAAAGGGGGGTCGAGGGAGCAGGAAGGAAGGAAGGAAGGGGGGGCGCCCGGCTTTGTGAGGTGGCGGTTATTTCAACCCCCCCCACACACACACACTCCCTCAGGAGGTTATTTCTCTTCCTTTCTGTCTCCCCCCCCGTTCCTAGTTTTTGGGGAAAACACGACGCCGAAGCAACGGGTGAGTTTAAGGCGGGGGGGCAACTCTTCAGGGGTTTTATTTGAGGGGTGGTGGTTGGGGGGGTTGTTTCTTTGAAGGGCGGCCTTCCTTCTCCTCAGGCTTCGCCTTCTTGGGCGGCCCCCTCTCAAGCGCCCCCCCCTTTAATCCATCCTCTTATTTAGGCCTGAGGTAAAAATTGCACTCGCGGCGGTGGTTTGTGGGGGGGGCGGCGGCGGCTTGTGAGGCATTCTTGAGGGAATTTTCCACAGAGGCCGAGGTCGAGAGGAGTTTCGGGGGGGGGGAGGTCTATGTATTATTATTTCATTTTTTGTGTGTGGGTGGGCATAAATTTAATTTTTTAAAATTTTGTTTTATTTATTTATTGCTGGTGAATTTATTTATTTATTTATTCATTTATTTATTTTACATGCCATAGAGGTAAAACTCTGTGTTTACCGTAGAGGCAAAACTCTTAATTGTATTGGTCTGTATATAGTGTATATCTCATGACTAAGCCACCTTGGATCCTTTTCCAAGGAAAAAGGCAGGGTAAAAAAAATACTCTAAAATATATAAAATATTATTTATATATATATATGCCATAGAGGTAAAACTTTTGTTTACCATAGAGGTGACACTCTTAATTGTGCAGGACTGTATATATTGTCCCCTCATGACTGTAAGCCACCTTGGGTCCTTTTTCCAAGAAGAAAGGCAGAGTACAAAATACTCTAAAATCAATAAATAAAACTTAAAAATTTAATTTAATTTAAAATAAATTATTGATTAATGACTTATTTGTTTAGATGAGCCTTTGGAGCCTCCAGCCTTTTACATCTTAATATTCAGGTTTATATCAGCTGAGGGGGCCTTTTAAACTTTGCTGCTGCTGCAGCTTTAGTATTGTTTTTATGGTGTTTTTATGATTATTTTTAAATGCTTTTTTTGGGCTCTTTTTAATATTTCATGTCTGTGCTGTTTTTAATATACTGTACTAAATTATTGTTGTAAGCCGCCTTGGGTCCCTTCTGGCAAGAAGGGCGGCGTAGAAATAAAGTTTATAATTATTATTATTGGAAGGAGGGCAGAGTTTTTCTTTTTTTTAATTTTAATTTTAAATTTCCGTCAGGGTTTTCCTGCTTCATCCTTGCGGGCGACTAACTTCTGGATTGAACCTCCGCCCAGTAACGCAACATTTCCAGTTTAAGAAAGACTGGATTGCAGAATCCTAACAATGATTGTTGTTTTTCTATAGCCGGAGGAACGGGCCTGGACAGGGCAGGGAAGCTGGAACTTGGGAGTCAGAAAAGAGCTTTCCCATAAAAAAGACTCCTTCCTTGGACAAGGGTTGTCGCTGCTGCTTACCATGCATTTTGTGGTGTGGTGTGGGTGGGTGGAAACACGCCCCTAAGTTAAGGCAAGCTTGTTTAATTAGGGGACATGTAAAAAAGTGACTTGGAAGAGCAAGAAATGGGAAACAGAAGCAAACCAGTGAAGAAAAACCCGACAGAAAACTCCGGATTTGTTTACTACTGACCTGGGTCGATTGTCTTAATATTAAAATTCAGAATTTTAAATTTCTGTATCTGTATCTAGCTAGATATTATGTATTATATGTGTTGTATCTACATACATTAAGGATTAACAATATACAGCCCCTATTTACCAAGAATTGTAAACAGTACAATAATATTAATCTATAATAATATATTGTTTAATAATAATACATTTGAATTCATAGTGTTAATCTATAATAATACCTTTATTTACACACACTCCCCAGTGCTTATTGAGAGAGAGAGGAAGAATTCTTTTAATTTGTGTAATGGGTGCAATTGGGTTGCATTTTAAAAATCTTCAGTAAAATGAAAGAATTATGTTAGGAAAAATAACAGCTTTAATGAAAGAGTAAACTTTTTACATGACTGCACATTTTCTATTAGGCGAGGCGTGCTTTAGATTATTTTCTAAGGGGAAGAATACTAAGGTTATGACATAGCTATCCATCAGGATATGAAAACTTCCTTAAGTTATTTTCCACAGGAAAAGATTGAGACATTTTTATTAGTCAGCTTTGTAAGTCATCTTGGGAGCCTTCTTTACTATAAGAGCCTTTAAAATTCCTTAATATTAAAATACATCTTTTTAGCGACTTCTATACTTCAGAGGTGGCAATGGCGGTTTAATTCTCTGTTACTGCCATAAGCTTGTTTATACATTTTTGTTACTTGCCATGATTAAGTGGTAACAGTCCATAGTTAGCTCTCCAGCCCGCTTCCTGGAAAATGAGGCAAAAGACCAAAAGGCACAATTATTATGTTTTTAATGACAACAATCAGTTGTTCAATAGCGGAACAGTTGCTCTGATCTGATTCTGGCGTGGGGTTTGAGCCATTAATAATAATATTTGTTGATCTCCACAATCCTGTTGAAAAGTTGTTTTAGAAAGGCCTCTCTCCTTTATTTCAGAATGGAAAAAGAGGAAGGAGCCTGGGAGAAAACTTACTAAATGTTTTCTTTTAACCCTTCTCTCTCCAGTGGATCTTGTGGGGCTGGTCTTCTTTAGACTCGGCTCCCTAAATAACTCAATATTCCGTAATGCATATACAGTACTAGTTTACATTTGCTCTCCCCTTTGCTCCTTGGCTGACCGGTAGCATACTTGTACAGTACTGTATTTCCTTTTTATCTCCTCATAATAGCCACCTTGTGCAGTAAATCAGTGTGAAAGGGTGAATGACTGGCCCAAGGTCACACAGTGGGTTCCATGGCTCTTGGCAGATAATATGAACCTTTCCACACAAAATGCCATATGGTTTATCCTTGCATCATTTTCTAGGGAGGGAAGAATTTTGCATCAATCTTGCGCACTATTTCTTCATATTGTGTATGAGAGACCTCAAGAATCATGGAGAAATTTCGAGCAGGAGCTTATATTTATTTATTTTCAGAGTATTTTTTTACCCTGCCTTTCCTAGGAAAAGGACCCAAGGCAGCATGGTATAGCTACAGTTAATTTATTCTGGGGTTCTCTGTATTTGTGGGGATGTTTAAAATAATGCGCTCTGTTCCAGTCAAGATTGTCTCTTGATAATTCTTTATGTTTTGTGTGTTCTCCAGTTCCCCATCCTGTTGCAAACATGGTAGCTAGAGGAAAGGCTCCCCGACCCTTATCCCCCACCCACTTCAGTTCTGAAGGGAAACTTTCTTCTCCTTTTCCACAGTTACGTCTTAAAAATGAAGATAGGTTCCTCCAAGGAAGGGCTGTGCCTTTACCTTTTTCTCTTAGAATGTTCTCTATGTCGGGAGTGGGACCTCCAGATACTGTAATTCTCATCAGAATGGCAGGTAGTTATGTGTGGCCTTTATGACAATTCTAACTTACGGCAACCCTTTCCCTGGGTTTTCTAGATAGGGCAGATTCAGACAGAAGTGGTCGATCATTCCCCTCTTCTGGAGACTGCAGCTTGCCCAGGGCCACCCAGGCTGACTATTCTCCCTGGAAACTCACAACCTCTGTCAGAGAACTAAACCACAGAGCTTATGGACACCTCAGTCCAGTATTCAGAAGGCTGTAAGTAGCTGTGCATTTGTCTTCTAAAGAGTTTGTTCTGAGGTTTTTAGTGGTGATGCTGATTTTTAATACAGTGGTACCTTGTATAAAGGAATTAATTTGTTCCAAATGAAATTATGTTAAGCAAATTTTCCTTTATACAAATTTCCCATAGGAATGCAATGAAAACAATTGAAAATCGTGACCGTTTTTTATGTTGTACAGATTTGCCCCATAGGTGATTTCCCCTATCTCTGGAATGTTTTATGTTGTACAGATTTTATGTTATAGAAACTGTTTGTTATACGAGGGTCCACTGTATTTGTATGGTAGCTAGCAATCTAGGTAATTTATAAATTAATAATATAAAGTTATATCTTTGGGAACTCTTTTGTTAAAAGGATAACATGCAGTGAGAGGAGAATGTAGGGTATTTCCTTCACCTTTTTGTCAATAATTTCTTCCCTCGATCCTTTCTGGAAGGTGGTGCTTGGCTTACGATGTAAAATCACACACACAGGCCAAGTGGCAAGAAATCTGTTGACTGATCCTACAGAGAAATGAGCAGCATAAACACTTGACTTAACATTGCAGTTTTGTATAAGTTGTAGGACATTTCTGAACATTGTCAACCACCTTGAATTTGTTTGGCAGAGGATAACGATATGAAAGTGTTAAAATAAAGAGAGGCAAATTTATGTGGAGGTCAAGTGTGCCTAGGATTACAGTGTGACTACCCATAGGTACCCAGAAATAAGTCTAACTCCGTTCAACAGAGCTTACTTCCAAGGGTATAATAGGATTGTAGTCTAAGTCTGTTATCTGTTCTTTCCCTTCCTCCAATTTCTCTAATGGACATGTATATACACTTCTCTTCTATTTCCCCAATAGAACTGTCTGAATGGAACTTTTCATCATTTTTTCCTACTTGGCTGTCTGCTAAGTGCAAAATCCTATATTGGGAAGTTGTCATCCTTTGCTAGTACTCTTGCTGAAGCTCTTTCTGGAAGTTTTAAGACTCTATTCCATGATTATTTCTTTATTGAGGATTAACAAATGAACCTGTCTTCCTTCTGTTGATACCTGTTAGTTTTACCACTTACCCATCATATTGCCGAGGGATATCTCCCTTTCCCCCCACTCCAAAGCAAAAAACAAAACAAAAAAACCAAAGTGGCTGCTTATATATCACCTCATACCACTTCAAGTAGTCTGTAGGCGGTGTACAGTTTTAATTATATTATGCAGGCTACACATTGCCCCCCCCCCCCAGCAAGCTGGGTACTCATTTTACCCAACTCGGAAGGATGGAAGGCTGAGTCAACCATGAGCCGGCTACCTGTTATTGAACCCTAGGTCGTGAGCAACAACAACAAAAGTGTTCCTGGACTGCAGCTCCCAGAAACCCTGTCCAACATAGCTAGTGGTGAAGGCTTCTGGGCACTGTAGTCCAAGAACACCTGGGCTACCGTGAAATTGTGAATTTAATGGAGTCTTTCCCCATTCCATCCGGGAGAGGCTGTGTACAGAATCTGGGCTTTTTAAAATATGCTCTGCCTTTCCCTTGGCTCTTGGAGGCTGCATTTATAAGTGTCTATGCATCCAGAGTGCAGAGGTTTGCACAGGATCTGCTTAAAGGAGCAGGGAGACATAGCAGTACAGTGGTACCTTGACTTACGAATTTAATCCGTTCCAAATGCATGCTCTTAAGTTGAACTGTTCTTAACTCAGGGTACCTATCTAAAAAAATAAAAAATAAGTTTAAAAATCAAATAATGAAAAAAACATATTTGTTAAGTCGAGCAGACCGTATCTAAAATTTGTAAGGTGGCAGTTAAAACGCCAACAGTTTTCCGCTGTTAAGTCGAGCTCCTCTTCAGTCGAGCTGCTGTTCATTCAGGATATCACTGTACTGCCTGTGTGAATCCCTCCCTCTGACCTTGAGTATGCCCATATGCCAGGGTTTTGCAAGCTCCAGATTGTGCTCTGATGCCCAACTGTATTGCTGTAATAAACATGCCATTAGGTTAGAGTTCTATAGCAGAAGACCCCCCCCCCCACTATTTTTATTTTCCTATTTTTAAAATTATCTTCCTCCTCCAGGGAACTTGAGGATCTCTTTCCTCTGTCCATTTTTTCCCTCACAGTAGTTGTTTCAGAGAGTGAAGGGGACCAGAATATGCAGTGATTTTTGTGACAGAGTGAAAACGTGAAGCTGTGCTCCCTACCTACCCACCCATTCAGTTCTAGTCTGAGAATTCCCATCTGAAGGGAAGTGGCCTCACGCAGCCAAGAGGAGGACAGAAAGAGTCTGGGTAGGTCAGGTAGAAGTTCTGGCTATCCAGATAGGGGCCAGCTAGATCCCTCCAAGGTGTGAAGACTGTCTGTCATCATCCATAGTTATCTCTGGCATAACAATTCCTGTCTGCTGTTCTAATAAGGGTCCCTGATAGACCTCTCTGCTTCCAAAAAAATTTCCCAACTAACCAAGTGTCTGTTCCCATTTGTTTGTTGAACTCCACAACTTTTCTCTTAATTGGGCATTATGTGAAGTAGTCGCCTTCTTTCGTCGGTCCTGAATTCCAAGGACAGCTTATCTTTGGTCTCTTACTATTTATTTATTTATTTTTGAGTACTTTTACCCCACTTTTCTCCTTGGAAAAGGACCCAAGACGGCTTACAGTAAGGAGAGACAATGCATTACAATTAAGACATACTGTATTCACTTTGAGAAACAGGGAATTGAAGGGTATCATACAACTTTAGATGGCAATATTAAAACTAACAATTAATAACATAATGCCAGTGCAGTCACACAAGGAGAGATATAAGCACAAAGTTACAACTGGTCATAAACACAGAGCCTGTAGCCATGTATGGTAGATTGATAAAAATTCACAGTAGGTGGCCTATCATTCAAGGAAAGCTTGCCTGAAAAGAAAGGTCTTTGTCATTTCTGGAAAGACAGCAGAGATGTGGCAGTCCTGGCTTCTAGTGGGAGGGAGTTCCAGAGTCTGGGCACAGCAGCCGAGAAGGCCCTTTCATGGGCTCTCACATGACATACTTGTGAGGGTGGTGTGATGGAGAGAAAGGCCTCTCCTGATGACCTTAACACCCAAGCCGATTCATTCTGTGAGATTTGATCTTTGAGGTGGCTTGGACCCAGGTTGAATAGTGTTTTGTAGGTTAAGGTCAGCACTTTGAATTGTGCCCTGTTTTATGAAATTACATTTTGAGTATGAAGCCATTAGAGTGAATTGAGCTGACTACAGTATATAGTACAATGGTAATATAGTATGTACTGTAGTAGTATGGTACAACCTGCCAATAGAGTTTGTTTTTAAATATCTTAAATGGAGAGTAGTTAATATTTTAATGGTCTTGAGCTGTAAATACCGTCCCATCCCTACGGACCAATAGGAGGCAAGGTGCTGTGCCATACATTTTAAAAAAAAACATGTGATCAACAGGAGTTTTTGATCTTCTGTCTTAAAGTGAATTTCTAGGAAACGTTAAGCTGGCTGGATATCAATCCAGCTGTGGAGCCAAGGGTTGGGCATTTGATCAGGTCACTCTATGTGGACTTCCTTGGGCAGTTTATATAGTTCCGTGGGACCCCCAGAAGATGGGAATGGTAAACTGCTTCTGCGTATTTGCTACCTGGAGAACCCTGGGAAGAGTTGCTGTAGGTCAGAACTACAGATGATGATGATGATGATGATGATGATGATGATGAAGCATTCTTGCAGAGTAAGATTCTACACTAGGTTAAAGTTAGCTTTCAGACGTTGCTGATGGATTGATTGGGCTGAAGAGCTCACCTGAAGCATACACGTCAAAGCGGTGTAGAAGGCCAGTTGCAACAGTTAAGGGGGAAATTCAATCATCAAATACTTTTGATCTCATGTCTGTTTATGGTATTGGTCAGCATGAATGACAAGCACAGCGCTGCCCAGTCTAAAAATGTTTAGAAAGCATTGATACTTTTTACTGAGTTAGAAACTTGTGGAAGGTCTCAGAAAGTAAGTGGACACTTAATATGGAAGGTGCTTAAGCCCCTGTAGAGATACCTACTTGATGGTTTTAGAATTACTGTACAGGATTATAAACAGGGTTTCCACTTTCTGGAAAGTCGGAGAAATGGAAACTGGTCTGGGAAAGTCAGGGAAATTGGTGTGAAGTCAGGGAAATTGTGATTAAAATACTGTATATTCAAGCAGTGGAGATTTGACCTGCTGCTGCAAAAGCATGATTTGATCTTGTGGCAACTGGAATGGAGAAGTAGCAGAATGCAAGTAAAACTTAATCAATCAATCAATCAAACTTTATTACGGTCAGTGACCAGTAAAACTTAATGGTTCCCTTTTCAAGCTCCACCTTCTCAGCTCCATCCCCAGTAACCAGCCTCCTGTTTGTTGCGTTCTGTCCCAGCCTGGTTTCCAAAGCCTGCCTGTAGCATTTGCAGAGCTAGTTAGAATGTTTAGCGACATACAAAGTTTAAATGTCTGTTTTCCTCTCTACCTGCTAGTACTGGATTTAAGTTACATATAAAGATAAGCATATTTTGGGGTCATGTTTATGCATATGGAATAGACGTTTTGTCTCCTGCTCCACCCAGCACAGAGTTGCAAATGAGTTTTGCTGCTGTTGGATTTCACAAACAGCTGGCGGTTTTTCTACTCGACCCCATGCAAAGTAAATCTTGCAAATATGATTTCTTGTTCCTGCTGGCGTTGGCTCTCGCGCCCTCTTCCCTGACTTCTCCCATGCATTAAGGTTACAAATGAGGGTTGTCTGCTTCTCTAGAGTGCAGAAATGGTCTGCAAACATGTAAACTGCACCTCCTTTCTTGCAGCTGATCTGCTCATTACACTTTCTGGAGCCAGAAATTGAAAGTGAAACTTTCCCCGCTTGGGAAAGTTCCTACTTGGCCAGAAAAAAAAAAAAACACACCAATCTGCTAAACATCTTGGTGTCAGGCAGGTGGTTCTGTGTACGGCTGTAACCGAAACCCCATTTTGAAGATGGCTTCTAAGAGGACAGCTTTTAATATGAAGTGGCTGGATTTCAAACTTCATCCTGACTTCATTCCATGGCTATTACCCGTTGCTGGAGACAAAAGCAAAGGTTATTGTAAAGTGTGCTACAAAACCTTTGAACTCAGTAATATGGGAATTAGAGCCGTGGAGTCCCATGCACAAGGATTGTTACATCAGAAGAACCTGAAAATTAAATCCAGCGAACAGTCCATCGCAGTATGTTTAGGTTCAAAGCCAAGCGCAAGTGCCGCTAGTAAGTAAATATCATCTCTTCCAGAAAGGCTCTCTCACCCATTCAAAAATGAATTTACTCTATAAGCTACTTACTCTTGTTGTTGTTGTTGTTGTTGTTGAACTGTTGACCTCATATTTTGTATAGACATGTAAAATTTCCAGAGATTTTAAAGCCATGGGGTGGGGAGGGGAACTGAAGAAAAACAGAAATACTTGGAAGTTTCAGAGAGGGTAGCCGTGTTAGTCTTTTCAAGAAATTCAGGCAAAAATTAAAGAAAAACAAAACAAAACAAAAGACACAAACATGTGGCACCTTAAAGACTTACCCCCCCCCCAATTTTCTTCAACGTTTCTGGAAATTTTCATCTCTAAATCTGTATTGCAGAGATTTTTTTTTAAAAAAGTATTCCACATGTGCCTAAAATAATTTGTATTCAAAGTGCCTTTGTCTCTCTCTTTCTCTCCCCCCCCCATTCATTTGTAGCAAAAATGGCTCAAGCGGCTATAGCAGCAGCATCTGGCCATGAGGAGGATTCCACTGAAAGCAGAATGGTTGTTACATTCCTCATGTCTGCCTTGGAATCAATGGTAAGATGATGTTGGCGGCTCCTGGGACGTTGTTGTTTTTCACTTTTGTGAGGCCTCTCCTGGCTTATACCTCTCTGGGTGCTCTCCTGCACACAGGTTCATTACATCGTTTCCATTTTGCATCACTTCACTCATCAGAAGGAGGCAAAATGAATGCATCTCTGTCTTTTGTTAACCAAGGCTCCCCCCCTTCCCTAAAGAGTTTTCATTCTCGGTCATAGCTGTCTTGTGGCCGCTTGTCTGCCAATCTACTTTTCTTTTTCCTTTCCCCTCCTTTTTCTTTTTTGCCATGTTTGTGTGTGGTGTGTGCCTTTTTAGATACTGAGCCTGAGGGCGGGGACTGTCTTGTTTTATTGATCTGTAAACAATTTGGAAGGTGAAGGTCAAGATGGAGACATAAATTCTTCAAAGACAATAAAAATAGCTCTAACTAGATTCAGAAACAGCATCCTTTTATGCCACAGGCAATATGCCTGCTTTTGTATTATTCTGAGCTAGACAACATATTCATTTATCCCAAATGTGGTCTAGTTGCAGTCAGTCTTTCTGAGAACTAAAGACGAACATCTTTCCCACCACCTGCTCTCTGATCCTTTTAGCTGGAGGATCCAGCGTCAGGTCTTAAGGCTTTTGTGAGCCTGATAAACAGTCCTCCCGGGGCAGTATTTAACTGTTATGCTGGAGGTGTCACTTCTCTGGTGTAGGGCAAGCAATTGTTCAGCGGCGTAGTTGCAGATTTTACAAGAAGTCTGTGTCACTTTGGAATCTTCCATTCTTTGAATTGCTGTAGATCAAAAGCTGAAGAAGAACCAACCGTATAATGTGGTTGGGGAAAAAAGCAAATGCAATTTTAGGAGACACTAACAGAAGTAGAGTCTTTAAATCCCAAGGGGATAAAGCTGCCCCCCCCCCATTTCAACACTGGTTAGGTTTCCCCAAGAGTACTGTTAAGAACATCACGCTTTAAGAAAGATGCCAACAAACTGGAAATATGATACCACTTTTCAATTACAGTGGTACCTCATCTTATGAATTTAATCTGTTCTGAGTGCATGCTCTTAAGTCAAACTACTCTTAAGTCAGGGTACCTATCTAAAAAATTTTAAAAAAGTTACAAAATAAAAAAATAAAAAAAAATGTAAGTCGAGCAGACCATAACTAAAATTTGTAAGGTGTCAGTTAAAACACCCAACAGTTTCCCACTCTTAAGTCGAAGTGCTCTTAAGTCAAGCTGCTCTTAAATCGGGGTACCCACTGTACTTGAAAAGCAGTCATAGAGTGGAAGGGCAGCAATCATCCCAGAGAGCAGGGCTCAAGCTACAGGAAGCCAGATTTAGGGTTAAGGTCAGAACTGCTTTGATTTTGATTCCTACCTCCAGCAGAAGGCAGCCTCAAGGAACACTGGCATTGCAGGCCCAAGTGCAGGTGTTCTACTTTGAGTCCCCATCGTGGGAATAGGGCGGTATACAAGAGCTAAAATAAATAAATAAATAAATACTTTAGCCGCCTGATACAAGCATGCTTGCCTGTGTGCCTTCACTGCCTACGCTGTGTCTCAGCTTTCAATTACTGTATTGGCTTCTCCGTTTAAACGGAACTTGCAGTTGCAGAATAACCTGAAGCGTCTAAAGCTCGAGAGCCTTTGTCAAGGCCCCTGGTAACCGAAGGCTCTCTGTGAGGCATCTCCTTCAGAGCCTGACTTCTCCGTGCGTCTGCCCTGATTGTCCCTCTTGCTACTGCAGCCATTAAGCAGCCGACCTTCTCTCCCGCAGTGCAAAGAGCTGGCCAAGTCGAAGGCAGAAGTTGCCTGCATTGCTGTGTACGAAACCGATGTGTACGTGGTTGGGACCGAGAGAGGGAGAGCCTTCGTCAGTACAAGAAAAGATTTCCAAAAGGATTTTGTGAAGTATTGTAAGTTTGAATCAGAATGTGTCCCTCACAATCACATGGCTTCCTCGGCTGTTTCTTGTATCGTGTGTGTGTGTGTGTGTGTGTGTGTGTGTGTGTGTGTGTGTGTGTGTGTGTGTGTGTGTGTGTGTGTGTGTAGACACACACACACAGAGTTTATGTCCATCTGGAAGTCACCTAGACTTGGAAGCAAAGTAGGAAACTTAAAGAATAATCAAGTAAAACGGGGCTACTTGGATACAGGACTGTGTGACTAGGGAGAAATTCAATCAATCAATTTATGCCATTTTATGCCTACAAGCATGTGTTTAAAAAAAAAAGAACTAGCCTATGGACAAGATGATGCAATTAAAGTGGCCCACTTCTAGTCAAAAAGAGTCTAATTATCTTAACATTTTAATTTATTTATACATGTATTTTATGTGTCCCTAATTTTAAGTTGTGCAACACTTTGGGTTAGAGACCCACCAGTAGACCGAGCTGGTTGGACCACCCATGCCCTGTTCACCCACCTAGTTTATTTGTTCCAGCTCTGCTCCCTCCCTGCTTTTAATGGGAGACAGTACAGTGGTAACTTGTTTAAAGGAATTAATTCGTTCCAAATGAAATTCTGTTAAGCAAATTTTCCTTTATACAAATTTCCCATAGGAATGCATTGAAAACGGAGTAATCCCTAATCACGACCATTTTTATGTTGTACGGATTCGCCCCATAGGCGATTATGTTAAGCAAATTTCCCCTATTTCCGGAATTTTTTATGTTGTACAGATTTTATGTTATACAAACCATTTGGTATACGAGGGTCCACTGTACCTTGCATTTCTGGTTTCTGTATTGTAGGTGTTAACGAAGAGGCAAAAGCCGTAGAACTGCAAAAGTCAAAGTCGGCATCGCTGGATAACAGGATGACAGTGGATATTGTGGAGATGGAAGCGCTTAGGAAATCGGTGGAGGATTACTTCTGCATCTGCTACGGTAAATATTTTGTTGTAAGAAGCAGGCTGCACTGCACTGTAGAAGGGAGATGTATTGAATCCTAAGCTGAGAATCCATTGGATCTCCCTTTGAGGAAGGCAGTGACCCAGAAAAGTCACGAGAGAGGTGTTTTAATCCTAGCTTGGCATAATGGGGGACTAATTTGATAGAGAACCTTGTTGTCCATTTCTTTAAGCATAGTGGAAATAGTACTTCACAAAACTTGCAAATCAGAGGGATAGAATAGAATACCTGTGTATGGGGTAGAATACCTGTGTATGGGAGCACAGCAGAGGGATGAGGGCCTATGTAGCCTATGAGCTGAACTTTAGCCATCCAGTTCTACCCCTTGCTTCGTTATACAGTGTTCTGCTCTCTTCGCTGACATATTCAAGAGATTAGTTATTGGTGTTATTCTGTAACCAGCCTAACATGGAGTTCCATTAAAATCACATAGTTGCCCTGTAAAACTGCAGTTTCGTGGGAGTCACGCCAGCAAATATCTCTCTCCTCCCCCACCCCCCCAGGAGCATTATCCAGCAGTGACAGCATTTGGCTGTGAAATAGTTGGACAGAAAGAATGGTTAGAATAATTTTGAGCTTGATGGTTGGAGCAAGAGTCGGGGAAAGGCCCAGAATGCATTGAGGGCACACGGGCTGCACTTGAGCTTGGCCTCCAGCTGGTGTGACGCCTTTGTCAAATAACATATTGCACTCCTCCTCCCCCTCCCGCTTTAGGTAAAGCTTTGGGGAAGTCCACTGTTGTACCCGTGCCGTATGATAAGATACAGAGGGACCCATCTGCTGTGGTGGTTCACGGTCTCCCAGAAGGACTTGCCTTTAAACATCCCTCCAACTACGACGTGACGACGCTCAGGTGGATTCTGGAGAACAAATCCGGGATCTCGTTTGTCATCAAGAGGTGCGATAGACTATTCCTCTTCTTTGATTTCTTTGGGAGGCACACATGTTGCCTCTCAACAGAGACTCTGCAGAGTGAAATGTGTGTCGGTAAAGTTGCAAAGAGTCTCAATAAGGACAGGGTTTCTTGTGTAGACCTCTTACTGTTAGATAAAGAATAGGTTGTGGGTGCCAGTTCTTGGGGTGCAGCTCTTTGCTGCAAGAATTCATGCCCACATAAAGGCTAAATTTAGGTCAGGTAATGCCTAAGCCAGGAGGACAGGGTCGCTCAGTGATCCCCTCCGGTGATGGGACGGGATTGGCATTATCATTACAGAATGTGGCTTGATGGCATTGACCTCATTTCTTACTGATAACTGGTCCTAGCAAATAGTAGTTCCTTCACTTGAATTAGAACTGGCTGTAGTTTTGTTCTGTTCCACATTGTGTGTTTTGAAAAGTCAAACGTTAAAACATAAATGTGGATTGCACTGCTTAATTGTGTAGCTGAGCAGTGAGCCAGGCAGCCATTGCTTGAGTATTGTCTCTGCTCTCTCATCTCTCTGCTCTCTCTCTCCTTCTCCTTCTCCTCCCCCCCCTCTCTCGTTTAGAATGGGTACAGTACTGTAACTCTGTTTTTCTTACTGAGGTGGTTACTGAGGGGGAAACATGCGTTGAGTGCACATGTTCTCTTAGTTCTTGCATAACTGTACTTTTAAAATCATATAATGCCTTTTTTTAAATGTAGGCCGTTCCTTGAGCCAAAAAAGCATCTAGGTGAGTACTTGCTTATCTGTTCTAAATAAAAACATTTAGATTGAATTAGATACACTGTTGTTGTTTTTTGTTTGTTTGTTTCTTGCTTTGCAAATAGGTGCTTAATTATGTAGAACTAGTATTTATAAATTAAGTATTTGAATCCTGAAGCAGATTCTGGCTTTTATTTCATCCTTGTAATTTTTGCGTGGACATTTTTGCTCCTTCACTTTTCCCCCTCAGTAGTGCTTGTGAAGGAGTTGAATTTAACAATTATTTGTTTAAAATGATCCTTATTTTTATCTTTTTTAAAGATGAAATTTGAAATAGCAAATAACTTGAACATTGTTCAATTATATATTTGTTTGAGGGGACCCTGAACTGACATAAATTATTTATAGACAGCAGCTAAGACAGGTGTGCTGATAAAATACATTTGAGAAACAAGTTACAAGAACCTCAGTTAAATCTAATGTACTGCACTGGCAAGTTTTCCTGGACCTGTATGCTGACACAACCAGTTAATTGCTGGCCTTTGGAGGTGGCACTTATCAAATTGGTGTTTGTCAAAGATGGGTCTGTTTAATTGTCCAGGAGATGTGGCAGGGCTGACCTAGAAGCCTTTACAGGTATCGAGATTATTTCCGGACTCAGGACCCTTGGAGTTAAAATGTCACCCTAATGTTTTTATACTCACCTCTCCTAGTTTCCAAAGCCTAGTAGAAACACCACCCAACCTGTTTTGGGTTGGAGCTGTGATAGTGGAGTTTGGTGAACATTCTTCCATGACAGAAGCCAAGTGCTGCCTGTGCAGTGTCACACATAAATAGCAGTGGCATGTCTCTCGAGTTAGATAACAACACTTACATACCTTTCTTTCAGCATGTGTTCTGTTTGAATGTTAAATTGTACATCCAAAATGCTTTCCCTCCTCCATTTAGGGCCTCGCATTGTGGACTCCACACACACAGTAATCTCCCCCGGTGGAAGGTAAATTATATTTTATACTTTCTAAATGGCTACTAATTCTGGCCCCTCCCCAAAAGCTTTTTTTCTGGTGTCAGTAAGCATGGGCCAGACAAGATTTATTGATCTATTTTTTTCATTCAGAATATGTTCCCTTGCTTTTGGTTTGAAATTTACAAAGCTGTTTGCAACCTTTTCAAACAGTAATACTTTTTGTTTTGTCAAAAAGGAATTGGAAATAACAATATATTTAGATGTCAGCAAGTAGTTCAATTAAATTAAAATTCTGCTAGTAGGTTTTATTTACTGTCCAAAGGCCACAAGATTAGATATCACAGTAATTAAGTGCCCTGGCTTTTCCTTGCCACCCATTTACTTAACTGATGCACTTTAAAAAAATTGAATATTCCATTTGAAATCATAAGATACTCATCCTTGTGTTTGTGAAGAAAGGTATGAAGCTAGTCTAGTGTTCCTGCTAATTGCGTAATCTTGATTATGGCCTGATTTTTTCCCCAGTTTATCTCCTTTTGCTTTGTATAGGGCTGTGTAACAAAACTGTGTGTGTGGAATATATCACTTGGATTTGTTTGTGTTGCTTCCACTTTTATGAGTATATTGTTTAGGGATAGAACACACGCTTTCCATGTAGAAGCTCCTGGGTACAACCAGCATCTCTGCCTGGGCATAGTTGGTAATTTATTGTTAACAGCAACAGTACTAGTATTGTTGCACTTTGTGTGTTACATATCCTTTTTTAATATCTTTGTCTAGTGGCCCACCCATACAGGTGAAGACTGAACCCAGTGAAGATTCTGGTAGGTAGTTCTACCTTCCCTTTAAATATTCATTTCTTGACCATGCTGTAGAAGGCACATATGTATCAGGCCTTCCAGGTGTACTTAGTCTGCAGCACACCCCTCACCGTTGTCTGTGCTAGTTGTGGATGATGGGATTTATAGTTTAATAACATTTAGAGAAGCCATCCTTGTTTGACACTTTATTATTTCACGGTGCTTTGCAGATCAGAGTTCTGTGAGCTTGCCCAATGCTTTGCTGCATTGGTTACTATGAGGCAAGGGATGCCTTGTCTCGATGCCACCCAGATAAGTCAGGATCACTAGGTTGCATTCACAGGGAATGTATAATCCCATCACAATTGTCCTGTTCCTCCACTGGATTCTCTGCCCATTTCTCCCAGATATTTTCTGTTGTTCCTTGACTAGATGCCTTTTGGTTTTCTAGGGGCCAATTCCTGGCGGCTTGCAAGGGTACATGGGAGAAGTGAAAGCAAAGCAAAGTGTTCTGCTTATATACCGCCCCATACCACTTTAAGTAGTCTCTGGGCAGTTTACAATTTTTAATTACAGTGTGCAGGCTACACATTGAATCCCTATTGTAGCATCTTAGTCCCTTAATTTGGGCTCAGCAAGGTCCCTGGTGAATTACAAGATTTGAGAGTTCTTTTCCCTCGAAAATCCCATTTCATGGAAACTCATCAGAGGAAGAGCCCACCTGGAAATCAGGAGAAATTTCCTGACGGTGAGAGCCATTAAGCAGTGGAACAGCTTGCCTCCCAATGTTGTAGGTGCCCCATCGGTGGAGGTTTTCAGGAAAAGATTGGACAGCCATCTATCTGGGATGGTATGAGGTCTCCTGCCTTGGGCAAGGGGTTGGATTCAAAGACCTCCAAGGTCCCTTCCAACCCTACGATGATTCTGTGATTCTAACGGCTATGTTTGGTCAGCCACCTGCAAACATAATAAGGCCTCTCCACCTATTAACAATTAGGACCTATGATTAAATGGTGTGAACATCAAAAGCTCAGTAGTTAGCTGTTCATTTATATACCGTTGTCACAAGACCAGTGGCACTTGAATGGCTGGTTAATAGATCCGCAAGAAGATTGAAATGTTTATTTGTAGAAGGAATATGCTTCTTTCCAATTCCCTCTGGATTGCCCTGAAGGCCATGTTAGGGTTCTGGTGATTTCAGAGGGGTTTTCTCTGACTTTGGGCATGAGACAGAACATGACTGCATAGGAAATTTGGCCCAGACGAAGCTGCCAGTCGCTTGTATACAACTGGCATCAGGCGCTCTGTTAGGTTCTGCCCAGTCAAGATATGGGGCATCCCCAGTATGGCTTGCTTCCAGCTTTCTACCAGCTGCTTCTGGTAGAAAGAACAGCACAAGATTGCTGAGTGCAAGTTGATTCAATCTCCTTTTCCAGCTGAACTGAATAGATTAGTGTGTATTATGGTCAGCAGTGCAATCAGGTAAACCTTCATCTTTTCCTTTGTGATTGTAATGTAAATCCATGTGGCAGTTTTCTCCTCAGTCTTACTTCACCTGGGGGCCCATCCTGCATAGGTATAAAGCTTATTGTCATTGGATGTGTGATAGGACTATGCCTTGTTACAAACTGATGTTTGGATTTTTTTTTGAAGTAATTATAGGCTTGTTTTATTAAAACTTGGCTTCCTTTCATTCTGTCTGCGATTATCATACTGACTCTCTTAGCAAACCCCCCAGCCACTCACGCTGATTTATAGAAAAATGCTGATGCTAACTCGCAATACCATTTGATATGCTTATGATGTGGGGTATGACAAGTTATAATTTTATAATTTTGCATATTGTCTTATTAAAATGTTTAATTGAAAAAAAAACACAATTTTTCAAGACAACTTGAATAAATTCAATTTCTTCTCCTCCCATATTGGTAATGATTGGATTGAATACGATATTTGGAATCCATTACATGGCCTTTCACGCAGACACATTGGTTGCCTTTGCACTCCTGTGGTCTCCAGCGACTGAGGCTTGGCTTCCCAGTTGTCTGTGTGAGTGAGTGACACTTCTTCTCTCCTTCAGGACTGGAGCTGGTGACTATCAAGGAAGAATCAGAGGACCCCGAATATTATCAGTTTAACATTCCAGGTAACCTTGAGGGTAACACTACTACACCCGTGAAATCTTGTATATTAAGCTATTACTCAAAGTTGAAGGCTATTGGAAGAAATGGAAAGTTAGCTTGACTCTATTTGAAGCAGGATTTGTACGCATGGCTTGTGCTCTTCCGTCTGCTGCGTTTGGTCCTCCTTGCTCTGCCGTTGTTTTGTGCCTACCCACTCCCTTTTATCCCTTCCATTTCTTGTGGTCTTGGTGACTTTTTAAAAACACATAGGAAATTGAGGTGAATGGAGGTTGCATAGGTTTACACAACAACTAGCGCAGCGGTTCCCAACCTGGGGGGGTCGAGACCCCTTTGGGGGTCGAACGACCATTTTCACAGGGGTCGCCATGAGCCAGTGAAGAAGAAGGCACAAACGGCTTGGGTCTGGAGCAGGAGGGGGAGGAAGAGTGAGTTACAGCTTGATAGGTTGGAGGGGATGTCAGTCAATGGCACTGGAGGCTTAGATTGGCTGAGGGTGCCTGTAGAGGGAAGTTCTCTATGGCCCCTGCGGCAGTGGCCTGCCAAAGGGGGCTTGTGGCCAAGCAGGGCAAGGGGGTCACCACAACATGAGGAACTGTATTAAAGGGTCCTGGCATTGGGAAGGTTGAGAACCTCTGAACTAGCATATCCTAGCTTGCGCCCCTTCAGAGTTACCAAGCTCTCTGGCTTCCATGATGTAAGTGGGTGTTTGTTACTATTTCAGTGGACATACATGCTGAGGGACTGTTTTTACACATGATTAGAATGGCCTGAGGACGGAGCCGCCATGCTAAAAGCACAACATTCTTTGCCTTAAAAAGGAGCCCTGTTGATGCTGCTACTGTACAAATGAAACATCACCGCAACATATGCTTGTTACATGTACCTGTGAGGTGGACGGCATGCCTCTTCTGCTACCCCGGTTTGCCATTGCTACTGAATTAATGGAAATTGGCCTCTGGTTATAAAATGCACAATTCAGCAGGTGAATAGAAATTATTAATGGAAATTGTATTAGTTTGCCATACTAACCGAGTCAAGGATATGTCTGTGGTCGGTCTTCTGGTCTCAGTAAATGGAGATTTCCTAGAAAGCTTATTCGGAAGACAGCCTCTTTCAGACACAGTCCCAGCCTCTAGCAAAGATGATTTTTAAGTCCCAGAGTTATGGCCATAGTTGAGTAGCCTTATTTGTAAAGGTCTGTCTAGATGGGAGGCTGCCTGGGAATGTTTGTCCTGCAAATACTTTTATTGTGGAAAAGAATTGGGTGAAAATATTATGAAATTGTATTCTCTCCAGTACCTGTATATTCTGAAACCAATATATATATATATAGATCTACTTCATTATGAAAATAGTTGGCAATTTTCAGTATTCTTCAGGTCTTTGTGACGGAGATTTGTCTAAATACTATAGTATTAGACTTTAGCCTGAATATGGCATTGTGTGGTGACTGTATTTGTCTTCTTCCTGTTGGTGTCTTGTTAATAAAGTTCCTGTATTAAGTGGTTTGAGGATGAAGTGCATCAACTGGGCACCAGTCTGGGTCTTGCAACCCCGTCGCCTAGAGCTGGCATTGCAAATCAACACAAGAGTGTAGATTGGCATTGAATTGTTGCTAGTGCATATAACGCAGTAGGAAGAAATACAATAGGACCTCGGTATCTGCTGGGGATTGGTTCCAAGCCTTCCCGTGAATAATGAAATCTGTGGATAAGAGAGAACGCGAAAATGTCCCCAAAATTGCTGTTTTGAGGTAGTAACTTGCTTTACAGCTGCTGTTTGTGATGGTAGCTTGCTTTACAGCTGCTGTTTTATGACAGTAGCTTGCTTTACAGCTGCTCTTTATGACAGTAGTTTGCTTTGTGGCTGCTAAATTATTTATTTTTTCTCCTGCCAGCCATGGATAACTGAATCAGTGGATAATGAATCAGTGGATACGGGGGTCTTACTGTAGATGGGACATGGCAGTGGAGACCTTTTTGACAGAGCCACATCTAGCTTCGTTGAGGCAGTCACGGTGCCACAAGTCTTCCCTGCTAAAAATTGGTGATAACCCTCATTTTTTTCCACCAAACGAGAGAGGAAACAGACTGTAGTTGCTCTCCCGTCTGTATCCCTACTTACTGGAGTCTTCTGCTCTGGCAGGATTTCACTGTGAGCATTCCACAGGGCTGTTTCCGCCCCCCCCGCCCCCCAGATGCAGGTGGTGCCTTTCTTCTATGCTTGTAGGGTAGAGCAGAGGATTGTAGCGGACATGGGAGGACAGAGCTTGCCCAATAAATGCGCTGACCGAGACCTGTTCTTTTCATTATGCCGTCAAGTGGATACTGACCGCAACCCTTTCTAGAGATGCTAGATCTAGCGCAGCCATTCTCAACCTTTTTTGATGGCCACGGGCATAAAACCACAGTATGAAAGAAATATATGCCCCATTAGGATTGAATAAGGTGCCTGCCAAACCCTATCAGGTGGCATGTGAATAATTGTTTCTAGTCTGTGGCCCCCTTCCATTGTGCCCGGGGAGGGGGCAGTATGGCCTAGCCACTGAGAAGTACAGGTGCTAGCCTTACAGGACTTTGAAGGCGTACCATTCCTTTGTTCTGGGAGTGCTGTGGAATTGTATAACTTGCCCAAGGCCCCTTGGGTTGCCTTTTCTCCAAAAGGAAAGTGGGGGATGGGGGGGATTGAACTCCTGCTGCCTGACTCCTCAGCTAGGTTCTCCAACTTACCTAGCTTTCATTTGCAACAAAACAACAGAATCAGAGCATCGTGGCACTTTTGGCGCAATGGTTAAATGCCTGGACTGCAAGTAAAACTGTGCTCACGACCTGGGGTTCAATCCCAGATGGATGGCTTCAGGTTGACTCAGCCTTCCATCCTTCTGAGGTCGGTAAAATGAGTACCCAGCCTGCCTAAATAAATTGTAAACCACCAGTGTGCTTTAAGCACTATCGAGCGGTATACAAGCAGGACACTTTTTTTTTTTTTTTTTGCTTTTTGCTTGTTATAACCTGTTATGGACTGTAGAGGACTTTACTAGTTGTGTTGTGCCAAGCAAAACATATTAGTCTTTTTGGTATATTCCTTTAGGATACTTTCTCAGTGGAGGATTTCATGAGAATGAGAGGTTATTGCGAATGTAGAGCATGGCTTTTGTTGTTGGTTTTGTTGTTGTTATTCAAATACAGAAGGCACAAAATAGATCTTCATTTTGGTTTTTCAGTGAGTGGCTGTCTTCACTTGGTCTTTACGTGGGACCAGATGGTGGGAAATAGTTTCTGCTCTTCCTGTTGCTCTGTAGAAATTTATGAGTGGTCAGAAATTAAGTGACTGGCATTGGGAACTGAGGGATAAAGCTTGACTTGGCTGGACTTGTCCAGAGTGACCTTTGGTCGGATGGGCTGTATATAAAATAAATAATTAAATAAATAAAAATTCCTCCTAATTGCTCAGTCAGTGCTCTGCAGCCACCGCCAATGTTTATGCCACACAATGGGACAAAAAAATAGAGAGGGGATGTTGGTTGCATCCCTTCTTCCCACTCTATCCAGAGTAGATGGATGGTTGTGAATGAAGGGGCGGATCTTGTTTTGTTTTCTTGTTTGTGCCCGTTAATATCTCATGCCTAATTTTGGACCCTTAATGAAGGGTTTGGTGTGGTGACTGAACTACGTTTTGTGATGAACCTCAGTGACAAAATCATGTGTTTAAATTGAGATTACAAACCTATGCTGTACCCTAGCGATTGCAAAGCTTAGAACATTACTTTTACAAAGTAATTTGTTATTTTAATATACATATTCTAATATAATACAGTTTCATAGCTATACTATGCCCGGTTCTACCTCAGAAGGACTAGTTGTTCAAAGAACAGGAATTTTCTTTACTTTTAAATTCAAGAAGAAAAACTAAGCAGACCACTTTAATTTTATACATTTTAGAGTCTGGTTGTGGCCGTTTGGAGAACAGAGGTAGCGGCATAAGACAGCACCTATTTCTTGACCTCTCTAGTTTCTCTGCAATTCCTTATATAATTTTTGTCTGGAAGTATGTCTCACTCAAGCCCTTTGGATTTTACAGTACAGTGGTACCTTGTATAAAGGAATTAATTCGCTCCAAATGAAATTCTGTTAAGCAAATTTTCCTTTATACAAATTTCCCATAGGAATGCATTGAAAACAGAGTAATCCCTAATAGCAACCATTTTTATGTTGTACGGATTCATCCCATAGGCAATTCTTTTAAGCGAATTTCCCCTATCTCCAGAATTTTTATGTTGTACAGATTTTATGTTATACAAACCATTTGGTATACGAGGGTCCACTGTATTTCATAAATGTAATGCTAAAATTAAAAGAAAAAAGTGACAGGTGTACTGGATCAGAATGATGCTGTTTGTCACTACATGGCAGTCATAAAGAAATGTTGTTATGCTTCCACTATTTGAAAAAGTATGTTACTTGTCATTGGCAAGTCTTGAGGTTTGCTGTGGTGATTTTAAGAGGTCAGTGCTATCTCAAACACACACACACAGAGCAGCTGTATTCCTGAGGACACAGAAACCAAGCCGCTCTGAGCTATGGCCTGCCTTCATGTTCAGAAACTCAGATGTGATGAGTTTGCTGTGAGGGATGGATTGGATTGCTAATATTCCATTATGTTGGGCTCCATGATCCTTGATAATTCCCCTTCACGGGTACCGTTCTGTGAAACAGTCTTTTCTTTTTCTGCAGCTGAGCATGCTCTCTCATAACGGAAAGGGGAAAGTTTTGGGAAGTGACTTTTCTTTTTATGGCTGTCTTTGTTTACCAAAGCAGGTCCTTCAGAAACTTCGGCGATTGATGAGAAAATCGCCCTGGCAAAGTCTTACACAGGTATACCAATTCACTTTTTCCTCATCACCCTGCTTTTTTCTCACGTCAGCATGGATGCCTCAGTGGATCATATTCTCCTTGCCAATGGTACGGTTCTTCCCAACTTGGTTTTAGGTCCCTGGCCCGAATTTTGTGAAAGAAATCAATTATTTTCCTTTCTCTCCTATCTTGCCTCATAGTTGTGAACTCCAATGAGAGGACATCTGTCTGCTGAGAGTGCTCTGTTTTTTCTTTTTTTTACATCTACAATGTCTTTTCAGTGGTTGAAAATGGAGACATGTACTTATAGAAATCCCTATTTTAAAACTTTTTGTTGTGAACTTTCAACAGGGTTACAATGCCAGATTTATTATTTTTCAGTATCCGTCTCTATGGGCTTGTCAAGAGGGAGAAAAATAGTTTTTATAGAGAAGAAACATGGAAGACTTTGTGGGTATAAGCTTTCTATTCTCTCCTAAAATCTTCATGTTGTTTTTAAATTCCACCCCAAATTCTATACATCTTGAACCAACATCCTTTTGAATACTTTGTCATTTGGGAAGAGGTGAAAAACTTTACCAAATTCCTTTTTTATCTTTTTGTGAGTGTGAACATTGGGAGCATGGATGGATTGATTGACTCCACACAAGTGGGTTCCTTTTGGAAATGATCCCGCTGGTGGTTAGGTTGCATTATGGCTCGGGCACCCTTGTGCTTGTACCGATTCGTTCTGCCTACCTGTTTGAGATACTGATTCTGAAATTTCCAGTGTTGACCGGCCTCCTCCGCTTTTATTTTTATGATGGTATGTTTATATTTATGTTTACAAAGGGAGCAACCGGGGTTCCGATTGCAGTGAAGGAACAGATGCGGAATTGCCAATAGAAGGTTAGAGATACGTATCTTTTTAAATTTCAAAAGAACACAAAACCAAACTGGAAAGGTCTCAAAAAGTATATATTAAAAGAACATTTAATGCAAACATGTCCATTTGTGTCCTGTGTCTTGCATTCCTTTCTCCATATTCTACATGGCTGTATTTTTATTTGCCTCCCCGTGGAGTTGTGATCCTGCATGTTTATTGTGAATTTCTTGAGAAGGTTTTTTCCGTGTGATCCTGTTTCCTCAAACGTGTCTCCAACAGTCAACATAAAAAAATAATGTGATGCCTTCACCATCACATAGTACCCTCATGCTACTCCGTAAGCCCTTCTTGACTCATCTTGTTCTTAAAAAAGCAACAGAAGATCCATATAACTCCCTAGGTCACTGATTTGTTTCTCTGGTGAAATGTCACTTAGGGCAAAAAGTCCCCACTATAGGATAAATCTTCCTGCTTCTGTTATTTCCTATTACAAGTATACATACATAAAATTGAATTGGAGTAGCACTGTTGCTCTTGTGAAGGCGACCGTGTCCTTACGAAAGAAACAAGAAAGCTTCAGCTGATTTGGATGTTATAAACCATAATCCCCTCTCCTGGCCCACCAGAGCCAGCTGGATGAGGCCAGCACTTCTAGATGAGTTGCCTATGAATTTTGTTGTATCAGGAAAACTATCATTGAGCACTTCTGAACCAACACAGTTGCATTTATAAAAATGAATGGGAGAAATTGATGTTGGAGAGTACTTAATTTCTTTTGCAAAATTCTGAAGCGCCTGATTTTTTTGTTGCCAAGTTTATAAAATACATTATGAAATAAAACCAGGAAGGACTTCCGTGTCTTGGTCCGTGGCACTGTCAAAGCAAGATTTTTTTTTACCTCTTCCTATCTTATTGGATTAAGAACATTGATTATACTGCTTCTCATTCATTCGGCATTATTTTGAAAAATTTAATTTGTTATCTGTATTTTGGATGGTTACAGACACATCTGTGTTTCTTCTAATAATGTTGTGTTATATGTTTTTAAAATGTTTTGCTGTTCTGAAAATGGAAACTGATCTTCTTACCTGAATACTTTTGTCCAAAGAGTTTTCTGCACATATTATGTAATAAAACTGCAACAAATTTCCTATGTATTCCTAAAATGGTGGATGCTGTTCTCAACCAGTGGTTGACACCAGAAGATAAGTCATCATACCTTTTCTGAAAACCTTTGAGAGTCTTCGAAGCTAAAAAAAGAATCCTGTGATCTGTATGTTATGGGGCCACAATATCTTTAAAAATCTCCCATAGAATTCAGTTCTAAATCCTTGTAGACGTTATGCATGTAGTACATCTCATTTAAGGACTGCAGGATTTCCCCAATAACCAGCTACTATGTCTGCCAGAAAAACATCCTCCTTTATAGTTTTAGCGGGATCGCTCACCTGCTTATCTTCACAAAATCAATATAGATGCATCCTGAAGAAATTGAGTCCAAGTCACTTTGGGGTTGAGGGGGGTTGCCCGTGGCCCCACCAGCTGCATTGCTGGTGGAAATTATATCCTTAAAAAATGTAGCTTCCCTTGATCTATTTCAGGCCATGATTCAGCATTATGAAAATGAATATCCCTGAGCACTGGGTTGATGTGTTCTTTTTCCCGTCTTCTCTGGTGCATTTGGGAATTGTTTGGCTATATTTCTTCACTCCTTTTGATTTACTCCAGTTAGCTATTTTGTCAGAAATCACCAGGGACACCAAAACTTCAGTTGGTCTGAAGCAGAGGCCAAAGTACAGGTTGCGCTGCATTTAAAACTTAATTGCACCTGTACCAGGAAGCAAGTCTCAGGCTTTGGTGGCTAGCTTATGGTTAGCGTTCAATCTGACAAGTAACATTAAACTGGTATGTGATTAAGATTGAACGAATTGTCTGATAAATTGCAGATGCCTTCAAATGTACCAAATGGGGCATAAAACCTCCACCTTAACCGCTTCTTTGGAAAAACTATACATAAGGAGCATAGAAGTAAATTAATAATTCAAATGTATACATTAGTATGCATCAGCTTGTATACATTAGTGTGAATTTCCTTCCGTTCAACATTTCCTGAACAAGGGCTGAAAACTGGATCCAGACCCCAAATATGGTATATCATCATCATGCTGTAACTGATGCAGATTAATTGGAAGCTGATTAAGTTAGATTTGGGGGAGCTTTGTAAATACTGAAGCAGTACCGATTATCAAAGCTGCATCAAACCTGCTTACCTCCCAGTCATCATGTTAACACATACTGTATCTGTGTTATTCATATGTGTCAAATTGACAGTCTGAGAGAGTGTTTATTTGGAAACAGTTTTTACATTCTCCCTTTTTAAGATATATACAGAATAATTTTGTGGCGGACAAACAGGTGAATGGCTCTGTCTAGGCTTTCTCCTATGCCTCTTAAAATAAGTCGGTTTTTCTCAACTCTTTTTGAGTCACAAACCCCTTTTATAATAGCCAAGTAACCTGCAACACCCCATCCCGCTGTATTTGCATAAAAAGGCATTATAATGAGTAAAGAAAGCACATTAAAATAACATTTTTAGAATGTAATTCTATTCTAATATATTAATAATCAATGTAACACTACCTGATTAAGGGGTTTTAAATCTGCCTCTACCAAATAAATTTGAGAAGGAAAAAGTCTCAATACACTGTGAGCCAAATATACTTTAAATAATGCTCTGTACTGTGTGTAGAAACCATCCTCTTTGTGTCTCCCCTCCCCCAAAAAGGCTCCTTCAAGGAAGACCCCCCCTCTCCCCACGCCCAAATAAACAATTTCACCACGGGCCCCACCCCATGCCACGCCCTCTCTTTGGTTCTCCTCCCTCATCATTTTGGCCCTCTTGCCTTCCTTCTCCGTGAATCAAGTGGGACCCAGAGGCATCTCCCTGTCCGGGTCCATCACCCGTCACCGTGCTGCCATCGCTGAACCCGGGAAGATGGGGAGACGTGAAAGGCACCAAAGCTGTGGTGCCTCCATCTTGAGTGTCAGCATCCCCTGCAATGTTCCGTGCAAGTTGTGCACGCCTGTGAGTGCACAGATCTTCCTCAGCACCGCACAGTAGCAGCAGAAGTTGGTGCTTATTTACTTATTTTGGGTCGAATCCCTGCCCCCCCCAATGATCAGATGGGCAAGGCTCCCACACAGCAGAGGGGAAGACTATAGGGCAGTGATGTTGAACCTTTTAGAGACCAAGTGCCCAAATTGTGATTTAATACCCACTCATTAGTTTGCAAAGTGTCAATGCAGCAATTGAACCTGAATACAGGTGACTGTGAAGGGGCGATGTCAGGTGCCCACCGAAAGGGCTCCGAGTGCCACCTTTCGCACCCATGCCATAGGTTCGCCAACACTGCTACAGGGAATGACGATATCATGCTTGCCTCATTCACAGCTCTTTGAGCCGGGCTAACAATCAGGTCCAAATGGCTGGGCATCCGTTCTCTGAAGGTGGATGTGGAGGAGAAGAGAGAATTGAGCAAGAGGAGAAAAAAAATGGGAGGGGGTGGGCGTGAAGCAACATACATAAAAGAAAAATCTGCCCAAAGGGTTACAGAAATAATTAAGAAATCTAGCTTGCCTGCAGATCCAGTTCAGATTCAAGTTATCTCTCTGTGGGCCAGGAGGATTAAAATAAAACAGTGTTACATAGATCACATTTAATATAATAAATATAAAAATAATTGCAATTGAAAATAACTGCAGTGACCCCCCACCCCCCCACCCAAGAACACACTTCGCAACCGCCTTTGGGTTGTTTACTTTGAGGTTGTGGATCAGTGATATAAGTAAAGCTGCAGTTGCTTTCATTGATCCTCAGGTATGTCAGTAATAGTGATATTTAAGCATGTTTTTAAACAAATATTCAAAATGGTATATTCAGTCATGTGGCCAGAAACTCATCTAAAGGACAACAGAAGAAAACTTTTGAAAGGAACATCCCAAAATACCAATTTGTATAATTAATTTCTTCATGCTCTTTAGTTTTGCAAGAAGATAAAACATCTTGGATTGATCTTCTCTTGAGTCTCGTCTCCTTCCTTAAAAATACTTAGAAAATCGTCAATGGACCTTTCTGAATTTGAGAACAAATGTGGTGCGAATACAAGTCTGCTTGGAGAAACTTTGGAAGAGCCATTTAAACGTTTAAATCTACATTACAAACCATACTTGGTTAATTGGCTGTTCTACCTTGCGTCTCTTACTTGGTTGGCTCTCTGGAGTTTTTCTCCAGTTAATTTTGAAGATGGACCACGCCATGACGCATGCTGCTTGCCACGATGAATGCTTAGAATTTGACCAAGCCATTTTGTGTCCTAGTAAAAGCCACCGATGGTGTGGTAGCAGAACGCATTTACATCTGATGATGGAACCTAGTACAGCAGCTTGAAATTCACATTCCTCTCTTTGGGATCATTCAAGGGTCTTGAAGAGACATTCTTCTCAGTACTTTTGTTTTGAGGCATTTTTTTTCCCTTGGGCACCCAGAGTAAGGAAGACTCCAAGCAGCCAGTTTTCAAGATGACGCTCTGTTGATTCTTCTCACTTCTGTTAAGACTTTCCACTGGTGGAAGTTTTTCCTGTGTCAAGTGGGAGAAGCCAGCGGGGGAGATACTTGCTCAGTGCATGGGAAAGAAAGTAGAGTCTACTGACCTTAAAGAAGTGTCTCATTATAGCCCTGATATTGAACCCCTGTTATTGGCTGTTCAGCATTGATTCATGGCTTTTTATACAACATTTATTGGATTGAGGCCCTTATAATTTGTATCTATCATTGTAACTTGCTCGTGCGAAAGAGACTTTGTAAGGGTAAGAAAATGTTTGACAAAGAAAACCCTAGTGCAAGGCAACACTCCACATCTGGTGAGCTTGTCGCTTAGCGTTGAGAAATCCACAGTGTTTCTTACCGTCATTCCATTGGGTTTGAATCTGGTGATAAAACAATGTTGACCTTTTGTATTGGTGGCCTTCTTTTATTTGTAGTGCGCAACGACACACGTGTTTGATTCACTGTTGTGGAGTCAAGTGGCTCTTAACAGAGTGCCTGCACCGTTCCGACTTGGATTTTTGTTCTGCTTTTTTCAGATTCTTCTCAACATGCCACTTCTGAAACAAGTGAGGATCCTGAAGTGGAAGTGACCATTGAAGGTTGGCCATTTTCTCAACTAATTTTGTTTTGCTCACTTGTTTCAGAAGAATTTCAGTCATGTGGCATTGTGTGCATTTCCTTCATACCCTTCCTACCAAAAACAAAAAAACAACCCACCCACCCACAACCACACACCCTTTTCATGTGGCAGCAGTTTACTGAGCTGGTTGGGGTTTTAAAAGTAGTGGAGGCAAATTGTCTAGAAGACACTCTGCATCTGCTAGAAGTACCAGGGGTTCAAGAGCATGTAGAATGGAAGCTGTCGCTGATTTTCAGAAAGAAGTGGCTTGAACTGAACTTTTCGGAGATGATTGCAGCTATGGCAGTTCTCTGCAGGGATTGTATTCTTATTTGTGGAACAGGGAATGCAACATCGCTTGTTTGGTTCTTCTGGTTCACCATGCAGAACTTTCCACCAGAGGGTTAGACACAGAAGCTGTATTCTGTAAAGCTGAATACCTCACATTCAAGAACGCGGTGATTGAGACCTGTTGGGTTTCACATCTGTTTCTTCCTCCATTCTGTAAGTGTCTCTCTTTTGTGGATCACAACATGGGCTGTTGGCTGTTGTGGACTTGGGTGCTGTATAAGCAATGTGAAAAGGAGCAAGTGAGGTCAAGGTAGATAAAGAACCTATTAAGCCGATCTTGAAATTGGGAGGGCTTACTTGTCTAGATTTTGCAATTGCTAGTCCTTTCTTCTAGTTTCCTCTGCTATGTAGATGGTTAAACTAGTTGGTTGTAATTGGGCTAAGGCAAGCCAGGGAAACTTGTGCTGAATGAGCAGATGAGGGTAGGGCTTGCTATCGAATGCTGCTCAATGTCCTTTTGGATGATGAATTGGCCTGTGGTCTTTCCTGGGTTGTGTCCTGTTGTTCCCTCCAGAAACGAGAAGGATGTTTCTGTCTGTAAGTAAGTATAAGCATAAGTAACTATTTTCAGCATGCGTAGTAAACGGACTGTGTACTGTATATAGCTGCAGATTTTCTCAATGGAGATACTAATAATTGGGCGCCTGACATCAGTGGCTTGGAGTATTGGCAGAAGTAGAGGCAGAGTTGAGGAGTGGAGGGTGTCGTCTGACGTATATGAGGACCCATGTCTTTTAAATTGATCTGCCTGCCTTCTGTTCTCAGTAGTGGCAAAGCCTGCCTGTTGATACCAAAACCCAGCCCATAATTAAAAATGTACAGAAGGGAGGGCTTGACAACATTCCTTTCCTGGGGTATCTCTTCATTTAACTTTCAGGAGCTCTTCATTTGATTTTTAACTTTTGGGGATTTTGAAGTGAATCTGATGGGATATCAGAAGGCTGCTAAAAGCATAACCAATCGGAGCATTTTGGTGTGTGTTGTGTGTTTGTACATCTGCCATCTATTTGTTTCTTCTTTTGCTTGGCACATAATTTTTAGTTCAGATTTGCATCATTCATCATGAAAGATGTAATTTGCCATTTACGTGTAAGCGTTTCCCCCATAAATGTAGGTTTCCATTCTGTTTTGTGAGGAGGTTATTTTTATCTGTAGCTTTAAAGTATACTATCTTAAAAGTAAATAACTATCTGTGTAATACTCTTTTGATAATCCTTGCTGAAACCTTACCAGCCTTTTCTCAGTTGCTTGCAATTTCTATTCATGCATATGTTAACAGAATAGAAATCAACTTTCTACCTGTCTCCTCACCCCAACCCCTCTGTATCATTTATGTGGCGCTTTTGTTGGATCATTGAAGCTAGGATAAGCTTGTATTTAATTTATGGTACTTCCCCCTCCAAATTCGTATTATTTGATGCATTTCTGGCTCTGTTACCATAATTTGAACCTTGAGCCAGAAAGTTAGATGCCAGGACCTCACCGTGAGGTATGTCCTTATTTTGAAGTAGTTTAGTTCAGGTGGCCAAAAAATTGGAGTTGGCACCAAAGTATCTTGAAAGTCATTCAGTGTTGTCTAACAGCTACCTTGATGCATCTCTCTGTGTGTTTTTCTGTCTGAAGATGATGACGACTACTTACCACCTCATAAGAAAACAAAGAACGTAGAACCTGTCAATGACGCGGCCAGTGTGGGAAGAAGAAAAGCCAGGGAGTTCAATTTTGGTAAGTCTGAAATGGCTCTTAATAGCTCCTTGCTCACCCTTGTGTTGGGCCAGCACACAAGCATTCACATTAATACCTGAATTCCTCATGAAATGTTTCTGTGTTCAAAAATATGACTCTGCCTCTAGCCTAGTTGGACCGTTGATGTGCCTGGCTTGGGGGGTCACCTGCCCCAGAGCTTTGGAAAATTACTTTTTTAAAAACTCCCAGGGCCCTTATGCCCCAAGGTAGCAATGCCACTTGCTAGGCTTGCTGAGGGATTCTGAGAGCCATCAAATCCGTCAAACAAATCACTTTCTCGTTCTGAGATCTCCCCTGTTCTCCAAGGTCTCAAAGGAGAGGGTGCCTTGTCCCGTTTGTTACCATTTCTACTAGAAAATAGTAGGAGTTGAATCTGAGGTGTCCGTACAGAGAGTACAAAAAAGACTGGGGCATAATGGGCAGAGCAAACCATGGTCTCGTAGCTCTAGATCTCACCTCTCAGGTAAAAGCATTTAGCTCAGAATATTCTTGGAAAATCGGAGGAATTTATTCTTGGAGATGCGATCGTACATTTTGCTATGCTTTTCTGATCTTGAGGGGCCAAGGAGTACTGTGGAAGTAAGGAGGTGCTTAGTATCCAAAGAAAAGGTCTTGGAAAGTAGGGATGGGCATTTCGTTGCGGGACCAGTAGGTTACGTAACGAACCACGTGAGCCCAGATGGCCCTTGGAACCGGCTGATGCATGCAGATCCAATTGCTTTACCTTTCTCTGTCTTACGCAAGGTTAAAATCCAAAGAGGAAGCAGCTGTAATGTTATCTTTCCTGCTTGTGCTGCTGGCCAATCGGAGGGAGGTGGGATGATGCCCTTGCCTGCATAGCTGCTGATTGGCCAGCATCACAGATCTAGCACAGATGACGTCACAGCATGCTTTCTCGTTGGATGTTAACCCTGCGCGAGACAGAGAAAGGTAAAGCAATTGGATCTGCATGTCTCAGCCGGTTCCGAGGACCACCTGGGCTCACGTGGTTTGTTTCGTAACCTACTGGTTCCGAAACGAAATGCCCATCCCTACTTGAAAGAGTAACTGTGAATCAGTGAATGAATGCACTAAAGCACTACCTCTCAGTCTTCCATATCCTACGCCCAGCATTTCAGTGTCCAAAACTCTAGATCTCACTGCAGTAGGAGAAAAGAAACCATATCCCTTTTCTCTGTGTTCCAATTTAATTATCAGTCCGGTTTTGGCACAAAAATATTGGGGTGGGGGTGCAAACCCAATCATAATTTCATTAATGATTGAAAATTGTAACAATGCTGTTGATTCACCGTGGTAAGTATAAAAATACAAATAACAAATAAAAATGGCAGTAATATAATAGGGAACAAATTTTAATCACTGTGGCTACAAGAAACATATACAAAAAATAATAATCCCTTAGTTTCATATAATAAAAACTCTAGTGCTTCTGTGTCTCACGGCTGGTCCAAATACCGGAGTAAGGTAGCGGTAATGTCATTTGCGATGTCCAGTTGTGGGCAACCTGGGATTCTGCATGAGAGAAAGTCTGGATTTAAATTATTATTTATATTTATATGCCACCAGATTTTCCCAGATGGGAACTCAGGGCGGTTAACAAGGAATAGCATACAACAAAATATAGAGAAAAATAATAAATCAAATAAATGAATAGTTTGTTGTTGAGGAAAGCAGAATTGGTGGGTTTTGACTTTTCCTCATGTTCAGACACACGAAGGAGGTAATTTGAGGCACACAAGCATCAAGTTTAGCTTTTTGCCTTGACCAGAAGTCCAACATCTTTCTGATATCTTCACGATGCCATTATGTTGAAGGGGACTTGATGACAGGATGGTATAGTAGGGACACACACAAAAAATCGCTTCAGTTTGGACCACTAGCATTATCTTGCCACCTGCAATTTCCTAAAGAAATAGGACGTCAATGTATATGTAAATCAGCTAGTGCTAGGTCAGGAGTAATGATGATGTAGAGGCTGTATGGTGCCTTGAGTGATCATCTGCCTCTCAATACGGCTTCACGCACTCCTTGTAACTCTGGCTTTTAAAAATAAAAATAAATCCTCCCAATTTGTCCTCAGCTGCTGTAAATAAATTTTAACTTTGATAATAGGGAGTGGCTGCGATTGACTTCTTGAAAAGAAACAAGCTGTGGACATTATAATAAAAAAAACTATTTCCAAAAGAAGAACAGATGTGTATTATAATTGCACTCCCTTTTCATATTTATGCCGGAGGTTGGGCACCGTGGCAAAACATGCAATCCAGAATTCAACAGCTTGGTATATTAGAAGGTTGATCTATCTTATTTTGGGCTAACGTTATTTTTCCTTTCAGAGAAATGGAATGCCCGCATTACAGACTTGAGAAAACAAGTTGAAGAGTTATTTGAAAGGAAATATGGTATGTTGCTCATACACTCTTGTTTCTCTTTCAAGCAGTTATTTCAAAATGCCCAGTAAACTTTTTAGTGAAAAACAGAATAAAAAGCCAGAGGTCTGAGTTCCTCATGGCGTACAGTCTGGATCCTTTGGCCATGTCGTCCTGCCATTGGTCCAAGGACCGCCAGTGCCAGTGAGTGTTTGTAGCCGTGTTAGTTCTTTCAGATTAGAGAGGTCCCAGTAAAATGCTTGGCCTGGTCAGGGTACCTCTTATTACTGGAAGTTCTTCAAGTCAATGCAGTAGAAAAGGTCATGGCGGGGCAAGGGAAAAAAAAGTCTTCCAGTTCTGGCAGTAGCAGGGCCCTCTCCTGGTGTGCCGCCTCCATCAGATGGCCACACGGATGAGGATACAAGGGCACGGATTCTGGCAGTGCTGCTTTTTTGGTGGCCAGCTCCTGGGGGAATCCGTTCACACCCATTTCTAGTCGTGTCCTCAATTGAGCCTGTGACAATTGGCCCACTCCCTTGTTCATTTCCTCCCCCCCCCCCCGCCTCATGAGAATCAAAGTGAAATGCATGACCTTTTCTACTGCATTTAACCCGTGTCTGGAATAAATGCACTGGGTTCCCATGCTAAGTTATGCTTAACTTGCTTTTCTTTTTTTCTTTTCTATTAAAGCTGAAGCGATTAACGCCAAAGGGCCCGTGTCTATCCCGTATCCACTCTTCCAGTCTCATGTTGAAGATCTGTATGTGGAAGGGCTACCCGAAGGAATTCCATTCCGGCGACCCTCCACTTATGGGATCCCTCGCCTCGAAAGGATTCTGCTGGCCAAGGAACGGATACGATTTGTGATTAAGAAGTGAGTTGATTTTTAACACAGATTATGATCTAGTACACCAGATATTTGTTCTTTTTCTGTAGCATCATTTATGATGATTCTGCTCTGGTCAGACCCCACCTGGAGTCCTGTGTCCAGTTCTGTGCCCCTCAATTTAAAAAGGATGTTGACAACCTTGAACGGGTCCAGAGGAGGGCGACCAAGATGTTTGAGGGTCTGGAAGAAATGTCTTAAGAGGAGCGGCTGAGGGAGCTGGGAATGTTTAGCCTTTCAAAAAGAAGGCTGAGAGGGGATATGATAGCTATGTTTAAATATTTGAAAGGATGTCATATTGAAGAGTGGGCTTTTGTGTTTTCCATGGCTTCAGAGATTAGGACACGGGACAATGGTTTCAAACTACAGGAAAAGAGATTCGATTTAAACATTAGGAAGAACTTCATGACACTTAGAGCTGTTCGGCAGTGGAAGATGCTGCCACAAAGGAGGGTGGTGGAGTCTCCTTCTTTGGAGATTTTTAAGCAGAGGCTGGATGGCCATCTGTCAGAAATATTGTGAAGGGGTTCCTGCATGGCAGGGGGTTGGACTAGATGGCCTTTGAGGTCTCTTCGAACTCTATGATTCTATGATTCTTTCTCCCATAATTTCAAAGGTGCTTCATTAAAAAACTAAACTAGGTTTAGGGTTCAGGTAATTGTACTGTGTTGATGTCTGAAATATATATTTTTGCTTAAATGATTGCAGGCACGAACTACTGAACTCGACACGAGAAGACCTACCACTAGATAAACCTGTTGCAGGAGGTAAGAGTGTATGTTCTTGGCTTTGGCACTCTGTGTATGAAGTTTTTTCCTCCAGGGAGGCACCTCAGGTGTTGATGCTTCCTTCTCTGTGTACATAGGACCAGAGCTTTTCTCTCTGTCCTTTTAAAGCTACTTCATCTTTGAGAATATTGTTTTATGATTGCAGTGTACCTGTCATTTTTAAAATTGATTATATCCCTGTAGACTACCTTGCAAACCTGTTGGAACAGAGCAACATTGTTCTTTGAATTTCATGCCACATGCTCTAATATTAGACTGGAGCTGAGGAAACTCAGGAGAATGAACCTGCACACCCAGGTTCCCATAGTCTCTGTCCTCAGTCCTTCTGTTCTGTCTCTCATTTTATCTTCTCATTTCTGTGGATCTGCTCCTTATACTTTGTGAGGGCCTTTAGGGACAGGTTCCTTTTACCCCAGTAGTTGTTGGACCATCATCTCCGTTAGTCCTGTCTGTCATTGTCTAATGTTGAAAGTGGCAGGCCACCACCACCACCTCAGGGGCCACCCTTGGCCAACATGTGTTTTTTTCCTCATCCACCTCCCTGCCTTCTCCCATCAGCTTTCTTGCACCTCCCTTCTTCCAGAACATTTTGCCTTGTGAGTCCAGGATGTCAAAATGGATGAAGCTTACCGAGTAAAAGAGGGATTTTCTCTTCAAAATGTTGAACGTTTTAATAAAAGCCCTTGTTTTGTGATTGATCCTAGTGAAAGAAGAGTGGTATGCCCGAATCACCAAACTAAGGAAGATGGTGGATCAGTTGTTCTGCAAAAAATTTGGTGAGTGAATTTGATAGCCATTGAATTCTCTCTCTCTCTCTCTCTCTTTGTGTGTTTGTGTGTGTGGAGAGGGAAGGGGTTTTGAGGGTCGCTCTTCACTTGCCAGCCCCAAAGGCTCCTTTATTGGCTTCCTTCTGTGGCAATGGGGGCAAAAAATGCCTTTCATCCTATGCTGATGCTGAAATTTGGCAGGGGAAGACGTGTAAGTGATCTGTCCCATGACAGAGGAAGTGTAGTGTTAGCAGGAAGAGGGATGGATCCACGGGAGGGGCGTGCAGACCTGCATCTCCTCCCGGTGACCCTTTTGTTTTCTCATGTAGCGCAGCTTTGAGAAAGGCCTGGCAGTAATAGTCTCTTGAATCTGTAATCATAAGATCCAATCCTGTGAGGACCCTCTCAGTGAGTGTAAGAGTCCACCCTTTCTTCCTGTCTCCTTGCAAACACTAATTCTTTTTGAAAAGAGAAAAAAGATCAACAGCCAGCACACTATTCTTACCTGTGAGTGTACCAAAACGCTTAAGAAAATGGGTTATGAATCAAGATGTTTCTTGTTTGACTCTCGACGCCTACCGTGGTCTTAATGAATTGTCCTACTGTGTCTCCTTACAGCCGAGGCGTTGGGGAGCTCTGAACCCAAGGCTGTCCCTTACCAGAAATTTGAAGCGCACCCCACTGACCTTTATGTGGAGGGTCTTCCGGAAAACATCCCATTTCGAAGCCCGTCCTGGTATGGGATTCCTCGTCTGGAGAAAATCCTTCAAGTGGGCAACAGAATAAAATTTGTGATAAAGAAGTAAGGTTAACCTTTTTTTACATTTGGGTATTTGAAGGATGCGTTGGACTGTGTCAATATAAGTCCCGTATTGAGACAGAAGGCAAAAAAAACCTGTTTCTGCAGGCGACATGTAAAGGTGTGCTTGTGTAAATGTGCCTGAGAAGAAGAGAAATAGCGCTATTCAGTTGTACAGTTGGTTGCATGTCCACTTCAGTGCTGCTACAGCTATCGTGGGGGCAACGCCAAGTTGCTTCATTACACAACAAGACTCTGCATAAAGTATGTCAGGCTAGATATTATTCTAGAGGAGTTTCATTATGAAGGGGTATTTTTGGCAAGAAAATGTTTAGCACATAATCCCAGTAGCATTTGTGCCATGGTTGCTTTAGCAGCTTCATTTTGAAAGACCTTCATCGCTGCAGGGACAGAGGCTGCATCATCATCTCTGTGGGATGATGGGCTGTCGTAGGGTAGCTTTGTAACATGTGAAACGAGAAAACTGGAGCATAGATGGTACTGCTTCTCCAAATAACCTAATTATGTCTGTATGTATAGTGCCATCTTGATTGATTGTGTGTGTCGGTGCATTTGATGCTGGTTTGTGGGAATTTCACATTGTACTGTTACAGTTTTGGTTTGCCTTATAAAGAAGCACTGCTTTGAGCTACTGCTTGGTGGCTTTGTTTTGAGATCTTTTTTCCCCAGTGCAGAACATACTGACTGAGCCAATATCGCTCATTGGGTTGGAGCACTTGGCTGCAAAGCCAGAGGCCACGAGACCAGATGCCCGTGGACCATCAGTGGTTGATCGGGTTAAGTCTGTTGGGCAAGCTGCATCTCGCTCCCACAGCGCCACCAGAACGACGAGACCGTTCAACCATTGCTGAATATTTTATTCCTAAAAATCCCGAGAGGGCCGATGACATTGGAAATAACTTGATAGCATGGGATTAGTTAATTGAGATCAGATTGTTTAGTGGAATGCCATGGTGTTAGTTGCTTATATTGTATTGTTTTGTTTTATTTTTAAATTACAGGCCAGAATTACTAACTGTCACCCCTGCTGAAGTTAGCCAGCCCAGGACAAATATGCCTGGTAAGATGAGTACATCTCAAGTAGCGACAAATATGTGGAGAGATTCTCCCTCCTTCCCCACATCTCTCTCTCTCTCTCTCTCTCTCTCTCTCTCTCACACACACACACACACACACACACACACACACACACACAGAGTTTCTGGCATCTTTAATTTCATATTTTCCGTGGGTTATGACTCATTTCTTCAGACATGTCTAAATACTGACTGATTTTCAGAGATGTTTCTGAAGAGATAGATTGTAGCCCTTTGCACCTCACATCAAAATGAATTTGTTCATCTTAAAAGGCATTGTTGCCTTTTTGTTCATTTTTTTTTTTGAATAGCAAATTTTGCAGACGCCTCAGTGAAAAGGATGCTATTCAAATCTAGAATGTATGCTTTAAAACTATTTGAATGTATTTTAATAAGTGTGTGCGAATGCAAGTGTGCAACCAAAGTTGCTATATTGTCCTAAGGGCTTTATTCAGGTCAGGCTTGTTACTGGTTTTGATCATATGCATCCAAAGCTATGTCATGTTATGCTACTCTTCTATTAATTGTTATATTTTCCTGTTGAACGATAAAAACATAAATTGTACCATGCATCTTTTTTAATGCAGTCAAAGAAGACTGGAATGTCAGGATCACGAAACTGAGGAAGCAAGTAGAAGAGATATTTAATCAGAAATTTGGTAAGTTGGTGCTTGCGATTTGCACTGTCGTTGCTGAAAAGACTCTTCCAAGAAGGAAGTGCTTCTTTTGACGTTTTTACCAACTGTGTTATTTCCTTTTGGAAAACTTACCTCATCTTCTCTTTGTGAAACTGGTGTTGGACCTCAGTTGCTTTATTGTTCTGTTTTACAACAGCCGTGTAGCAATGGCTGACTCCTTACTCCTCCTTTGTTCCCGCAGTTAAGTGGGAGCAGCTAGGCAAACTACAGTACTCCCAATGCCATCCATGCTTTGTTTATCTTTATAGTGGTCCCCTCACCCAGAAGCTAGAGTCTTAATCCAGTGGTGTACCACGGTTGATAATGGCTTGTTGTGGGAGAGGCAAGCCAGACCTCCACACGGGGACGGTTGGTTTTTAGCTACGGCTCTCTGGTCAGAGAAGGGCTCAGGAGCAAGTGATTGGCCTTGTGAGATGTTCACAATAAGGGTTCACTGTTAATCCAAAAAAATTTTTTTAGAATACAATATGGTCATTATGACACCGTGCCTGCTTCTATTTTTCTCCCAGGACAAGCCTTGGGTCTGAGTGAGGCTGTGAAAGTTCCTTATCCCGTCTTTGAGTCAAACCCCGAGCATTTGTACGTAGAAGGACTGCCCGAAGGTATCCCTTTCCGAAGTCCAACCTGGTTTGGGATCCCACGCTTGGAAAGGATTGTCCGCGGGAGTGGGAAGATCAGGTTTATTGTGAAGAAGTAAGTGCGTAGTTTTTTGCTGTTTGAGAATGTTTTTGTAAATAGTCGGATAGCTTTTCTTGTACATCCTCTTGATCTTGCTCAATGGTTTATTTGAAGCATTGAAGCAGAAACATAAGAAGAGCCCTGCTGGATCAGGCCAAAGGCCCATCTAGTCCAGCTTCCTGTATTTCACAGTGGCCCCAGCAGATGCGTCTGGGAGCGCGCGAGACTAGATCTCTGTCTCCTGATACCACTCCCCTGCATCTGGCCCTTGAAGTACCCCGGTTTTAAGCCTGGAGATGACACATCTCCATCATGGTTTGTAACCTGTGATGGACTTTTCCTCCAGGAATCAGTCCCATCCCCTTTTGAAGGCATCCAGGCCAGATGTCATCACCACATCCCGTCGCAGGGAGTTCCACAGACTAACAACACGCTGGTTAAAAAAAATTGTATCATATTCCATTTGACTTCTTTGAGAACTAGAAAGAGAGAGAAGGAGAAGCTTGCTTTCCTAAACCTAGAAATCTGTCCTGTGGCATTTGTCCAGATTATTTGTATTCGGCCGGGATCTTCCTAACCACATCTAAACAAATGGATGGCCCTTTTAAAAAATGGCTAAAATGTTACAATTTCGCTTTGAAAATTCATTAAACTAAACTCAGCTGGCTTGCTGAAGGGAGACTAACAGCAATGAAACCCACATATGTGAGTCATCACGAAGAGACATTAAGACACCTTTAAAGGGGACGTGAAGATCAGAGTTGTCTCTTTTAATGAGCTCCATTTTCAAATGGGTAGATATGATTGCAGTGTGAGGTTTGACGTGGGTGTTGTCAGTTATCCTGTACAATAACAACTGGGCTGTCTTCATAAGGACATGGCTTCCATGGCTTGGACATGCTACTTTTTAAGACAAGGGTGAGAAACAGGTTGGTTGCATGTGTGTCTCCTGTGATAATAGACACAGAAATCTGTGGCCCACAGCCGATGGGGGTCCAGCTTGCCTCGCCCACATCTTTTAAGAAGTGGAAGGCTCATAGTTGTCAGTTGGTCAGCACAGCATGAGATGGACGCCATCTTCAGAACAGTCCGTGTGTATCTCCATAACTGTAAAAAAAAAAAAAAACCACCACAATTTTTCCAGAAAACCCTACTTCTAATGCAAAAACAAAACACGCACCACAATTATTTGATACCTTCTTGTCCCCGAGGAAGCCCATAACTGTTACAGGCTCTGGAAGGCTTTTGTATGTAGTTTTCTGTGATAGCCCTTTATATTAACAGTACATTCTCTGATTGTAGGCCAGAACTTGTCACTGCCTTTTTGCCTCCTGGATTGGCTAGTAAAGTAAACACTTCAGGTAAGAGATTAAGACAAAAGTGTTCCTCTACAAAAACAACAGAAATACAGCAGACGTCCTGGTATCCTTCCCTTTTATATATTCTCCATCATGTACAAGCGCTAAAAAGTTCAAGCTTTTTAATTAGCACTTCTGTTAACCTAGGTATGCCAATTAATTAGAACGGGGGGGCCTTGACCGAAACAGGTGCTGATAATCACTTCTATCTTTCTCTGTGTTCTAATAGAAGGAGGAGAAATGTTACTGTGCATGCATGTGTATTTATCTGTCAAAGGGAGAAGTAGAAATCATAGTTCTTGCCCTGGAAAACGGGTAAATTCTCACCTTGCTGCATATTAAAAATGATAACTCAGATCCAGCTGGTTTGCTTTCACTGGTCTCACCTTCAAGCAGTGGTCTGTTATGTCCTTGGCATTCTTATTACTTTGAACATTTTGCTGGAAACGACCTCTGCAATATAAGGCCCGTGCTGAGGAAAGGGGTCAAGTTGTGAAAAGGTAAACAGACCAGTTTTTACAGCAGAGTAACAGGTTTAAGTTCCAGCCCGTTTTATGACTTGCTAAGAATCCTAACTAGAAAACTGAAAAGGGCCATGCAGCCTTGCCCTCTGCCACGGCAGGAGGGCTCCACCCTTCCACCCCCATAGTTGTCTCTGTCTTTTTTGGCTCTGAAAACCTTGAGTTCGGTGCCACAGCTGTCGGCGCACAGTTACATCTGTTGGCAGGAAGTACATATTGCATTGATGGTTTTCAGTCACATCAGTACATAGTGATCTGTCTCGTACGTTCTTCGGTGGAGCTTGTTTCCGATGGCTCTACAGCAGCCAGCTGTCCAGAATGTTGACTAACATCACTCCCTGTGTAGGATCCCAGAGTCCGGATGCTTCGAAACCGGCACCGAGTAATGCAAGCAACTCAGAAGTTCCAGAGATTGAAGTGACTGTGGATGAAGGTACGGGCGTTGCTTTCTCTTAAAGATAAGGCGTTTCGCCAAGTTAACAAGGGATGTTTCTTCCGTGGGTGGAAGAGAACTTGATGGTGAAAACAGGCATTTGTGGTGCAAGAGAAGAAGGGGAAATTTGCAAATGTGCTCGTTAATCCCTTTCCTAGCACAGAGGCTACGCATGCCTCCACGGAGCTGAAACAAAAATCCCAATTTCATGTAATAATTTACACGGCATTGCGTCAGGTGGTGGTTCTGCGTCTCCTCTCCCTTGTGTGAATTTTGATTATTGGGATCAGTGTCTGATTGGGCTGATCGTTTGAGTAGCCTCTTCCTCTTCCAGTTGGGACCCACACACATTGGGATGATGATGATGATGATGATGGAATCATGCTGATGCCACTGACGAGGATTCTACTGCCCTCTGCTCTCGGGGCATGTTAACCCTACTTGTTATTCCTGTTGAGAAGACAAACACAGCAGGGAGTTTTCTTTTTACGTTTAACTCCAGTCAGAGGAGAAGGAACTAAGATTCCTTCTCGTCTTCGAAACCTCCCTGACAAGGCTGTAGAATGGGATTCAGCCACCCCTTGCTCTGATGGTTTTCATTTGAGAAATATCCTTGGTATGTCTTAATAGGCCCTAGACCAGTGGTTCTCAACCTGCGGGTCCCCAGATCTTCCTGAACTGCAACTCCCAGAAATCCCTTCCAGCACAGCGAGTGGTGAAGGCTTCTGGGAGTTGTAGTCCAGGGACCTCTGGGGACCCACAGGTTGAGAACCACTGCCCTAGACTATTCCCCCAATCTCTATCGTCCAAGAAGGTATCTGTTTACCCAGATGTCTTTTCATTTGCAGTTTTAAGTAAAAATGTGTGTGAAAGAAGTGCTTAAAGTGGTGGAGTCTCCTTCTTTGGAGGTTTCTAAACAGAGTCTGGATGACCATCTGTCAGGAGTCCTGTGATGAGGGTTCCTGCATGGCAGGGGGTTGGACTGGATGGCCCTTGAGGTCTCTTCCAACTCTGTGATTCTAAAGATTCTTCTATGATTCTTCTACCTGTTTGATGAGAGCGATCATTTGTTGTTCATCAACGTTGGTTTTTTTAAAAAAAAGAATTTTAATCTATCTGATGAATTGGTAGGTGCATCATTTCAGAATTTTCCAGGGCAGTTTGCCGTTTGTGTCACATCCATTGGATGGTACACATTTTTCTGTGGAACTCATTTTCTTAGAGTAATTAGAAAATCTCGCTGGCCCCAGTCAGGGTATACGCTAAGAGGTGTGAGCAAAAAGCTTATTTGTTCTATTTTAATGCAGGTCTTGCTAATAAGACCCCAACCCAAGAAGTCAGAACCAATCCTCAAACCAATGGATCCAATGTGGGCTTTAAGCCAAGAGGAAGAGAGTTTTCTTTTGGTAAGTCCTGGGCAAAAGGGTTCTCCTGGTTTATATGGATAAGGCACTTTTTCTTGATTCTTTGTTATTCCTTGGAGTATGATGGTTAAAATAGAGGTGGAAGAGACAAAAGGCGTGATTTTTAGTCTAGTTTCTGCCACACAGTCCATTTAGTAGGCATTAAAAAGGTAAAGGTAAAGGTTCCCCACACACATGCGTGCTAGCCGTGTCTGATTCTAGGGCCGATGCTCATCTCCGTATTCAAGCCGAAGAGCCAGTGTTGTGCAAGTCCATGGCCACGTAGCCAGCATGGCTGCAAGGAAACACTGTTTTACCTGCCCGCTTTTTCCAGCGGTACCTACTTATCTACTTGCATTTACATGCTTTCAAACTGCTAAGTTGGCAGAAACAGGAGTTTTAACAGCGGCCGCTCACTCCGCTGCTTGGTGCCCGGGATTCAAGCTGCCGACTTTGCAGCCGACTGTTTCAGCACTCTAGCCCACTAAGCCACCACCCATTGGGAAACCTCATTTCATCTCCTCATTCTTCCATCTTGCTTCCTCCCTTCCCAGGGCTGTTCAGGATACGAATGGCTATCATTCTGATGAAACAGCAGGAATAATGATCTAGGTTGCCTTTTCAAAATGAGGAGCTGGTGACTCAGATGAACTTGAAATAGGTCCGTTTTTATTTTAAAAAATTCATATCCATTTGAAGAAAAAAAATACTGCCTTTCTTTTTCTCAAATAGGATTAGAGAAGTGCTGGGTTTAGCAAAGATTAGACCTTTTAGTTCCCTTCCCATGGCGGTATGAGCTAACATTGTTAACGCCCTTCCTACTCAGATTTAAACCTGGGAAGTGTATTGCTTCAAAAAAATTGTAATTGTCATGATTCAGAGGTGCAGATTACTTCATGATCATGATGCGTTCATCACTTCATCCCTTTTTTACACGTAGGATGGTGACATTGAACTTGTGACATGCTACCAACTATCCAGTCGATTCCAGCTGAGTTGTGTTTGAAACTCTGGGCTTTGGGTTTGTTTGTTTTTTATGTCCTGTATCTGTAGTCAGATGTTAAGCAGACTTCTTTAGGAAGTCAAAATGCCTCCCTTTCCAATTTTTTAAAGAAATATATTTCACATAGAACAAGAGAGTGGTCTTTTCTGAACATGTTAATCTCCAGAATTTTTCCTGTATTTCAGCCACTTCTGTAAGCGTCATTGTGAAGAATCGCCAATTAAATAGCATATGCATACTTCTTTTGCACGAATGAAGGTCATTTGCCATAAAGTTGGTGGCAAAGCTGAATAAACTCATCTTTTCAGAATTGCTTCAGCCACTTGGAGCAGCCTTTGTAGTGTTGGCATTTTCATTTTTGGTTGGAAAGCATTGTGGCATGTCACGTTTCTCTACTTTTCTTATTATTTGAAATTACCTTGTTCTTTAAATGATACTCTGCGAAAGTGTCATAAACCGAGAACTTTAGGAAAAAGGAGGAATTGCTTCCAGCGCAATGAAGGAAGTGGGTTCAAGGGAGAGAGTAGAAATAAGCAATCTATGCGTCTTCTCTTCTGACAGAGGCGTGGAATGCCAAGATCACTGACCTGAAACAAAAAGTTGAAAACCTTTTTAATGAGAAATGTGGTAAGCATACCAAATCTTTTTTTTTTTTTTGGCCGTATATTGTTTGTAGAACTTAAGATGAAAAGTTGTACAACTTTTAAGCAAAATAATAGATGCTGCTAAATCCTCGTGTAAGGATGAAATAAAAGACCTATTTTCTCAACCTCTAGTTGAGGGATGGGCATTTAGTTTTGGAACCAGTAGGCTACGAAACGAATCACGCGAGCCCAGGTGGTCCTTGGAACCAGCTGATACACACAGATCCAATTGCTTTACCTTTCTCTGTCTCGCACATGGTTAAAAACCAACGAGGAAGCATGCTGCGACCCCATCTGAGCTAGATCTGTGATGCTGGCCAGTCAGGAGCTGTGCAGGGACAGGCATCATCCCGCCTCCCTCTCTGATTGGCTAGCAGCACGGATCACAGCGTGCTTCCTCAGCGTGCTTCCTCGTTGGATTTTTAACCCTGCGTGAGACTGAGAAAGGTAAAGCAATTGGATTTGCGTGTCTCAGCCAGTTCGAAGCACCACCTGGGCTCGCGTGATTCGTTTCATAACCTACTGGGTCCGAAACGAAATGCCCATCCCTAGTCTTAATTGACATTATAAAGTCAGAGACAGCACAGACTTACTAGAAATATTACACAATGTGATTGTGGTGTCCTAATTACTTTTGACCTAATTGATGAGAACTAACTCAAGTATGAGAAGCAAGTGCAACAGGAAACCTGTCAGATATTTTAAGACGCTTTTTGTTTTAGGGGAGGCTCTTGGACTGTCGGAACCGGTGAAAGTTCCCTTTGCACTCTTTGAGTCTTACCCGGAAGATTTCTACGTCGAAGGCCTGCCCGAGGGGGTGCCTTTCCGTCGCCCGTCCACGTTCGGCATTCCGAGATTGGAAAAGATTCTCCGAAACAAAGCTAAGATAAAATTTATCATTAAAAAGTAAGCCAAATGTCATGTGTACCATATGAGTGGCCCCTCTGCCCAGCTTACATGAAAACAGATCTCAGCCTTACCAAAATGCTGGATTCTTTTTTTCATCAGGGGAAACAGAGATAATACTTTAGATTAGACGGCTTAAACCAGGATGAGCTATACCGTTTCTGATATTCAGAGAAATTCATAACACCGGAACAGTTTCAGCCGAACAAATGGCATGTGGAAATCAGCCAGAATTGGATTTTCTGAAGCAAAAATGCTCACACCTACAAGTTATTAAACCAGATGAGCTGGAAAAGCATTGCAACTAACGCTGCTGTGAAAGTTCCTCTGTTAAACAGAAACCTTTGGTTCTTTGCTTTAACCTCAACGAAAATAGAACGTAATCAGACTAACAGTGGAAAGTCTAGCTAAGGATCCTGGAAAGCTCTGTGTTTCGTTTTACAAAGTTCAGCAAGCAGTTGTTTGAATGGTAGCATTGCTGTTTGAGAGGAGTTGTGGTTAGGGATAGGCATTTCATTTCGGAACCAGTAGGTTATGAAATGAACCACGCGAGCCCAGGTGGTGCTCAGAACCAGCTGATACACGCAGATCCAATTGCTTTACCTTTCTCTGTCTCGCGCAGGGTTAAAATCCAGCGAGGAAGCACGCTGCGACGTCATCTGTGCTTGATCTGTGATGCTGGCCAGTCAGGATCTGTGCACGGACAGGCATCATCCCACCTCCCTCTCTGATTGGCCAGCAGCATGGAGCAGGAAAGATGACGGTGCTGGCAGAGAGAAAGGTAAAGCAGTTGGATCTGCATGTGTATCAGCTGGTTCCGAGCACCACCTGGGCTCGTGTGGTTCGTTTTGTAACCTTCTGGCTCCGAAACGAAATGCCCATCCCTAGTTGTGGTTGATTTGCTCTGAGTACAGTGAGGCGACTGCAACTGATCTGTAGACAAAGCCTCTTGCAAACATGCAAATCTGACAGATGTAATGGGATAGGCTTCACGTTTTTAAGCGTTCTGTGGACAGAACATTTTACCGTGCCGTTCTCAACACTAGCTTCAATCCCAGAGGTGATAGATCTTTTGTTGTGAAGAGCCACTTTCTGTCAAGAGCCTGTGTGTGTCCGTGTGCATGTCCGTGTGCGTGTCCGTGTCTGTATCCTCACCCTTCCTGCCTTCACTTTTGTTTTCTCACCCATTTTCTCCCAAACAGTGGCCGGGGTTGGGTGTAGGCGGGACGAGCAGAGCCTGCTTGTGCTGGAGATCTGATCCGACTCCTTTTCTGAGAGCCCTTGTAGCCCTTTTGTGACGTTCGGGGCTGGCTGAGGCAACTCTTGACCCTGTAAGGTTTAGCCACTTCCCACCGTGAAAGCACTGTGGAGCTTGAGCACGTCAGATTCATGGAGGGCTTGTTGGTTACACAGAGAGAATGGCATGTTGGAATACTTCCTGTGTTATTTACAGAGGAAGCAGGCAGAGGCTGCAAGTCATTGTCTTCGTTAGTGTATTAGTGTTTCATATAATTCAATAGCAGCAAAGGACATTAAAAATTCTGTGGCATTGTAATAGAATAGGTCCTTGGGTGGCTCAAATCCTTCTCTACCCTGGAAGAGCCTTGTGACTAAGCTGTACCTTTCTTTTTGCCCCATTTTCCAGACAGAGTTTTATCTTCCTTCTCCAATCTTTTTCTGTGCTTGTCAAGGAAAGGATTGAGGGTAGAGTGTGAGGTGCATACATAAAATGTCAAACTGTTTTAGACCTCTGCCTTTTCTGAGAACCATTTCTCACTGACTATAGGCATCCTGGAGCTTTCCTCCTTTCTCTGCAGCACCAGGGGACACACAAATTCTATTGCCAAGACTTCCCTGACCCTTGAGGGAAATATTTTAGCTGCATGGGGTGGGGTGGGGAGGTGCCAGTCATGTGAAGAGGGGGCTGATGATGTGGGAAGCAATAGGGTGCAGCAGAAGTACATTGAATGTGGCTGACAGATCATAACCTCTTTTCTCAGTGTGCCCAGAAGGAATCTAATAGTAAATGAATGGAATTCAGTGCAAAATGGACCCCTTATGTTGGAATGTGGACTATATCTATTCTTCCATGATAATGAACATTTACAGCATTTGACACTTATATTTTAGTGGCCAGTAGTTTAACCTCTGGCCTTGCAGTGAATCTAACTGCAATTATACGTTAATTATTTTTCATACTTCTTAATATGTTCTTATGTCAAAACTTCACTGCATTTCTCTGCAGGCCTGAGATGTTTGAGGCAGCAGTTAAAGAAAACGCCACAGCTGTTCCAACCCCTTCAAGTAAGTTTCATTTTTTTCTGCTTCATAAACATCGCAGCTTGGATTGGAAATAGAGAACCATTTCCAAAATAAGTCCTGTGGGTTCTGGAAAAGTCGTGCACAAGCTGACGTCATGCTATGATTTTAGGACTATCTTAACAATATTTGTATATTTTATATGTAATTTGTTTCACTGAAAATTGCTAATAAAGTTAGATAAACACATTTAATCATCAGTACATTTTCCTACCCACTGTTTCATGTTCCTCTGTCTGTGTCTGTCTGTCTGTCTGTCCGTCCCTTCCTTCCTTCCTTCCTTCCTTCCTTCCTTCCTTCCTTCCTTCCT
>JAHTLZ010000038.1:6229644-6241518 GCA_023846285.1 Phrynocephalus versicolor | reverse complement strand
AGACGGCGATTCCACCCTGACCTCCATCGCTGCAGTGCGGAGCCAATGGCTTGGCTGCCTCACCCGCTGGGCTTGAGGATGCTTGCTTATCAGAGATGATGCCGGGGGGGGGGGATGATTGAGCTGCCTTTTCCCCTTTGAAGGAAGAGGCATTCGCAGTGTGGAAATGTGTGTGACCGGGTTCCAGAGATCTCCTAGAGTTCATCTGACCCCGCAAGGTGTGTTCGTGGTGTCCCTCCAGGACAGGACGCTGGCAAAAACCGAGGTCCTCCTTTTCTACCCCTCACCCGAGGTCCGAGGCATGGCAGTCCCATTCTCAGCTTGGTTCCATTTTCCAACCAGGGAATGAAGAGGACGGACCTGCCAGGAGAGGCCATTGTAGTTCCTCGGTTAACCGCTCCTGACACGGCCTTCGTCAGCTTTTTCAAGGAGCAAAGCAAAGACGGCACAGACTCTTCCAACATCCCCAGATGTGGTTCATACCGAGTCTGGCTTGCAAGTGCTCCTTCTCGCAACGGATCAAGGAGCTGTGATCGACAAACAGTGCACAGAGTGGCTTGAATTTGCAGGTGGGTTTTACGTTGACTGCAGCAGAAGATTGGAAAGGTTCTTGACGTCTTTGATCTCAGCCCACAATCTGGCTGCTTCTGCCTTAATCAAACCCCAACATCAGCCACCTGAGAGAGAGAGATCTTTGAAATTCTGCCACAGGATGTGGTGATGGCATCTGGCCTGGATGCCTTCAAAAGGGGATGGGACCAATTCCTGGAGGAAAAGTCCATCACAGGTTACAAACTATGAGGGAGATATGGAATCTCCAGGCTTAAAACGGGTACTTCCAAGGGCCAGATGCAGGGGAGTGGTTGTAGGAGGCAGAGATCTAGCCTTGTGCGCTCCCAGATGCATTTGTTGGGGCCACTGTGAGATACAAGAAGCTGAACTAGACAGGCCTTTGGCCTGATCCAGCATGGCTCTTATGTTCTTATGTGTTCCTGTTTCACTTTCTCTACTACAACCTGAGGCAGATTATGCCGCCTTCTGCCCTGTATCCATTTCCCTTTACAAAAGGTGCAATGGAAGTGTGAAACAGTTGCCATCCCACCAGGAACAACTCGAGTTTTGCATGGGGTGGGTGGATCAAGGATCCTGCGAGCCTCTGTTGGAGAAGCAGGAAGGCTGGATCCAGCAGCCACGGGCATTTCCTACAGTGCTGCTGCTGCTGCTGCTGCTGCGTGACCCCATTGCATTGAGGGGATGTTAATAGGATGGCTAGATTTAACTACTGTCCCTGTGAATACTGGACTGTTTCTTTCTTTTTTTTAAAATTTACTGGGTTCTGCATTGTCCATAGATGGTAGTAACTCACAAAAGTGCCTCACTCAACGGTTGCAGTCCTCATGACAGTCATCCGGACATGTGCGCTGTGGGATTTGGTGCAATAGGTACTGGGGAATTCAGCGCAACACGAGTTCTGAGTTACTCGGAAGTTGGTGCTGCAGGAGCCGCAGAGTTTAGTCAACAGGAGCTTCTCATCTGTGGAGCAATTTGTTTTCCCGATCTCTCGTTGCCAACAGCTGCATACACTCCAGCGCCTACTCAAATGACTCCTGCTTTGTGCAATAGACAAACCAGCCCCCCCCCCTTCCTCTGCAGGGCCACCAGCTTCCCCGTTGCTTGAGATTTCGTTAACCCTGCAGGTCAGAAAGCTGCTCCTTCTGTAAAAAGTGCAAAAAAAGAGAGATGACTTGTGGTTTCCCTTGCAAGATTGTGTTATTTCCAACACAACTTAGTGGATTTCCTACACAGGAATTTCCTACACACAAGACAATACAGTGGTACCTTGTATAAAGGAATTAATTCGTTCCAAATGAAATTCTTCTAAGCAAATTTTCCCTTATACAAATTTCCCATTGGAATGCATTGAAAATGGAGTAATCCCTAATCGTGACCATTTTTATGTCATACAGATTCGCCGCATAGGCGATTCTGTTAAGCAAATTTCCCCTATGTCCAGAATCTTTTATGTTGTAGAGACTTTATGTTATACAAACCATTAAACGAGGGTCCACTGTATTTGCAAGTACCTTTGCGCTGAGCTGGTGAGCGCTGGTGGCAGGGGGGAGTAGAGAGAAAGTGGGTGCCCAGACCTTAAAGCCTTCAGGATTTCTGACGATCCTAGTCCTCTCTGAGTTGCATAAACTTCTAACAAAACACTTGATATCTTTCAGTAACCAACAAGTCCTGTAATTTCCCCCCCCCCTCCGAATATGATGCGTCTGCTCCCAGCACCCCCAAACACAGTTGAGTATCTCAAAAAACTCTTAGAAAGTATAAAGGGACTTAAGACCCCTCTACAAATTATTTTATTTTAAATGCAGCCCATCCCTGAAAGGGTGAAAAGTGCAAAGTGCATCTGAAAGAGAAGGAATTTCAGTCTCCACATTGTGAAAAAGCATGGACAACAGACTTCATAGTAATGTTTCTGTCCTGTGAATCAGATCCACCCATGGGGGCCCATTGATTTTCCATGTGTGGGCGCACTGACGAGGTTTAACGCCCATTTAAAACAGGTCCTGATGATTCAATTATAATGTGCGTGCCTGTCCCTGGCAACATGTTTGTTGGAGAATCCATGTGATGCTTGAAGTTCCCCACCCTTGGCTCTCTTTCGCTGTACAACAGGAAGAAAAATAAACCATGAAAGACCACTCTGTCACCATAACAGATAATCTTTATTTTAGCTTTTGAGGAAGAGGATGTTAAAGGAAGGCGAGAAGAATATCCTGGCTTGAGAATTTGAGCCAATGGTTTGCAATGGGCACAGCTTCTCTATTTTATCTATTTGAACATAAGAACATAAGAAGAGCCATGCTGGATCAGGCCAAAGGCCCATCTAGTCCTGTATCTCACAGTGGCCCCACCAAATGCCTCTGGGAGCACACGAGACTAAATATGTCTTCTGCTACCACTCCCCTGCATCTGGACCTTGAAGTACCCCGGTTTAAAGCCTGGAGACTACACATCTCCATCGTGGTTTGTCACCTGTGATGGACTTTTCCTCCAGCAATCTGTCCCATCCCCTTTTGAAGGCATCCAGGCCAGATGCCATCACCACCTCCTGTGGCAGGGAGTTCCACAGATTAACAACACGATGGGTTAAAAAAGAACCATTTTCTTTAAATTTGGATAAAAACTGATAGTCAACGTTCTATGATGAGATGGCACTTGGATAAGAAGAAGTTGAAGAGGGTTATCTAGCAAACGAGAGCTTGCAAACACCTTTTCTTTTTGGATTGCCAGCTTCTGGAAGTTCCAGAAAGAACTTCGGAAGGGACCGTTTCTGCCCCGCAGTGGCTTGTTGGGTTTTCATGCCCCGGGCCGAGACAAGAGACACAATTAGTGAACCGTGCCATCTCAATCCAGTAGCAGCATGTCCTTTCACTCCAACTGTATCCCCCAAAGAAAAATGTGGCCCCAGCCCCAGAAACAGAATAGAAAAGTATGGTTTGAGAGGCAATGCCTAACATGCACCAGTAGGTTCAAATCCACATGTCAGCACTGGTACCTGGTCACCCAACCCTGTTTACAGTCTGAAGGGCACCCTTTCTTCACACTTGGGGGAGACCCAAGACAGCGCCTTCTCAGGGACCGTGGAACTCCTTTCCACCAGAGACCAGCCTGGCCCAATCCTTCCTGCCTTTCGGCTGGCAGACAAAGACCTTGCTCCTTAAGCAGGCTTTTAGTGCGTAACTGGGAGCAAAGGAAGATGTTTTTAAACAGAGAATGCCATGTCGTGGGGCTTTCTCTGGGGACTGACTGATCTCAGGATCCCTCTGTGGGCCGTCAGGCTTCTCGACTTCACCCTTAACCCGAGGCACCAGATTTCAGCAGGTGTAAGAAGGCGGACATTGTTTTGGCTCCGTCCCACAGGCAGGCAGCCGCAAAAAAAGTGCAGGAAACAAAACTCAAGATGTTCACAAGAAAAGAAAAATATTACATCACGGGCTGAGGTGGTTGGGGAAATGAGACTTCCTCTTTTGATGGAGATAAAAGCTGCAACCGTTCAAGATGTGTGTGTGTGTGAGAGAGAGAGAGAAAGAGAGAGGTGTGCTTTTAATTGCTTCCAAGATTAGCCAAGGCTCATCAGGGGAAAATCCTGCACCAACCATGGGAGACTCCGGTTCCTACATCAGGCACATTGAGCTGCTTGGGTTTGAGAAGAGATTCTTCCCAAGCCAACACTATGTAAGTGCCCGGAACATAATGCTGTGATCGCACGTACCTCATTTATCTTTGGTGGGCTTCTTTGGTGGCAGGTGTGGGGGAGAGAGGTTTAGCCAACATCAGATTAAGACAACGGAATCATTGAATGATGGAGGCGGAAGGGGGCGGTCGTATCCAGTACCCCTGCCCAATATTTTTTCAGCCAGCATGTTGTTAGTCTGTGGAACCCCCTGCTACAGGATGTGGTGATGGCATCTGGCCTGGATGCCTTCAAAAAGGGATTGGGCAGATTCCTGGAGGAGAAGTCCATCACAGGTGACAAACCATGATGGAGATGTGTCATCTCCAGGCTTAAAACCAGAGTACTTCAGGGGCCAGATGCAGGGGAATGGTATCAGCAGACAGAGATCTAGTCTCTCTCTTGGGTGACTGAGGTTGGGATTGTGTAGATGCTCCTCTTTATTCCTCGTGGCCACCACCCCACAAAGAGCATCCTGAAATGTAAGTCGTTTGATAGATCCATATCAACAAAGGAGCTGCAGACCTTTTGTAAAGGTAAGGGCTCTTAATTGCCCATTCCAGGCCCAAGTACCTTCAGAAACTTTGCAGCAAGGAGAAGTTTTCAGAAAGATGGTACTCTTGAGAAAATCCATTTCTCCCTCAGCTTGTGCAGCAACTGCAGCAGAACATTGGTGTGGAAATTGAGGGGCATCTTGCAGCATTAAGTGGCAACTGGACATGGGTGTTTCATTTCGGAGCGGGACCACTTCTGAAAGAAAACGCCCATCTCTAGTGGCAACATTAAAGCTAAAAGAGAATGCAAACAGTGAAAGAAAGAAATTCCATTATGAGGGATGTAACTAACATTGAAAACACAGGTGTATTTATTCATTAACTGATTTTCCCTTCTGGGAAATGGGTGCAGTATAAACATGCAAACATGCAGTAAATAAGTAAATAATACTTTAACACAGATTTGCAAAATCAAGTAGCAGAGGGGATGACTGCCTAACAAAAAACTTGAGAGCCGTGGACACACCGTTCCGATGACGCTGGAACAGGGTCCTGTTCAACTGGAATTACCCAGATGTCCCAGGAATGTTGCAGGATAGGCTCTCTGCATTGTGAAGGCACAATCCCCGACGCCGTGCATCTGGTGGGGGCAAGGGAGAGGGTGACAATGCAGTGCCAAGATCTCCCAAGGATGGTTCCTACCTTAGAAGGTCTCGACAGCTGGGACCCCAGGGACCCTTTGACACGTCTTCCCGGGTGATCTTGAGCCGGGCACACGCATGCTGAGCCTGACCTACCTCACAGGGGTGGTGTTGTGAGGGTAAAGCAAGAAGTGGGGCACCCATGTAAGAAATACGGAAGCGACGCCTCCAAAGCAAACACTGAGGTGACCTGACAAAATGTGGGGTGATGATGCTGGATCACAACTCCCATCGTCCTTATTCTTGGGCCTTGAAAATGGAGTGTGGAGAGCCGGCAACCAACCACACCCATCGTCCCCCACCCACCCACCAACCCACAGGTCCTGGATCAAGAGAACCCCATTCCCGTTAAGGACAGTGATGTAAACGAGGAGGGAAACCGTGCCAGGCGGAGGGAAGCCCTTTTGTGCCTCTGCCTCCGCTGACCGCTAACTAACGTGCTGTCATTTGTCAGGTTTACATGTTCCTGGTGAAATGGCAAGATCTCACTGAAAAAATTGTCTACCGGAAATTCACCGAGATTTACGAGTTCCACGTAAGTAAGGGCTGGGTCTGTGCCAACTTTGGGGCATTTGGGTGTGTGGGGGGGAATACTTTTTGAACGACCGTTCTAAGAAAGGTGACAACTCCCGCTGATCCCTGGGTTGCCAATTAACAACACGGAAAGGTAACTCTTCCAGTCTCTGGCAAAGTTCCTATCTGTGGCAGAGATTTTACACCCAAAAGTTGGTCCCAATGAGTTCATTGTTGTACATATGCACAGTAGGAGCATAACGATTTTAACAAAGTGTGAAATCTGATTGGCAAAATTGATTTAAAAATTAATCTAGATTAGATTCAGAAGGTGGTGGGGAATACAGGAGGACCCCTGTATCCACTGATTCAGTTATCCACATGGTTGGCAGAGGAAAACATTAAATAAATAATCCAGCAGCCACAAAGCAAGCTACTGTCACAAACAACAGTTATAAAGCAAGGGGCGGTTACGTGTGAAGGACAGTACCTTGAGAGATTTACAAAGAAAGAAAGAAAGAAAGAAAGAAAGAAAGAAAGAAAGAAAGAAAAAGAACTGTCTGAAGAAATGGTCCATGGTAGGGCATCCCAGTGAAATCCAAGGCAATCCAATTTCACATCCTTGTGAAATCCAAGGCAATCCAGACTGTGAAGATTCTCAGTCATCCAGGCGAGTTTATCTGGAAGCTGACTCATGACAACTGGACTTCTTTTTCTTGAGATATTGAAACGTTTGGCTGCTCTTCCAAACAGCTTTGTCGCCCAGTTGCCACGTGCCAGGGCAGCCCAGAACAGGAAAACTGACCACTGAATTAGTTCTATTTCAATTTATCCATGTTTTTTGCAATCTCGGCTTCATTGGTTGAACAACTGAAATCATATAAATATTCTTATCAAGGACTTTCTCTTCAGGGCCCATAGCTGGTGTATTTTGTTTTGAACAGTGTAAGGCTGTAAGCCACTTGGGATCCTTTGTGGGGAAAACAAACACAAAACCATGAGGGTTTTTTTTCGCCCTGGGGGCCCAGAACAAGCCAAGGAAACCCACCAACTTTTTCTTTCTAGAAGGCTCTTGTGCAGCTGCCTGGCTGGCAGAAACCGAACAGGGAAACCTTTTTCCCACCCTTTGGCAAAGCAGCAAAAGAGGAGGGTTTCCTGATTAAATTCGAGCTGGTGTGACATTGGAATTAGAGTGCTAGGACTACAGAGCTGAGTTCAAATCCCTGCCGGGAAGGGGGGGTCACTCAAAAGACTTGGGCTGGTCCCAATCCTGCAGCTCCGTGGACTCCGTGGGGTTGTGGACACCCAGTGAGAAACCATCCGCTCTGCTTGAAACTTACCAAGCAGGAAGGCAGAAAAAGAGAGGGTATGAAAAAACAAAACCTCAGTTTAGCAGCGTGGCTTGCAGGCAGGGTCTTCTTTTTGCCCAGGTTTTTACTCCAAAATTGTCGTTGCTTTTCCTTTTTTTCCTTAGAAAGCCTTGAAGGAGATGTTTCCCATCGAATCTGGGGAGATCAATGTGGAGAACAGGATCATCCCCCATTTACCAGGTAAGTGGCGAGCTTAACTAGGCGTGTCTAGCCTGATCAAGAGAAGACGGGGGGGGGGAGACACGATGGCAACCTTCCAATACCTGACGGGTTGCCACAGGGAAGAGGGCATGGATTTAGTCTCAGCTGCACCAGAGGGTGTGACAAGAACCAATTGGTTGGAAACTCATCAGAGGGAGAGCCCACCTTGGAAATCAGGAGAAATGTCCTGAAGGTGAGAGCCATGAAACAGTGGAACGGCTTGCCTCCGGATGTCGTGGGTACCCCATCGCTGGAGGCTTTCAGAAAAAGATTGGACAGCCATCTGTCCGGGATGGTCTGAGGTCTCCTGCCTTGGGTGTGGGGTTGGACTAGAAGACCTCTAAGGTCCCTTCCAACCCTACGATGATTCTGGGATTGTCTTCTAGCTCTGAGCCATCATCAGTGCTTTTGGCCCCCAGGGCCAAGGGAAGAAGCATCTGACTCGTTCCACTGTGCGATATGGCCAGGAAACCCTTTTCCCACGTGAAAAAGGAGGAAGAGGAATTTGTGGGGTGTCTAGGGTTTCCAAAATAAAATAAAACAAAAGTCTACCATTTGCTTTCCTAACGCCTCTTGGTAGGTTTAGGTACCCTCTAGACTTTTATGAACTGGGGCAAATAAAATAAAATAAAATAATGAATGTCACGAGGGTGGGTGGGACATGACTGCTCAGTTCCACCCTCTCTTGTGATGCAAACAGGCTTGAAGTGTTTAGGGATCCTTTTGCTTTCTCTCACTCCCCGTGGGGCGGAGGTTAAGCTGCAGTCTTGCCGTCCAGACTCTGCTCGTGACCTGAATTCGATCCCGACGGGATCAGGTAGCCAGCTCAAGGATGGCCCCAGCCTTCCCTCTTTCCAAGCTCAGTAAAAACGAACCCCCAGCCCACTGGGGAGAAAGTATTCCTTGCTTAATTCTGTTGCCTAGGGCTCTTGGTTTAATTTGCAACAGAATTACATCAGCAATAACATTTCTATATCCCCCAGAGCCACCAAGACAAAAGGCAACAGGAATTCCCCATTTTGCTAGTCCTGTAATCTAGAAACCGCTAAAGAAGGAAAGTCCCTGTTTTCCCCCTAGGCTGGAGTCCAACAAGAGTCCCCCAAGATGAGCTCAGTGGAAGAACACACATCCTGTACCCATGGCCAGCCTTACTTTGAGAGGCAATGAGAACAAAGAGACAAACCCATTTTTTTTCTTAAAGAAATGCAAGCAGGGATCTAAGAGGAAGTGGTTAGCATGGTGACTTCATTTACCTAACAAAGTAAGTAAGTTGGAAGCTCCAGTAATCCCTTTTAAATCAATGGGACTTGTGAGGGAAATTGACTCCGGGGGTCCCCAATGATTCAGTGGGGCTACTCTGGTGCAGTTTGCTAGGGAAAGCAACAGGATTCGGGCCACTCTGTCACGCTGGCACCTGGTCCAACGTGTGCGTTTTGGTAGGGTGGCCATTTTGGTGCATTTGTTTTCCTGGCCTTACATGTATTGGCTTGCAAAACACATAAGGAGCCTTAGTAGGTTTGCATTGTTGTTACACGCCGTCAAGTTGGAATCTATTTGTAGCACTCTTAACAGGGGTTTAAAGGTGAGAGATATGTAAGGAGTAGTTTTACTGGTTCTGCCCACCCCCCAACGGGTTTCCAGGGCTGAGCAGGGATTCGAACCCAAGCCATCGAGGGTGTGTGTGTCTTCCTTCCTTCCTTCCTTCCTTCCTTCCTTCCTTCCTTCCTTAGGGCCTTTTCACACGACCCCTAAAATCCGCTGGCCCCTTAAATTCGGACCAGAGATCTTGGGGGTTCGTTGCTCTTTCTTCCTCCCCACCAGAGAAAGAGAGGAAAAAAATGCAGCTCACCTCCGAAGCTTCCGGGAGCTCCTTCCTGCTGATTCCTTCTCTTCTGTTTGTTTGTTTTTTGCCTCCCGCCCCTTCTTTTAAAGGGGCAGGAGGCAAAAAAAAAACAAAAACACACAAACAGAAGCCAGGAATGCCCCGGACTGACCAGATTAAATCCGGACCTGGGGATTTTCACCCTCCTCGAGCAGGTACAAGAAAAGTGCGCTGGGACGCGTTTAGGTGGGCGTGGGCGCACTTAATTTCCTGCAAACTTCCGGAGCTGGTGGGGAAACACTTGTAAGCTCCGGAGCTTGCAGCCATTTGCTGCGGAGTTTAGGGGTCATGTACAAAGGCTCTTACTTACTTACTTACCTACCTACCTACCTACCTACCTACCTGATGGCTAGAATCTTATTGGTTACACACATGAAGTATACTGTTCACTGCATGTCAACTGAGAAGATGCCAGGGCACGTCTTGGTCAGGATCCTTATGACACAACCGAGACATGTCCTGACGCCATACGAGGGATCTACAAGGAGCTGTGGCAAGAGATGGGAAGCTCAACCAAACATCAGTAGGACTCTAGCCATCCAAACGGCCCATTTCTTCTTGATGGTCAAACCGTGTGTGTGAAGCAGTGGTCTGTGTGTTTTTCCCCACTTTCCTCTAGCACCAAAGTGGTTTGATAGCCAACGGTCTACCCAAAACAGGCAAAACACACTGTCCGAATATTCCTCCGCCTTGATCAACCTGCCTCGCAAAATCTCCCGGTGTGAACATGTTCTGAACTTCTTCCGAGTCAGGCCGGATGACCTGAATCCACCCACCGCTGGCCAGTGAGTACTGGATGGTACACTGGAAGTTTCCTGCAGAGCTTGTGTGTATGTGTGTGTGGAGATGTATCTTTTGGACTACAATCCCCAGAATCCCCAGTTTAAAAAAAAAAAACAACAACCAGAGATTAACTTGCTCAAGGGATTCTGAAACTTAGGCACGAAAACTCCAAGAATCCAGCTGTGCTGGCAAGGGTTTTTTTTTGTTAGTTGTAGCCCAAGAACATCTGTAGATCCAAAGGTGGCAACCCCTGGCTTGCACAGAAGACTGTTCTCAAGGTCATTGATTCTCCATTAAGCTCCCGGTGTTGGAACCCTGAAGTTTTAAATGTACCATCACATTCCTGATGCAGCTTGATGGGAAATTTTAAAAAAGCAAAACAGCTGCCTACTATTTTGGTCAGCATCAGGGGAGGGGGGGGGCATGCCAGCATTTAGAGCTACCTTCAGTCCAAAAGAGCCCTCGATTTGACTAGACCTGTTGAAGCCACGGGAATTCCATGCGAGTCCTCTCACCACTTAGCAAACTGAATCAGGCTCTCCCCTTGTTGGGAGTGACCAATGGATTTAGGCCAGGTTTCTGGGCCAAAATGGACCTTCTGGCAGATCAAACAGGACTCTGCTTAGGAAGCAAAGGTAAAGGTGAAGGTAAAGGTTCCCCCTGCACATGCGTGTTAGTTGTGTCCAACTCTAGAGGCGTTGGTCATCTAGGGGCAGCATAGAAAGATTTCTGGCCGTGCACTCCCATTTGCACCTTCCACTGTCCATCCAGTGCATGTGCAGGATTGAATCCGAGTTGGGGAAAGTTTATTTTTTCCACTACGACTCCCAGAATCACTGGCCAATAGGGAAGTTGTAGTGGAAGGAAGGAAGGAAGTTTTGAAAGCACTGAGCTGATTTGTGACATTTCTATCCCACATTTAATGTATAAGAAACTTTTATCCATTTAATCTGTTTAATAGTGAAGGAACACAAGGTGGTTGTATAACAACTAAAAATAAATGTATAAAATGATCTTTCCAACAGCATGCATTGAAAAGCTTTAAAAGCTCGCCTGAAGTTCCTTACTGGAGTTTGCAGCTTGGAAGAAAGATCTGACTTTTTTGTTTCTGTTTTCTTTTCTTTTCTCAAGACTCAAGAAACCAGAAACCTATTTAATGCCTAAGGATGCCAAGAGAATCGCAGAAGGTATGAGAACTGGACTGAAAACACCTTTCCCCTCTTACCTCACCACTGCACCAGAATCTGTTGTTCTATTACATCATGATTGGCACCAGCTATAATTATTTTTTTTAAAGTAACTATCAAAATTATGGATTGACTAGTAAGGACAAGCAGAATATGGGTGCACATGGCCCTTTCTTCCTCTTTAGCTGTTCCCTTCACATGGTTTGGTTAGCTGGCTGGTTAGCTCAGCGGTTTTGATCCCTGGCTGTGGACCCAGAGGTTGGGAGTTCGATCGACCCCACCCCCCACCCCACTGGGCCTCCAGGGAGAAGAGGCAGCCTGGGTGGCCTTGGGCAAGCTGCACTGTCCCAGGGCAGCCATGGAAGAAGGGAAGGGGAAAACGCCTCTGAGTTTTCTCTATCAAGAAAACCCTATGAAGCGTCCTCATGAGTCAGAACTGACTTTATGGCATGCTTATTATTATTATTATTATTATTATTATTATTATTATTATTATTATT
>JAHTLZ010000038.1:6154818-6225065 GCA_023846285.1 Phrynocephalus versicolor | reverse complement strand
AGATAGATAGATAGATAGATAGATAGATAGATAGATAGATAGATAGACAGATAGATAGATAGATAAAACCTGCATTTGTTCTGTAAATTTATCACTTTTTTGAACCTTGCCAGGATGAGCAACTAAAGTTTCTCTGCGTAGCACCAGTTTGAATAGCCCCTGCTTTTCTGTTTGACGTGTCAAATAAAAACATCATTTTTTTCAAACCTCAGGAAGGATGAAGCCACAGGCTATTACCCGTCCATGTACCTACAAAAACTGGGCACGGAAAACACCCCAGAAAACAACCAGCTGAGGAACAAAGCTGCGCCACCACGGAGGTAGGGGGTTTGTTTTGTTCTTGTTGTTGATGATGATGATGATGATGAGGAGGAGGAGGAGGAGGAGGAGGAGGAGGAGGAGGATGGGGTCAGTCACATTGTCCTTGACATACGGGAAACCTATGAATGAGTAGCAGTCCCCCAAACCTCCTGCTGCTCCAAGAGGGCTCCTATACATCCGACAGAAAAAGATTCTGGGTCTCTGCCGTAAGGTCTGGCCCCCAGGTGGTTCCATCGGTGGCTATAAGGACATTGAGGCTGGAGATAATTGCAACCCCACCTTCTCTTTTCTTTACCATCGTGCAGAAGCACCATCCGGAATATTAAGAGCATGCACAACCAAAGCCGCCGGCAGATCAGCCAAGAAACCTACAGACGCAACAGTGTGAAATACATGCAGAGCAGAAAGATACTCAGAGGGAACCTGCTAAATAAGAAAAGTGCCATTGGTAAGTTCTGCCCTCAGTGCACCTGATTTGGGGTCTGGTTTTGGGGTCTGGGCTGATGGCGACATGGACTGGGAATCTCTCAGGAATCCCAGGGATCGTCAGGTGAGGCTAGGAAATAAATCTGAACACACACACCCCAGAAGCCACTTCCTCTAACGTTCCACAGGGACTTCCCAAGAAGCCCTTATATGGATAAAGGTTGTGTCCCATGAGTTCTCAAACTGATGCTTGCATTGCTGGGTTTTGAGATGTTTGTTAAATTCCTTTAGAAGTGCAGCAAAAAAGTGCAGGGGTTCCTACATCAGAATTAGCTTCAAGTTCCCCCACATTAGGCCACCCCCTTTTCTCATTCTAGCTACCTTGCCGAGGTTTGAACGTGGCTTACCTCTTAGCTTCCTGTTCAGAAAGAGCACTTCCAGCTAGCACTGGGGCAGTCGTACAGCGCTATCTTTCTATCCCACATTGGGGTGGAAAAAAGTATTGTGTGCTTTCCCTCCATTTTGTAGCGGAGAATGATGAGATGGAGAGAAACCAGACCAAAGCTCAGCCTGCCGTCCCTCCAAGGCCCAGTAAGGCCTTGATTCTGAACCGCTGCTCCGAGTCCACCAAGAGCAAGATCAAGTGAAGGCGTCTCCAGAACTGGTCCTTCCTTGCCTGCAATAGCAATCCATTTGTTGTCCATGGTGTCCTGTTGGTCTAAGGGTCTGCCCGAAGCTGTCCAGCCCTGGATGTCTGTGGATGTGAGACACCTGTTGTCCTTTCTAAGGAGAGGCAAATTCTGGGCCCTCAAACACGGTTGGGTTGTGACGCCTGTCAGCTCCATTGAGCAGAGCGGGTGGCAAGTATTGATGGGAGTTGTAGTCCAACATCATCTAGGCAGCTGCCTACACCCTTGAACACGTCTCAAGATGACTTTCACCATCCTGAGATGCTACGGATCTTCTGAGTCTCCACGTATCTAGCCACGGTTTGGGGGGATTCTGTGCTGGTTCTGCCCTCTCCAAACCTCAGCCTGACAAACTGTTCTGCAGAACCTGAAAACTTGCACACTCTTGCAGAATTTTCATTTGCCTCCTTACAGGTTCTGTCTTATCTTCTCAAACGTGTCTTGATCATCAGGTGTGTTTTAGTGGCATGAAGTTAGGATTGTGCTAATACTTTCTGCCTGTTCTGTATGAGGTTTACAATACAGGTTGTTTTATAAGTTGTTGCGTTTTGGACAAACTTGATTGGGTTGTTAATGCGTTTCTGTAACAAGTACTCCAACAAATAAAATGTACAGAAAGAGATTGTTCAGATACAGAAGTACAGCCTCAGGCACAGTCTATCTAAGAGCTACTTATCAGGGTGTGCTTTCAATAATACCTAGACAAATCAAAAAGCCTTCACCACCTAGGCCATAGCTAAATACCCATACTTTATAGGTTTCAGCATCTTAGGCCATTGTTCACCTTAAGGCTATTGAGACTGTTGTCTCCCTAATGAGCCTATTCAGGCCATTGTTCATCTTAAGAGCCTATCTCAGACCAGGGTGACAAGAGGTCAAAGCTGACTATAAGATGGAGGACTCGCACTAGCTGTATTCAGACTGAGGAAGCTCTTTGGGTGAGCAGCGAAACGTTTCTCTCTCTCTCAAGAAAAACAAGTCCAGTTGCCATGACTCAACTTCCAGAGAAATACAGAAGTTGTTCTCATGTCAAAACTCAGCTTTTCAGCCAGGCCCTTCTAGGCGAGGCGTTGTGTCATCAGGGAAATCCTGTGCTATTTCAGGTTTGCAGTTGCGATTTCCCCAAGCGTGATTGAAACAAAAAGTCTCTTGCATAAACCTCCTGACTGTAAGAAAATAATTGGGCCCCTTCTCGTAAGGCCACCCCCCTGGGGAGTTGGCAAATGATTAACCCGTTGGAACCTGGAACAAAAGGCTGCGGGGGGGGAGGGGGCTTCCAGGCTGAGTCCTTTTGGACTCCTTTTTTGTCTTTTAGCTTTTCTAACTACCACCTAATGTTTACATTCCTATAAGAACTGCAACCAAGCTGCTCTACCTTCCCCCTACACCCCCCTCCCAGTTTTTCAGTTCCCGTAAGAGCTACTGGGAAAGCATGAGATGGTATTTAATGGTAAACACTAGATGGTATTTTGTGAATACCCATTAGCTTGTGTTTACTCCTGGAAGAGTTGTGGGGGGGGGGCAGCAAGTTACAGGCAGGCTTGTTTCAAGGTTTCCTGTTTTCTTCTTGGAAATTTCTTCGGGATCTAACATGGTGGGCCCTGCCCTCGGAGACAGGAGCAAGGGATGAACAAGAGGAAGACAAGGAAATACTGTATGCTTCTCATGCTTCAGTGCACTTAAAAATGTAGGATACAGTCCTGTTTGGCAAGTAGTGTCGGATCCCTGTATCTTGTCTGGGGAGGTGCAGAACCAATGCCTCTCATGCAGATGCTGAGAGGGAAAATGTTGCTGTGAAACACTATTATAATAGCGAATGGTCTGGTAATACAGTAGCATCATGGCTATATTTCTTTAGAGAACAGTCTAGATAAGGCCAGGTAGCGCAATTTAAATTAAGTGAAGATCAGAAAGAGAAGATTTGAAAATACAAGGCAAATACGCCACTAACAGGAAAAGATAGGATGGATTTAAGAAAAGAGATAGAATTTTATTTTAGAGAAAACGGGAATTCAGCTCCGGAAGCAGTTGTATGGGATGCCGGTAAGGCAGTGATAAGGGGAACTTGTATCACTAAAAAAAAAAAATTAAAATTAGAAGGGAAATTAATAATGAAAGAAGTACAAAATTAAGTGAAATCAGACAGAAACAAAAGGAACTGAAAGAAAACTATAATAGGCAGACCCATGGACTTTTAAAATATTGAAAAAAGATTTGGAGAACTTAGATGCTTTATGCATGTGGAAAAAATAAATTATAGTCAAAAATGAATATCATAGGATTAATATAAATTCAATGAAAAGAGTGGCCAATTATTTAAATATAAGGAAGGTAAAGCGAAAAATAGGATGTATCAAGGGGGGTGGAGATAAAAAGGATTAGATAAGGCCAGTTCTGGTAACTTCATAGTTACAAATATATATACAGTATATATTTAGGCTTTTTAATGTATCTAATATTTTCAGACTGTGCATATGCGATGACTGGAACTCACAGGAGTACACTTTCTCGGTGTGTTTGAAAATTCAAGGCGTTTGAAGAGCCTTGGAAAATGGCACTCCAAACCAAGCAGTGGTCTTCCGGATTCCACTCTGGGGTTGATCGGATATAGCATGTGCTCTGGGGAATTTTCAAAATATATAGCAATGGTCAGAAGGAGGAACTTGGTTTCCTTTCTTTAGCCTCAGCCCAGCACGGTGGGATTAGAGGGCTCCTCAAAACTTCTAATTTTCTGGAGCATCTGATCTGCAGTGAGTCATGTTGGTGGTCTGGCCTGTCCACTCGGGACACAAACATTTCCATTTTGTGGAAGCTGAGGAAAGCCCGACGGTGGACGTCAGCTGCTGATGACTTTTTATTTAAAGACAGCAACACATCAGGAGAAGTTGTGATGGAAACGGAATGGTCGTGCGGGTTTGGCGCCCATTTTCCTGGGCTACCCACAAGAACAGAAGTCCAGCTGCCATGACTCAACTTCCAGATAACCTCGACTGGAGGACTGAGCATCTTCACAGACATCGTGCCCGCTCTCATCCTTTTGAGCAAGCAAGGCTGCCCTAATCCATGTCCCAGATGCAGCCCCTGTGCCTTATTCCTGCACTTTCCCTTCCCCCATGGGCAAGGAAAATGGAGGAAATTCATTCTTTGCTTGTGGGACCACCAAAGGAGGGAGAAGGAGGCAGGCAGGCAGGCAGGAGACAACTTCAGTGTGAGAAGCCCCTCTTCCAGGCTTACTGGTCCAGTCCCCCCACCTTAGTGTCTTCTTTGTCTCTTGAGGACCCACAGGTTCCTTTCTTCCTGCCAGGCAGTCACTCCTCCAGAGTCTTTCCATGGGGCAGGTGTCCTGTCTTGGCTTAGGCAGCTCCCCAAAGGTTAAGAACATAAGAAGAGCCACCCTGGATCAGGGCAAAGGCCCATCTAGTCCAGCTTCCTGTATCTCACACTGGCCCCACCAAATGCGTCTGGGAGCGCATGAGACTAGATATCTGTCTCCTGATACCATTCCCCTGCATCTGGTCCTTGAAGGACCCTGGTTTTAAGCCTGGAGATGACACATCTCTGTCATGGTTTGTCACCTGTGATGGACTTTTCCTCCAGGAATCTTTTGAAGGCATCCAGGCCAGATGCCACCACTACCTCCTGTGGCAGGGAGTTCCACAGACTAACAACATGCTGGATGAAAAAAATATTTTCTTTTGTCTGTTCTCACTCTCCCAGTCCTCAATTTGAGTGGATGTCCCCTAGTATTTTGTGAGAGGGAGAAGAGCATTCCTCTATCCACTTTACTCATGCCCTGCATTATTTTGTATGTCTCAATCATATCCCCCACTCAGGCGCCTTTTTTCCAGACTAAACGTTGCTCCCTCTGTGTTTGCTTCCAGGGGCTCACAGGGCTGTAGGCATTCAGGCCGAGGAGGGGCATACGTGTTCCACAGGGAATGTCGACTGTTCAAATGAAAAGTGGCATAGAGTTGCAAGAACAGCTCATAAAACACAACACTCCAGAATCAAAATTTACTGCCATTTACAAAGTAGCTAGAAGAACACCCAGGGCAGAGCAGAGGAACCACACTCCTGAAAAATCACATCTCATGGGGGGGGATTCATCACCTCTTTAGGTATGGTATTTGGTTCCGTTGTCATACTTCTCTAACCATTAGGAAGTTTTTTTTCTGATATTCAGTTAAAATCTGACTTCCTGTCACTTGAGCCTATTGTGCATCCTGACCACTCGTGAGATGGTCAAGAACACCTCCTGCCCCTCCTCTATAGGACGGCCTTTCAAGTCTTTGGAAACGGCTCTCCTCTCTCCCTTCAGTCTCCTTTTCCCAAGGCTAAGCATGTCCAGCTCTTTCCGTCTTTCCTCCTAGGGCTCGGTTTCCAGCCCCCCCCCCCCCCGAACATCGTTGTCGCCCTCCTCCAAACTTGTTCCAGGGTGTCACTATCCTTCTTGAAGTGGCGTGTCCAGAACGGGACATGGGACTCAAGATGAGGCCCAACTGATGCCAACAAAAGGGGAACTAGTACAGTACCTTGCAGGACTGGGATAATGTTTTTCTATTATTGCAGTCTAAAATACCATGTGCCTTTTTTATTTAGCCACATCACACTGTTGTCTCATACGCAGCTAGTGATCCGCAATGATTCCAAGATCCTTCTTGCTCCTAACATTGCTGAGACATCGTGACTTGGTTGCTTGGCCTTCCTTTGTGCCAACCTAGCCTTTTTGGAGTGCCATTTTCCAAGGCTGCTCAGACCCCTTGAATTTTCAAACACACCAAGGAGGTGGACCAAGACCTTCTCTTCTGGCTGTTTCTCAAGAAGGCCTTCAAAAGTGGCACACTAGGAGAAAGTATTTTCCAGGACACAAAATACCCCCACCCACCCCAAATCTCCTGGGGGAAGCCTCTGAAATTGGCCACAGACAGAACCTCCAGACTAGGATGCCTGCTGGACCAGGCGGTTCGGTCCGCTTAATTTATTACACATTCTGGATTCTTTTTCAACCACTAGCACATTTTGACTCGGAAATGTGAGTCCTTTTTTTAAGGAGAAAGGCAGAGTAAAATATTTTTAATAAACTAAAAAGAACCACTTGTGTGTGTGTGTGGGGGGGTGCTTGGGTCTTTTTCCAAGGAGAAAGGCATGGTAAAAATACTCTAAATGAATGAATGAATGAGTAAAGTTCAATAGGGAATCAGATGCCCATTTGAGTTTGCTTATTCTGTTTAAGTGGATATATTAGTAGTGTTTAGTATATTTATTGCTGTTCATTATTATGGAAAACGAATCAACCTGTTTAGGGCCTAGGGCAGTGATGGCGAACCTATGCCACGGGTGCCAAAGGTGGCACTCACAGCCCTTTCTGTGGGACCCCGACATCGCCCCTTCACAGCCACCTGTATTCAGGGTAAATTATTGTATTGGCACTTTGCAAAAAAAAAAATTAGTGGGTTTTGAATTGCAGTTTGGGCACTTGGTCTCTTAAAGGTTCGCCATCACTGGCCTAGGGGAGCTATTAAACATAATAAACATGAATTTGGGGGAAATGGTTTTCAAAAAAGCCCCTTTTGGGAAACTACAAGTCAAAAAAAGAAGCCACAAAGGGCATTGATTGACTGGTGACGTCACGCCGATTCATAGAACGTCAGCCAGAAGAATCTTCCTTTCGGAGCCTCAGCTTGTGCGCCTGCGCTGAAGGAGCGCGAGCGCCTCTCCCCGCTCCCTACGTGCCGCGCTTGCGCAGTCCACGCCCGCCGCGTCTTGGCCTGCGGTGCCATGGCCGCCGCGGGTCACCCCACAACTGCTCATGCGCAGCCGCCCGGGCCCGGGGGTGAAAGGTGAACAAGATGGCGCCGCCCATGGCTGGCGTGAGGCTGGGTTTTGGCGAGGGCTGCTCCTCGTTGTCCGCTCCGACGGGGAGCCGCTGAAGGGGAACCGAGGCCTGGCGGCGACTGTTATGGTTCTCATGGCCTCCTTAGGCGGCAGCGGCCGGTTGCCGGGGCTGCGGAGGGGCCCCTGGGCGGCCTTGCTGGGGCTCCCTCGGGGCCCGGCGCGCTCTCTTTGGGGGCCCTCCAAGGGGACTAGGTTGGACGGCCGCCGCCTGGCCCCGCCGGGCCTTCCTTCCCGAGGCCTAGCGGGCGGCCGGAGGGCCCCGAGGGACACCAGGGAGGCCGACGAAGGGGCCCCCATCCTCCAGTACGCGGGACGCCGCGCCAAGAGGAAAGACCGGCTCTTCGTGTGGGGCTTCGCCTTCTCGGGCGCCTTGGGCATCCCCACCTTCGTCGTGCCCGACGTGGGTTGGAAGCCCCGGAGAAGGATCCAGCCCACTCCCTACCGCCTGGAAGTGGAGGAGAAGGTCGGGGCGGCCGCACATCTGTCCGCCTTTCAAGGCTCGGCCAGGGGGAGCTTGGGCGGGCTCAGCCCCCCACTTTGTTTAGCCTAGCTCCCTGGTGTAGCATGTGGAAGGTCTCTAGATTGGCTTAGGAAACTTTATTTATTTTATTTTATGTAGAATGTTTTTACCGCCACCTTTCTCCTTACAAAAGGACCCGAGGTGGCTTACAATAAGGAGGGACAATATACAGAGTATTTAAGGCATATTCAAGTTAAGAACAGGGAATTAGAAGAGGCATCTTAGAGCATTAAAAGGTAACAATAAAGCTACAAAGAGCATGCAAAAAGAAAAGAAAAAATCCATTATGAGGGATGGAAAGTAAACATGGAAAACACTGGTGTTCTTAAGAAATCAGTCAGTGTAATTTTATTTATTTACAAAACCTTTTAGCCACCCCATTACCAAGAGGTCTCTGGGCAGCATGCATGGTAATCCTAATAAAAGTCACATAGTAGGACAGGTAGTCCCTCATTCAGGGAAAGCTTGTAAAATGTCTTAGAAAAAATGTGAATACTAAATAATACCTCTGTGGTTTCATTGCTTTCTTCACAGTTTGGTTGTCAAGGTCCGTTATCTTCCTTAGTTAGGAAGATAACGGACCTTAGTTAGGAAGATAACGGACCTTAGTTATCTTCCTTAGTTAGGTTTCCATGGCAGACCAGATGTAGAAAAAACAGGAAGACCCATGCACAGGACAGAAGTGTGAGTGCCGAAGGTTTGCCACCACTGCCATCAAGTCCAACACCCCTGCTCCTTACAGGAATACAAATAAAATAATATCTAGAATCATCTTGGATAAGGATAGCCTGTGTGCATGTTAAACCAGGCCTTAATTTCTACCTCGTTTTACTTTTAAAGATCTCCTCTGCTGCCTGTGGGTACGGATTCACCCTCCTTTCCTCCAGAACAAGCGACATTACCAAAGTCTGGGGCATGGGGCTGAACAAGGATTCTCAGATTGGCTTCCACCCGAGCAGGAGAGATCGGTGTAAGTACGAGAAGGCTGGGTGAGGACTGAGGTTTTTGCTCACTGTCCTCCTTCCTGCATTTGAAGCTGCCTTCTGATGAGTGGGACCATTGATCCATCTAGGGCAGGCATGTCCAAACTTTGGTCCTCCAGATGTTTTGGACCACAACTCCCATGGTCCTTGGCCATAAGAAATACAGGCTTGGAATTCTGGGAGTTGTGGTCCAAAACATCAGGAGGGCCAAAGTTTGGACATGACTGATCTAGGGCCTAGGCCAGTGATGGCGAACCTTTTAGAGACCAAACTTCCTTATGTTACGCTGATTTCTGTAGGCAGTTGACCACTGTTCAGTCATCAGCAAACTTCTAAAGACCATCAAGTCTGTGACTTTTCAGGAAAACTACTGTGGAATCTTGGAAGTTTTCTCCAATGTTTGGCATAAAAATAATTTGTATCCTCGACTGCCATGTCTCCGGAACTCGCAGTCGCATTGACATGCATTCTCTCCCTTTTTCCCCCCTTGCAAATGTCTTGTCTAAAAGCCAGAGGTTATGAATACATCCTGGAGCCAAGCCCGGTCCCCTTGCCCCTGGACAAGCCTCAACAGACGCGGGTTCTGCAGGTCTCCTGCGGGAGAGCCCACTCCTTGCTGCTGACGGATGCCGAAGGAGGTGAGATTGGGAGAATGCAAGTTCTAACGAAAGACATAGTTTTCTAATTACGATTTCCCCCCTCAGTTTTCTCAGTCTCGCTTGGATCGAGGTGCCATTTATTTATTTACAGTGGTACCTTGTATAATTTGTTCCAAGTGAAATTCTGTTAAGCAAATTTTCCTTTTTACATATTTCCCATAGGAATGCATTGAAAGTGGATTAATGCCTAATCATGACTGTTTTTCTGTTGTACGGATTTGCCCCATAGGTTATTCTGCTAAGCAGATTTCCCCTATCTCCAGATTTTTTTTATGTTGTACTGATTTTATGTTATACAAACCGTTTGTTACACGAGGGTCCACTTTATTTATTTTAGAGTGTTTTTACCCTGTCTTTCTCCTTGGAAAAGAACCCAAGGGGGCTTACAGTAATGAGGGATAATATACAGTCCAGTACAATTAAGACATGTTCCAAGTATTTGAGAACAAGGAATTGAGGGACATCTTACAGCATTAATAGCTACTCCTAAAGTTGGCCTATCTACCAACTCACTCTGTTCATGACCTGGGTTCAATCCTGGGTGGATGGCTAAAACCTTCCATTGTTCTGAGGTCAGTAAAGTGAATAGTCAGCTTGCTGGGGAAAGCAACGGTGTTCTCCTATTGATGTTTTGGACTACATCTCCCATCATGTTTGGCAGCTGGAACTGAGTCACATGGTCTGTCCGTCTAGTCACAGGAAGCTGCCTTCTGCAGAGAAATACCTCTGCTCGGTCTGGCCTTATACTGTGAATTCCAACCAGTAGTAGCTGTCTAGGGTTTTAGACAAGATTTTAGACAAGATCCCCCCCATACACAACTCTGTCTTGAGATGCTGGTGATTGATGGGGGTTCCTGCATGGCAGGGGGTTGGACTGGATGGCCCTTGAGGTCTCTTCCAACTCTATGATTGAACCTTGGACCTCCTGAACGTGAATCACATTGTCTGCTCTTGAGCTGTGACCTTACCCAGTGCAGAAACATGGCGGTTCCCCATTCATATATTAATCGTGTGAAATCAGATGCGATAGGGATGTTCATGGCCCAGTGGTGGTCGTTTAAAGTGTTTTGCTAATCGGAGGAGATTGTTTGGCATCTAGGAGACATACAAAAACTGCTTGTTCTTGTTGGTCTTCCTTTCTGTCCTTTTTTTTTTTTTTTGCCATTCTTGATAACTGGCTGATGGCATCACATGTCTTTCTTCCAGTTTTCAGCATGGGGAACAACTCATACGGGCAGTGCGGCCGGAAGGTGCTAGAAGGGGAGGTGTACAGGTGAGAGAACCTTGTTTTCAATCTGCTCCGTCCCTCCAGTTCAGGCCTTCCCAGCCTGGTGGCTTCTGCCTCCAGGACTCGTGGTTCCAGGGGTGGCGGGAAGTGATGTGACCTCAAAGGTCTGGAAGGTGCCGGGTGTTCTTTCCTTGTATTTTGTAGAGCGGGTTTGTGAGAAGGTAAACAGAGTTCTGTGTGCAGAAATGCATTCAGCGATGCCAGCCACGTGGCCACGGACTTTCACAACACTGGCTCTTTAGCTTGAAAACAGAGATGAGCACCGACCATAGAGTCGGACACGACTAGCATGCAAGTGTGTGTGTGGGAAACCTTTACCTAAACGAATCATGGGGCGATGAGAAGACCGACTGGCTTTGGGTCTGTCTGTTAATCCAGCCTTGTAGTCGACAACTTCCACAGCCCATCACGTTTCCAGGTGAATTGTTAGGGAGTTGGGATTTCAAGTGTAATAAGTTAAATGCATCTGCTTTAAAGCTCAGTCAGACATGAACATCAGTCCTGTTTCCATTAAAAATACTCTTCATTGTATGCATTAATTTAATTGTTGCCCTTTGATAGAATTGAGACATGCAAAATAATGCAGGGCATGAGTAAAGGGGATAGAGGGACACTCTTCTCCCTCTCACAAAATAGCAGAACTAGGGGACATTCACTCACACTGAGGGCTGGGAGAGTAAGAAGAGACAAAAGAAAATATTTTTTCACCCAGCACGTTGTTAGTCTGTGGAACTCCCTGCCACAGGATGTGATGATGGCATCTGGCCTGGATGTCTTCGAAAGGGGATTGGACAGATTCCTGGAGGAAAAGTCCATCCCAGGTTATAAACCATGATGGAGATGTGTTATCTCCAGGCTTAAAACCGGGGTTACTTCAAGGGTCAGATGCAGGGGAGTGGTATCAGGAGACAGCTATCTAGTCTCGTGCACTCTCAGATGCATTTGGTGGGGCCACTGTGAGATACAGGAAGCTGGACTAGATGGGCCTTTGGCCTGATCCAGCATGGCTCTTCTTATGTTCTTATGTTCTTTTCTCTTGGTGAAACACAGTGAGAGCCAACTCATTAACAGACTGCCAGTATTTGAAGACCAAGTGGTCCAAGTGAGTAAAATTCCATCTATTATTTCTTGGATATTAATTTTTGTTGCACTGCCCCCCTCTCTTTCTCTCTCTTCAAAACAATGGGAAGTTGCTTGATCCTCACAGAATTAGGTCCCCTCACGGCATAGTGATTAAGTTGCTGCACTGCAGCTAAAACTGTGCTCACAACCTGGGGTTCAATCCCAGCTGGCTGGCTCAAGGTTCACTCAACCTTCCATCCTTCCTGCATCAGTAAAATGAGTACCCTGCTTGCTGGGGGTGGGGTGGGGGTCAATGTGTAGCCTGCATAATTGAATTGCAAACTGCCCGGAGAGTGCTTTAAGCACTATGAGATGGTATATAAGCAGAATGCTTTGCTTTGCATTTGAGGGGTAGGCTGGATATAAGGATAGGACCAAACAGGGCAGTGGATTTAAGTTAAATCGGGCCTTCAAAAAGAATTTCAAACTTTTAGAAGCAGGAAAGAAATATACTAATAAATGATTGTATGATGAGTAAGAGGGTACGGCCATGTGTGAGGTATTGGGGGGAGGTCCTAATTAGAGCCCTTGGAGGTCTAGATGGGGCCTAGGATATGAAGCTCCCCCACCCCATCTAATATAAACATTTTGGGGAGGGTGGACCGCGCTGAGATCGTGGTCTTTTCTTTTTCTATCCCTCCCCCCCTTCTGTCCCCCCCCCTCTCCCTTTCTTTAATTTCTCCGTTCCTTCTTTGCTTTCAGGTTGCCTGTGGGCAGGATCACAGCCTCTTCAGGACAGCAAGAGGAGACGTCTATTCCTGTGGGTGGGGAGCTGATGGGCAAACAGGTAGGCTGTTGGGAAGCATGGGGCGGGGGGGGGGGGGGAGGGTGTGTGTGTGTGTGTGTGTGTGGATTTTATCCAATGAAGCTGATGCGTGGCAAACTTTTGCTCAGCTGCCCCCTATAGGTTAGAGGCCAGCCTTCAGGAACAGCTTGCATCAGGCCTCACTGAGCTTTACAAGTTAAAACAAAAGCAGGGATCCGTGTGGCCATTACAAAATACAAATGCAAAACTAGGCTACAGTGACCCCCCCCCCCCCGGCCTATCACGGGGATTAGGCACCCGACCCGACCCGCGACCATTGAAAATCCTCAATATGCGGGTGCAGGTTGGGTCGGGCCTGGGGTGCCTAGCTGAGGGCCCCTGTACTTAACCCCAGCCTGGTACTACCCTGAAGGGACCTGGTAAACTTGAGAGTGACTTCCGGAGCGCCGAAAATCATTTCAAGGAAGGCCGTCGGAGGCCTCCAAAATGATTTTTTTGCGAACTGGAAGTGACTTCTGATAAACTGTAAACCAGAAGTCTAATGTCTTTTTGATGCTGTCAGACAGGCATATCCAAACTTCAGCCCTCCTGCTGTTTTGGACCACAACTCCCAGAATTCCAAGCCTATATTTCCAGTGGCAAAGGACTGTGGGAGTTGCAGTCCAAAACATCTGGAGGGCCGAAGTTTGGACATGCCTGCTTTAATATATCCCCAATTCCCTGTTCTCAATACTTGAATATGTCTTAATGGTACTGGACTATATATTGTCCCTCGTTACTGTAAGCCGCCTTGGGTCCTTTTCCAAGGAGAAAGGCAGGCTAAAAATACTCTATTTTATTTAGAGTATTTTTAGCCTGCCTTTCTCCTTGGAAAATAAATAAAATAAAAAAAATGAATGACTGAGCTAGGTGGATCGGAAACGAAGCCAAGTTACACACCTTGTATAATTATTAATGTAATTATTATGCTAAGTGGGAAACATCGTAAAAAGGATAAGCCCTTTTTTCGTGTTAGGTACGTTCTTGTTCTACTGCAGCTCCCAACATTCCCCGCTGTTAGCTGGGGCTGATGGGAGTTGTAGTATGGGGCACATTTTATGCACCCCTGTGCTGCAGTTGTTGCAGGGACCCTTTCTGGGTATTAAGCAAAGTTTTGGCAACATGTATTTGTAAGGGCTTCAGTTTGTGGGTGACTGGGGGATTCTGGGATTTGTGGTCCAAGTTAAGCATGTGGCCGGCAAGTGTAATGTTTTATAGCATCTCTCCACCTTGACGCATTTCTCTCTCTCTCTCTCTCTCTCTCTCTCTCTCTCTCTAAATCAGGACTCGGCCACTACGAGATTACCAGCAGGCCCACAAAAGTAGGGGGTGACCTCTCGGGCGTCCGGATTGCTCAGGTGACGACCTACGGCGACTGCTGCCTAGCCGTGTCGGAGGACGGCGACCTCTTTGGCTGGGGGAACTCGGAGTACCTCCAGCTGGCTTCCATTACGGACTCTAGTCAGGTCAGAACCCATGTTCCTTCTCATGTTCACCTCCACTGAATGTGTAACACGCACGCACACACACACACACACACACACAGTTGATCAGTTCAAAAACGTTGGCCGTGGGTGTGCAGCCGTGTGTGGAGGAGGGTGGGCACCTTAGTGCAGGCATGTCCAAACTTTGGCCCGCCTGATGTTTTGGACCACAACTCCCAGAATTTGAAGCCTGTATTTCCAATGGCAAAGGACTGTGGGAGTTGTGGTCCAAAAGTTTGGGCATGCCTGCTTTAGAGGGAACCTTGGTTAGGTCGGAGGTCCCCTTTCATAACTGATGGTGGTGGATGATGGAGCATTTTGTCTGGCAGTGGAGGGGAGCTTGTCAGAGGTAGGGTATTGTTCAGGGTACCCAGGCAGTTTCTTTGATCCTAGAACTACCCCCTAGATCAGTGTTGGCGAACCTTTGGTCCTCCAGATATTTTGGAACACCACTCCCACCGTCCTTTGTCATTGGCAACCCAGGCTTGGAATTCTGGGAGTTGTGGTCCAAAACATCTGGAGGGCCGAAGGTTTGCCAACACTGCCCTAGATAATCCCCACCCCACCCCAGTTTGTGTTTAGAATTTTTGCTTTCAAATCTCCACGAGGCGCTGCTCTCCTGGACAGCAAGGATTGGACAACCTCCAGAGGTCTCCGGTAGGAACAGGGCCACGGAAGTCTGTTCCCACCATCTCCACGCCCTTTTTTCCCCCTCTTATAAAAACATGTTTTTAGGAATAGGAAAACCTCCCTTGCATCCTCTGGTGGCCAAGAGTCTTGCTTAAAGTGTAATTCTGGAAGACTTAGGGTGTGTTGTGGAGTTCTCCATGTTTCCTCAAAACATGATTCTCAGGGATTTTTGGAATCATGTCCCCTCCCCCAAATTAGCGTTGTGGAAAGTCCCAGGAATGTTTGAGGGCTTTACGGTCAGCTTTGGCTTTACTTGGAAGGGCCAAGACGGCTCCCTGGTCTCAGAAAAATGCCAACCTGTTGGGCCCTTGGATTTTGTCTAAGTCACACACCCGAAGATGTCTGATGTGGTTGTGGGCTGAGAAGTTTGGTACTTAATTGAGTATTGCTATGAATTTTGATACTTAATTGAGTATTGATGACAAAGTTGGTACTTAATTGATTATTGTTGAGAAGTTTGGCACTTAATTGAGTATTGATGACAAATTTGGTACTTAACTGAGTATTGCTGAGAAATTTGGTACTTAATTTGTTGCTGTGTTGCTGCTCAGGTAGGGAAGGAAGTGTTAATGTGATGTAACGGCCCCTGGGGAACTCATCCCCAAACCACATGGAATCCCAGAGTTGGCCCCGTGCCCTCCCCTCCCCCTGTGGATCTAACCACGTCTGCACACAGCCCTGTTAAGCATGTTGTTGATAAAAGTTGATATTCCCCCTTGTGTGTGTTTGTGCCCAGCCGCTGGCTACCTGGGATTGAACCCCAGGTCGTGAGCACAGTTTGAGCGGCAGTACAGCCATTTAACCACTGTGCCACGAGGCTGTACATGCATACGTAGATAGGTACTGGGTTGTACAACTAGATGTGGCTACAGTTAGTCTTAATTAACAGCTCTAGGTGTGATCTGATTCCGTATGCCTAAGAGGACAGCTGTGAGGAGGATGGAATGGAAAGCTTGTGAGGGCCAGATGGTTGTGTTTTTGGCTCCCCTGCCAGTTCTTGGGTGTACATGGTGGTGGTGGTGGTGGTGGTGGTGGTGGTGGTGATGATGATGTGGATCCGCCACTGCCTCGTGGCGCAGTGGTTAAATGCCTGTACTGCAGCTAACACTGTGCTCACGACCTGGGGTTCAATCCCAGGTAGCAGGCTCAAGGTTCACTCAGCCTTCCATCCTTCCGAGGTTGGTAAAATGAGTACCCAGCTTGCTGGGGGGGGGGCAATGTGTAGCCTGCATACTTTAATTAAAATTGTAAACCGCCCAAAGACTACTTGAAGTGGTATGGGGCGGTATATAAGCAGAACACTTTGCTTTGCTTTTACCTTCTCATGTAGAACCGTACGTGAGTTAGATTTCAACCACCCCTTGCTTTGTAGGTCAACGTGCCAAGACACCTCCCTTTTAAAGTTGGGAGAGTGAAGGAAGCAGCTTGTGGAGGGACCGTCAATGCTCTTTTAAACGGTGAGCTCGTCTTCTGAGAGGACTTCTCCAGAACTTGGGTTGGGTACATTTAAAAGAAGTGAGAACTTGGGAAGATATGTTGTATGTAAACCTGTTTCTAATACTGGACTTAGGGTTAAGACTTTGCCCTTGGAAGTAAGTGGATTAATGTTTGCTTTCGTCCCGTTGCTTGCTTGCTTCTATCTTGGGGCGCCTTTGTTGACTCCCTGTCAACTTCCCTGCTCAACTCAAGGTAGGTGACTCTGAGCTCTAGGGCAGTGACTGGTTTTAGGACCTCAATCCTTTTTAGAATCTCTCTCTCTCTCTCTCTCTCTCTCTCTCTCTCTCTGTGAAATCAACTACCCATTTTAGTTGTTCTTCCAAATCATGATGTGAAGTGTGGCCACACTGACGGAGGCTAGAAAGCTGAATACAAGGTGTCCCTATTCTCTGTAATAGGTTGTCAGTAGAGGTAGAGCAGGATCCCTCCCTCCTTATGGTCTGGAAACTGTTAAAAACAGAACTATTAGAAGCTGCCTTGAACACTGGAATCTTCCAGATGCCGTTACTATTTCAATTTTCTTCTTATTTTTCATTTTTTTAAAAAAAATATGATTGTTAAAAATCACCACGTTGTTATGTGCATTGCCATGTGGGGTCTCTGGGATTTGTAAGTTTTAACTTAAATAAGGATGTCTGTGAAGATTCTCAGTCATCCAGGTGAGTTTATCTGGAAGTCGAGTCATGGCAACTGGACTTCTTTTTCTTTTTCTCGAGAGATTGACACCTTTCGCCCCTCATCCAAACAGCTTCATCAGTCTGAAAAAAGCTAGTTGTGAGTCCTAGGAGCAGATCTGGGGGCAAGGTGTTGGTCAGCTTGGCCCTTAATACAGCGCACCCCATTGGCTGAATTGCTATGATGTCACAGAAGGTCGGTGCTGCTGCCAGAGCAACTAAATGGGTTTGCAGAGGCTCCCCGGCCACCTAATTCAATTAGTGAGTCCTGTAGACCTCCCTTCAATTTGCTCATGGGGGAAGGAGTGTGGTCTAAGAATCCTCAAGTTTATGCTGGTATTTTGTGCTGCTTTCTTCTAAAGTTTGTCCCCCTCAAGATTGTTGGTGTGCGTGTCCCATCTAAAGGATCTTGGGGGGCTTCCTGTCAAAGACAAAACACAGTCTCATTCTCTCTCTCTTCTCTTCTCTCTCTCCCTCTCTTCTCTCTCCCTCTCTTGGGTTCCCATCCCAGAGGAAGGTCACGTCTTTGTCTGGGGTTACGGCATCCTTGGCAAAGGACCAAAACTGATGGAAACGGCCACCCCTGAGATGATCCCGCCTTCCCTCTTTGGCTTATCGGACTTCAACCCGGACGTCTGCGTAGCTCGTATCCGTTGTGGACTCAGCCAGTTTGCCGCCCTCACGAGTACGTTTCTTGCCGTGTGCACCCCCTTGAATGTCTACTATGCACACACAACATAAGTCACATTAGTTCCAGTAAACACGTATCTCAGACTCGTTATGCAGAAGAGTTGGACTAGACTTGAAACCATTGATGAAGACCTCACTTTATGGCTGTAAATTTTTCCCCCCACTGGTCATACTCACCCTTGCTTTTGAATTGCGAAAAATGAGCATTTTAGCCAGATGCTTCTCTCTCTCTCTCTCTCTCCCCCCCATTTCTTTAAACAAAGGAGGAGTTAGGGAACGCAGGAAAGCCAGGGGTAGTCCAGTAAAGAGTGCGGTTTAAAACATTGTGGAAGGGTGTACACCTCCCTTCTCGGTCAAGGCTGTCTTGAGTGATTGTTTTGTTGTGTCCGTTTGGTTTCCAGACCGAGGAGAGCTCTTCGTATGGGGCAAGAACGTGAGAGGGTGCTTGGGAATTGGCAGAATGGAAGACCAGTACTTCCCCTGGAGGGTAAGGAGGCCCCTTTGCACGGTTTGAGCCCCTGAGATAATTTGAAGCCCCCTGTGTGACAGTAGCGTGTGACTGGAATCCCGATTGGGGGGGGCTACATTTTAGTGACAGTTGGACAGATTCTGGCTGAATCTCAATATCACACAAAAGAATCATAGAGTAGTGATGCTACAAGGCCATCAAGGGAGGAATAGACATCAAAGGATGTCTTCCAGGTGGTGGTCCAAATTTCTCTTGAATGCTCCCAGTGTTGGAGCACTCATCCCCCCCCCCCACTGAGGGTCATCGGTTCCAGCCTTAAAGGAGCTCAGGAATGGGCTGGCCTGCAGGCCCCAGAGTAGGTCACCAGAATACTTAACATTCACCTTCATCGCCCTCCCCCAGCTTAAGAGTCAACCCCGGCCCCTTCCAGAAGTCTCCAGGGGAGCATGCACGGCTATCGAAGACCTATTCCTGCCTCTCGGGACTTAATAATAATCATGGGCAATCAAGTCAATTCTGACTTCTGGAAACCCTGTTTTTCAAGATTTTCCAGGCGGAGAATACTCAGCAATGGTTTCGTATTGCCTTCCTCTGAGGTGCACTTGGCGCTGCGCAGCTTGCCCAAGGCCACCGAGGCTGGCTGTTCTGCACAGACTCACCAATCTATCCAGCCAGGGAATCATGTGCCATTAACTCAGTTCTGATTTCTGGCCACACTTCCCAGGGTTATACAATTGGACGAGACTCAGAAGAGGTTTAGCATTCCCTTCTTCGGGGGGAGGGGCCACCCTGGGAATCTGCAGCTGGCCCAAGGCCACCCAGGCTGGCTCTTCTCCCAGGAGTCACCGTGGGGGAAATCGAACTCCCAGCCTTGGGTTCCGCACCTGGAGACCTGACTTCCTAAAGGCCTAAATGGCCGTTAGCCCTAAACCCTAACCCATGGTATGGTTTCATCCGTGACATAAGCCTCCTACTGATGCAGCCCTACAGCTGACAAATTGTCCCTTGTGCATGCATTCAGAACTCCCTTTCAGCTAGGGCCCCACTCCTCTTGCACAACCTTGTCCTGAGTTTAAAGCCTTCTTTGGCACTCCAGATGTTTTGGACCACAACTCCCACAGTCCTTTGTCATTAGCAGGTTTGGAATTCTGGGAGTGGTGGTCCAAAATATCTGGAGTGCCAAAGGTTCGCCACCACTGCCCTGGCCACTGACTCAGCCTGAAAGGGGTGGGAGAGCAGTGGGACACCACGGTTGCAGGGATCTTGGGTGCGACTGAGTGTCGATCTTCTCTGTGAAAGATGGGTTTATTTGTAATATCTTCCATGGTGGAGCCAGCGGGTGTGGAAGGTCTGCAGTTAGGCTGAATACAAAAAGAAAAGGGAGTGCTGACATCCGTTTGTGTCTTCCTCCCTCGTTCAGGTGACGGTGCCAGGCGAGGTGGTGGACGTAGCATGTGGAGTCGACCACATGGTGGCCCTGGTGAAATCCTTGGTTTAACTGTTGGCCAAGAGAGCAGCACCCAGCCGGAGTGGACGCCATGATCGAGCCAGACCCTTTCCCGATGGGTCAAAGTGCAACAAGGCTGGCTGGGCCCAAGATGCCGAGGGGAGGGAGAGCCTTTCAGAAGGACCAGGAGCACACGTGAGACTTCGACGCTCCTTGCTAGAGATGGTCCCCCGTGGTATGTAACCAGACACCTCCGTTTTTTGGGGGAGAGAAGTGTCCGTTCAACTCAGCCAGTGTTTGCCGAGAAGATCAAACAGGAGCTAAGACGGTGTGGTACGGCTTTTTTTTTTTTGGTGTGTTGATCTAAAGAATGGGGTTTATTGTTTCTTTTTTTTAAAGTACATTTGTAGTGTTTTCCAACAATCATTTCAAGAAAAGGACACACAAGACCCTCTAGGACTAACTTCCATCAGCTGCTCATTTTATTTCCAAAGAGTCCTTGGAGGTTTATCTTAACATATCTCTGTGGCCTGAAGTGAAGGCATCATCTCTGCAAGCCAGCAATGGGCCCCCTACCCCAGGAACGGCAGTCCATAATTTGTGGGGCCAGATCTGGCCTTCCCAGCATTCTTGTCCAGCTTTCTGGTGTTACTCAAATGAGCCGCGCGGGGGGGGGGGGGGGGGGGGGGGGGCCGGCCAGAAGACACCCCCATGTATAAGACACCCCCCACCACCACTTTTCCAACCCAAAATTACAGTTTCGCAACCACGCAGTTCTCTCTTGGGCTTGCCTCTGTGCATAAGACGAACCCCAAATTTCAGTCTAACAATTTTAGACAAAAATATAGTCTCATACACGGAAAAATACTGTATTATAATAATCTCAGAGTTGGAAGGGACCCAATTGATCACCAAGTCTAGCCTCTTCAAGGAGACAGTGGGGATTTTGAACCCCTAACCTCTGGCTCCAGAGACCTAAACCACAGCAGCTACCCAGAATAAAGTGTTCTGCTTATAGACCGCCCCATAGTGCCTCCAGCACTCTCTGGGTGGTTTACAGTTTAATTCTGCCGGCTACGCATTGATGCTCTTGTTCAGTTGGTTTCCCCATTTTTGTCTGTTTATTTTCCTGAGCTATCAGCTTGATGACTGGCAGTCAGAGCGTTCAGCTAACATATGCTGATCTGGCTTGTGGTTCCCCTAGTACTGATCCAAAACGGAAAAGGGTGTTCCCCGTCCTTCCCTAGCTGTCAGTGGGGCTCAGGTGGGCGTGAGAAAGAAAAAGCAACCCAATATGTTCCTTTTACTGTGTTGATTCTTTTGAGAGTACAGAAAGATAATTCCTGCTCCTGTTTACAGTAAACTGGGTTTTTTTTTTGGGGGGGGGGGTTCTTCCCCCATTTCTGTATGAATTACTTCTGCCTTGTGTCCAAAAGCTGCTGCTTAGCCAACATAAGGACCAACCCTCACCCTGACGAGGAAGGAACTGTTAGAAGGAGTGTTTGCCCATTGAAACACCCGTGTTCTGAGAAAGAGTTGAAGGAGCAGCCACGTTTAAACTTGGCAGCATCAATGCACTGGGGAACCGCAGAGAGCAGGGCAATTGTATTCCCTTAGAGAAGTTAAAAAAAATAGATAGAAAGGTTCCAAAATCATGCTTTTGTTTCCATCCCAAGAGTGTAGCCACACGGCTTCTGTAATGAGGGCCCAATCCACCAGGACCTTCTCTGGGCGTGCTAGCTTAGTCTTCTCGCACAGCTCCTTCATTGGGACATGCAGTATTTGTTTCCTGCGGATTGTATGTGTGCCTACAGCAGGGGAATCCGTTTCCAGACCCCTGAGCCCCAGATGCTGGAGACATGGATGACTCTCGACTGCTATATATTGCATTGGAAATGCATATAGTTATTTCTATTTTTTTTTTTAATTTAGCATTCTTAGCCAGCAGCTGGGGGAATTGATGGAACAATGATCCCCATAGGTAGCAAGGTCCTGTTGCATTTGGTTCTTGAACTTGGCAGCTGTCATCATAAGTCTTTGTGATTCATGTGGATCAGGCAGTTTTATTAATGTTGCTGGACTCCTAACAACCCTCCTCCCCCCCACACACACCTGATGAATGTAAGGTGCCACCAGGAGAAATCTGTTCCGTTCTGGATGGCCACAACGCCAGCTGTTGTGCCTTCCCTTCTGGACAGGCAGCCTGAATAAAGTAGGGACACAGCTGCTTCTTACCAGGGCTTCACGTGTTCCATTTTAGAAGTAAAGTCTTGCAGTAGCGGTTAATTTTTTTTTTAAAAAAGCCAAGATATCATTGATGACAATTTAACGCTAATGTGTTTTGACTCCTTATCGGCCCCTTCCAGCTATAGGGTTCCATAGCCTGGGATATCAAGCGGGGCCTGATCCAAGCCTCAGGAGCCACCCTCTCCGAAAAGCCTACGTAGGTGTGCAAACCCATCTGAAATGCAGGTCCATTGGAGACACAAGCCACGGCTGCAGACGTAGAAGGACAAGTGGTTCCACTCGGATGAGGCTCTTTCCTCCAGGGAACTGGCACCTTCAGGCAACCCTACAGTAGTCAGTCTTATACTCCCAGCACTGGTTGTGGGTCAGACGAGCCCTGAGGGAAAGTGGGGTGGGTGGGAGGGATGGGACCAAATAGCAGAGAAATTGAAACTGGTTGTGGCTGGACGTCCCCCTTCCACTTTTGGTTTTCTAACCGGGCAGTTTTTAGAGCCTCCCAGAAGTAGGTCTGTGAAGATTCCCAGTCATCCAGGCGAGGTTATCCGGAAGTTGTGTCATGACGACTGGACTCCTCCTCTTGTGAGATCGAGACGTTTAGCTCAGTGGTGGCCAAACTTCCGCCTTCCAGATGTTTTGGACAACTCCCAGAATTCTAAGCCTGTACTGCTAATGACAAAGGACTGTGGGAGTTGTGGCCCAAAACAGCTGAAGGGCCAAAGTTTGGCCACCACTGGTTTAGCTACTCATCCAAGCAGCTTCGTCAGTTTTTGATCTCACAAGAAAAGAAGTCCAGCTGCCGTCACCCCATCTCCAAACCAACGCTTGAATCTGATATAATTTCCTTGGTGTAGGGCAAGGTGTCCAGCAGGGGTTTAAGGGGAGCCCTTGAGAGATCAATCCATGGGTCTCTTGGACCAAACTCTGCCACCCATGGTTTTGGATGGTCCTGTTTCTAGGAGGAGCTGTTGGGAGAAGACAGGACACGCTGCTTATTCCTCCTAAATTCAAATTCTCAACAAGGTTGACCCAGAGCTTTTGAAGACACAATCGTCAGGAAAAGGGGAAAAATGAGAAAGGAAAACCAAATGGCATAAAGAGTTACATTTTTGCTTCAGAGCTGAAAGTCAGAAAACGTTCACAGTTCTTAAATCTCAGGGCTTCTTCCTTGACCTCCCCATTTCTCCAGCGAAGACTGGTGGGAGGTTTTGTTTTTTTCTTTCCTTAGAAATTATTATTTTAAAAGCTATCAGAGGTTATTTGTCTATTTCAGTCTTTGTTTCTTCTGTTTCTTCATGGCACGGCAACATTTCTCCCACACTCTCTTCTGGAGTAATAATATTAATAATAATTAAAAAAATCCCCCTCCCCCCCGCCAAAGCCCCCAGGAAATACTGAGAATAATTCTTTGCGGAAAACACAAGTCAGGTCCCACTCCAAAAGGGTTTCCTAATGTTTTCCAGCTTGACTGAGTTGGAGGGCATGGATAACACCATTAATGTTTTCTTCCGGTACCTGGGTGAGGAAACAAAAAAGCAAAAAGTAAAATTGAAAATTGAGAGCTGGTCAAGTTAGTTATTTGGAATTCATATAACAGCAGCAGCAAGACTATATTGTCAGCTTCGACTTATGGTGATCCTCTTTCAGGTAGAGAACGGGAGTGGTTCCCCATTTTCTTCTTCTGGGGGGGTGTCCTTGGGACGGTGCAGCTTGCCCAAGGCCACCCAGGCTGGCCTTTCTCCTTAGAGACCCAGGAGGGAATTGAACTCCCAACCTTTGTATCTGCAGCTAGATATCTAAATCACTAACTAGCCAACTCAGAAGTGGTTTCATCTTCCTTTCTTCTAGGGGAGCCCTGGGACTGGGCAGCTTGCCCAAGGCAACCTAGGCTGGCTCTTCTCCCAAGAGGCACCATGCTGAATCGAACTCCCAATTTCTGTCTCTACAACTAAATATCTAAATCATTGAGTTAACCAGCCAACTCAGAAGAGGTTTCCCATTCCCTTCTTCTGGGGGGTGTACTGGGACTCTGCAGCTTGCCCAAGGCCACCCAGGCTGGCTCTTCTCCCTGGAAACATAGTGGAGAATCAAATTCCCAGCCTCTTGGTTAACCTAAACCCCTGAGCTATCCAGGCACTTGGAATCCTCTCAGTAGCATATTACTATTTTTAAGCTATTATTTCTAGAGCAATCTCATTACAGATCTCTGATTAAAGACATAGATAACACCTGTTAAAGACATGCGATTAGACAGCTGGTTGGTTTTAATGAGCAAAGAGAGCCTCCTCTGAAGACAGTAGAACCACCTCACAATCTGGAAAAAATTAAAAATCCCATATTTCTGTATTTCTGACCACGAGGTTAGCCGCACTGGCCACTAGAGGGAGCCAGAGACCGTGCTATAAGAGGCCTCCTAGCCTTCCTATGCAGAAGATGATCTAACAATATGGGGCATTGGATCGGATACTTGGGTCAACTTGAAGCAGGCCTGTTACATAGATCCAGTCCATTTACTTGTACATCCAGTATGCATAATAAGTCTTGATCCAGCCTCTTCCGTTAACAGATTGAATCAACATATTCTTGAAATCTCTTCTGTCTCAGTATTTTTGCCTCCCGCTTGGGATTCTTGAGAACTTTCAGCAGTTTTTGGAACTCTGCTTGCCCTCACAGGGCACTCCCAGGTGTATTCTTTTTTAGTTTTATTTATGATTTATATATTGCCAGCTTGCACAAAGGCAACTCAAGGCGGTGAACAACAACAACAAAACCAAGCGACAAAATAAAATACAAGAGCAAGAGACAAAAGTGTAAAGAGAATAAATGATTAAAAACTACCAGAATGCCTTCTGTCTTCTGACTTACTTGTTTATCTATTTATTTAGTTATTTTATTATTTTATTAGACTTATACCCCACCCATCTGGCCACTCGGTGGCTAAAAATATACTGTATAAGTGTATAAAGTACTGCCTTTCTAACCATGAAGTTAGCTGAACTGGCCACTAGAGGGAGCCAGAGACTGGGCATTTGTGTCCTGTGCTGCAGCCTCCCCAGTTTGTCCACACCTCCTGGCTGGAGAAAGTTCATGGGAGGAATTCACACGTTACCTTCGCCCAAGCCAGTGTTGGCGAACCTACGGCACAGGTGCCAAAGGTGGCACTCGGAGCCCTTTCTGTGGGCACCCGACATCGCCCCTTCACAGCCACCTATACCCAGGTTCAATAGCTGTATTGCCACTTTGCGAAAAATTTGTGGGTTTTGAATCACAGTTTGGGCCCTCGGTCTCTAAAAAGTTTGCTATTTATTTATTTATTTATTTTAGAACTTATATACCGCCCATCTTCCCAAAGGAACTCCGGGCAGTTTACAACAATATAAAAATGAGAGAAATAAACAAATCAAACAAATACACAACAACAATTGGACAAACTACTCAAACTAACAAAATTAAATAGCAGGCAGATGGTGGGAAAGAAGAAAAAAATTCAACCTAAGTCACCAAACGCCTCGCGGAATAGCATGGTCTTTAATGCCTTCCTAAAGGCCGGCAGGGACTGTGCAAGGCGCACTTCGCTAGGGAGGTGGTCCCATAAGGTAGGGCCAGCCACAGAAAAGGCTCAATTTCGGGTGGATGTTTTACGAGCCACCCGTAGCGAGTGCACCCGTGACATCCTGGTTGGTCGGGCCGAAGTTGACCGCTGGGAGATCCGCTCTGCCAGGTAGTCAGTTCTAAGTTTTAATACAAGTGTGGGAAGCCTGGGAGGCTGCCAGTTCTTGCCAAAATGATTATACGGAGGGGAAAAAGACAGCCAGGTAGATGTCTAGGTCCCTGGGTAATGTCATTTCATGATGTGAACTTGGTACCTTATCAGTCAATACCAGGCGACATGGAATAGTCTTTGAGATACCTAGCCAGGAGCAAGGTTCCCTCTAAGGTGCATGTGGGTGTGGATGCCTCTGGTCTCCCTCCTCACAAGGTTTTCCAGCCCCCCCCCACCCCGTTGTGACCGTTTTTGTTCAGGTTGAAACAGAACCTATGTGGGGAGGAGATGGATGTGGATGGAACGCAGTGGGGACTAAAATGTAGAGAGTACGTTGGCCATGAGCATTACAGATGGGCACGGACCACCAGTCCCTTGGTTCGGTCAGTTCGTCCTTTGGAAAAACAGGTGTTGGGGTGGTTCCCAGCCCGGAGGCGGGACTGGAAGCTGCCAAACGCCAGTTTGTCCGAAGCACGAACCAGCAGAAACCATTGAGCTGACATTTTGCGCCCATCTCTAATCAGTATCATAAGTTTCGGAATCACAGCGCCCTACAATTCTAGGTTCTTGCTGCTGGTCTCATAACCAAACCTGTTTTGGTTTCCTCTTTTGAATTTTTGAAAGAGCTTCCTTTTCTCTCGGATCAAATGGGAATGAAAAAAAAAAAAACAAAGGGGAGAAATGCATTTCTATCCCTGCTTTTTATTAGGAGGGCTGTTCCAACCAACCTTTCTGCTTCCTGTTAAGGATTATTTCTGGATGAAGATCCATCCGAGAACATCTACCTTCGCCTGAAGGGGTCCAGCTGCAGACCCAGCTGTTCACAGGAGCAGGAAAATAGGCCAGTGGGTTGTTCGTTTTCAGACAGACTTTGATGGGCTTATCTTATCAGCCCGGTAAATGTTCAACAAAACCAACCCAATGGAGTTAGCCATTTGACCTTTGCTATCTAAGATGGTGTTGACTTTCGGCTGTGTGTACACATTAAGAGGCTCCAAGCAGGAGAAGAGGGTGACAGGGAGCTCGTGAAAAGACTGAAGTAGACGTTTATTGAGAGAGAGAGAGAGAGAGAGAACTGATATTTTTTTAACAGAGCTTTTAACGGGTTAGAAGGCCCTAGTGTGCAAAAAGCTTACCTCATTATCATGGGAAAAGTTAATGGCTACCATGGGGACTGATTGCCCATGCCTGTCTGCGTCCTTTTTTTTGGGGGGGGGGGAGGCATTGCCTTGTTCAGGTGATACTTCAGAATGGGTTTTTTTTTCATTTTCTGGCATATAAATAGCATAATTCTGTATTCTACAGACACCTAATTGTGATGTGCCAGGGGGAAAGACCTCAACAGCAAGACTTAGCTAGGCCTAGCTTCCTGTAAGCCTGGATGTAACTAAGTCTACCTAAGCCTCAACACTTTCCAAGTTGAAGACTTTTTCCGCAGCTGAGACCCATGCAGGTGTCTGCACGGTAGGGAGGCCTCCCAAGAATGGAGAATTATGGCATTTGTCAAAAAGCTCCAGAAACATCTCACCCCCCGATACCTTTCATTAGGACAACACAGAGAATCTCTTTTACTTGGACGGCTCAGTTCAATTCAGAAAAAGATCTAGTGTGGCTCCTTATGTACCTGGTTCCACTGTCATGCTGCTGTAACGGTCAGGGATTTTTCCCCAATGATATTCAATCTAAATCTAGCTTCCAGGAGGTTCAGTCCATTATTATGTGCCCTGAACTCTGGGATGAAGAGATCCTGGGTGCAGCCTTTTTTTGAGGGGGTGGGAATGGGAATATGGAGTAAAAAGCTGGAGATTCTTAATATCGTAAAGAAGAAAATTGCCATATTTCGGTCACATAATGTGTAATAACAAGCACTGTCTGATACAGGTTATCCTTCAAGGATAAATAGATCGCAAGCATAGCCTGGGGTGTGGTAGAAGAATATTCTGCCTTAAGAATTTAAGCCAATGGTTTGCCAGCGGGCACAGGTTCTCTATTTAGAATAGCTGTAGATATAAAAAACAGATCGTGCTACTGATCACCAACTTTCTACGAGGATATGGCACTTGAAGAAGATGATGATTTGGGGGGGGGGCATCCAACTTACCAGTGCATGATCAAACTTAAAAGTACTGATGTAATAGGCTGGGATATCGGCTGCAGCCAAAGGCTCTGAAATCTGTGCCACGATTCCACACTCATCTGAGAAAGCAAGGAAGGGTCAAGAAAATAAACGTTAGGAAACAAAATACAGCTCATTCACGCTGGAGTTTGTCAACCCAGTATGCGATAGGGTGGTTTTTTGTTTTTTTGCTGCGGTGATAAGAAAGAGCTGTCTGTGAGGCCTCTTTGTAGAAACTTGGGCTGGTCCAGACGACAGATGCAAAGCTGCTGAATCAGCACGGATCGTCATGCAGCAGGAAATGCAAAAACTGGGCCACTAAGCTATTTCACAGGCTCCCCGTGCTGGGCATTTTTTTTCCACGCGTTGTGAGGAAATGAATGCTGGGAAATAAGGAGCAGGTGCAAAGGGGCGTCTTGTGCTTCCTTCAACCCTCTACGGCTTGTTCATAAGCAGAAGGTGCTTACCATTTAAAGAAAAATGCAACAATGGCTTAAGTCCACCTAAAAGCATTGTGGGAATTTAAAATGGCGGCCATACTTCGGACCTCACTGAATTCCAAAGAGCCACTGCTAAGGACCATTTCTGGGAAAATAGGCTGGTGGGGGTCGAAATGCACCCCTGTGCTCTTTACAATAGGCATTTTTTAAAAACATGTGCCACTTTATGAAATACTCTAGAGAAAAGGAAAATAAAGGGAACAACGGGAACCTCCATGAATGACGAGGGCTTTGCAAAATCCTACTGGTTACAATTTTAATTGTGTACAGCGCTGCCCCGTGGGATGGGTGAGAGGACCACTGCAATTGCACTGTTTTAAAAGCAAGAATGCTGGCGTTCCTACACTGCTCTTTGGAGGGAAAAAAGACCGCTCCAGACACTTTGAGTAAGGATACATCCTCTACACTCCTGTCATTTGTCATCGGAGGAGGTCCTAAGAATGATCTAACGGAGAGCTTCAGCTCACTTCCCGGAATTGCAGCCAAGAAGTTTTAAAGAGATCCACTAAACCCAACCATGGGTCCCCAGATGTTCTTGGACTCAAGCCCCCAGCAGCCTTCGCCACTAGTTGGGCTGGCCATGATTTGTGGGAACTGTAGTCCGGGAACATCTGGTGACCCAAGGCTGGGAACCATGGCCCTCAACTACGCCCCCCACAAGCCCTCTAAGGTGCATCCACAGTTATAACGGCGTAGTAGCGTGGTCAGGGCATTGATTCTGCTGCCCATTCAACAGATGCAACCACTGCACAAAACACCTTCTCAGCTGGTGGCGAAAGGGGCACCAAGGAGTTCATCTGTTTTACTGCTATGAGCTGTCTCCTCTTTCACCTTGATCTCCTTTCGCTGGAGGCATCTGAATGCCCAGGAGGGCAATGACATGAACCACGGATGATCACGCAGCCTGTGAGACAGGTTGTCTTTCTTGCACAGAAAGTGCGAGAGAGAAGCAGGGATGGGGGAACTTAGCTTTTTACTGAGAAACAATCAACCTCACCCCCACCCTTTAGACAAGAGAGTCGGAAGCAGTGGTGGCGAACTTTCGGCACTCCAGATGTTTTGGACCCCCCCCAACGCCCACGGCTCTTGGTCATTGGCAAGACAGGCTTGGAATTCTGGGAGCTGTGGTCCAAAACATCTGGAGGGCCAAAGGTTCGCCACTGGTAGGAGGTGCCAAGGAGTCCCTCCCTCATCGATGGAGTCATTCTCCGTTTGCCATGCAAAGCATTTGAATAACCCGTTCCACTGCTCCTCAATTGGTTTCCCATACTCCAAAGTAAAAGGTCGAGTCTTTACACCTTTAGGTTTTTTTCCCCCCAGTCCACAAATATTTAAATTTAACTGATCATCATCATCCTTTAAATCACTTCCTTTATTTTCCCAGTCACTTTCCAAAGATTTTTTAAAAATTGCCTTTAGGTTTTCGCTCTCTTTCGTCCCAGTTTTCTGGCTTTAAATTGGGGTCGCCACTGCTTCCTATCTGGACGGCTCTTTGCATTTTTCAGTTTTCAATAATTAACTCTGTTAATTGCCAGGTGGTTTAATATGTAACGAACAAACTGGGTTTGGCCACAAACTGGAGAATTGTGTGTCAACCCTATGGATGGAATAAATAAAGGGAATAACACACAGGACACCAATAGATGTTCTAAAACAGGTTCTGAAGGGAGCCCACAATGCACCAACTACGGGTAGCATTCCATCAGCGACAAAGGCGGGAGCCAAAAGAGAAGACAGAAAGGGTTGACATTTAGAAGGGCAAGATTTGGCCTGGGGGATGCTAGCCGCCGACCACTGTGATGTCACATACCAAAGCCAAGGGGCTGCCCGCCAATGCGAACCATCTTCCAGAGTTCTCCCGACGCACTTGTAAACAACAAATTGTTAGGAAACCTGGGGGGGTGGGGAAGGAGGAAGAGGAAGTGAAGAGCAGAAAAAACAAACAAAAATTCAATGTATTTGGAAAGGGGCACAACAAACACCTTAACAACCCAGCTGGCATCTTTCCCCCCACCCTTGGATTCAAGAATACTGTCCTGAGTCAATATCTTTTTTTTTTTTTTTGAGGTGTGTGTGTGGGGGGGTGGAACAACATTTTTAACCCAGAGATGGATGCTTCATGGAGCCTTGGATCTATCTAAAAGGGGAATTGGCTGTTCCTAGAAAGCGCTGGGCATTGGCAGCTCATCTTTTTTGAGTGCAAGATTTTGGAGGACGGCCCCCCCCCAAACCCCCAAATTAACTTTTTAGCGACGTTTGTGCATGCAAAGTGCTGAAAACGTCACAAGAAAATGATCCACAAAGTCCATCCCAAATCTCACCTTTTCTGCGTCTGGACATCCATCACCAAAGAAATATAACCCTCGATGAGAGAGAACGAGAAGAAGCGGATGTGTCCAGAGTCGTCGCTGGCCGCCCCAGAATCTTTCACTCTGTTTTTTGGGGGGGAGGGGTGAGACAGAAGCAAGAAGAGTCGGGACTTACTTAAGCAGGCGTAGATCCTTCCAAGACAGGAACGAAGGCTGATATGTGGCCCTTGATGGCCGGGAGGGTGCAAGACATTGAGGTCACTAGGCACGACCTTCCTCCAGAACAGTTCAGGGACCTTTTAGAGCACACTCATTCTGGAGCTTATAAATGATGGCCAGAATCTTATTCTTGACGCTGGAGAAAGTTGGACGGCACAGATCTCAGCAGCCATTCGCCACTTGTTGAGACGTGGGCGCTTGTATGTGCTCTCTGTGCCACCTCACAAGATGGGCAGGGGATGAGAACAATGGCACCTCTAAATATGATTGTCTCTAGTTACGAAAAAATTGTGATACAAAGGGAAATCCTTTCTGGGCTCAATGCTCCCTGGGAATGGAAGTCTTCTGAAAAGCTTCTGCAAAAACTCAAGATGTGAAAATTCTCTATGGGAAAACTCAAGATACAATTTTTTTTTTTGCAGAGGCCTTCACTTCCCAGGGTACAATGTACCCCATTCAGCTCAAGATACAAAAATTTCCAAGTTATGAAGCATCTCGAGGGACCAATTAATTTCTTATCTAGGGATACCGCTGTACAAGCATTGACAAATTACTGTACACCTTTTGTTCTTTTAAACCAGCATATGTAATAGAATTTTGGCCAGCAGCAGAAATGTGCATTTTACTCCCCCCCCCCCCCAAAAAAAAGACTACTGATCCCATCATTTTTCTTTCTTGGAGTTTCACATATAGGAGCCAGGCCTTTCAGAAAAAAAAATACAGATCAATTGTGCTCACCTAGAGAGAAGCCCCAGCTAAAAATCGCCAGGGTCAGCAACCATAAGAAGAGGTTCCTTCTCAAAGAGATAGTTAGGTCTACCCAAGCAATGGAGTCTACCAGCTGGTCCTTCTCGCTAGGTGAGCACAACTCAAGTGTCTGTAAAGTCTCAGCTCCATCAAGGAGAACGATGGAATCAGCTGTTCAAATAAATAAATAAATAAATAAATAAATAAACAAACAAACAAACAAACAAACAAACCAAAAAAAAAACACAAAACACACTTGGGGACTGTAAGGAAACTGCCTGAAGCCACCCCCCAGCTTCCAGAAACCACTAGGGCGGCAAAGACCCTCTGCCACAGTCCCAAAACACCACCAGCCTTTTGCCCCCCAGGCTCCTTAAAACCCCCGGAGGATGCGTGTCTGAGTGCCAGTAGGACTCTTCCAACCCAAACTTCAACCCATCTTAGGTTAAACTTGGTCGCGTACTTGGAGCTTGCATGCCCCCCCCTCTCGCCAGCCAGGTAGCACAAAATACCACCATGTCCCAAGTTCTCCGGCTTCAGGCAATGATGACAAGGCACCTGTGTAAACTCGAGAGAGAGTTTGGGAAAGCCTTACAAAACTCATTTACGCAATTCCTTGACAGGGATTTGTTCCAGTTTGTGCCTGGGCAGTGTGCGCCCCATGCAATGAGATCTGCGCCCCAGGTTTTAATTCGTATCAGAGGGTATTGCCAACTGCAAAAGGAAAACCTGGATCTTAGAAGAATTTAATTGCCAGAAGCAGGCAAAGACCTTTCTCTTCAGGCAAGCTTTCCCTGAATGACGGATGGCCTATTATGTGACTTTTAGACGGATTACCATGCATGACTTGTTTAGAATGAATTTGTAATACCTGTGTTTTCCATGTTCGTTTTCATCTCTCACAATGGCATTTTTTTCTGTTAATTGTTCACGTGCTGTTTTAAGCTTTAATACTGCCTTTTACCGTCGTAAGATGCCTCTTCAAATGCACCATTTTTAAACCAGAATATGTCTTAAGCATTCTGGGTCGTATATTGTCCTTCAGCATTGTAAGCTGCCTTGGGTTTTTTTTTCAAGGAGAAAGGTGGGGTAAAAAAAATCCAAAATAAACAAATAAATAAATTTGCATCAAAAACCTTTTAAACCAATTCAAGGAAAAGAAGGCCAGAACACAACACATATCAGTTGGAAAACTCATAACCACCATCTTGCTAGGTACAGAATCCTTGAGGAAGCCAAGAGGCTGGTTTGAGGACATGGGAATGCAAGGCAAGGCAGTCTCTTCCGAACGTACCCATTGGAGTAAAACATGACATCCATAAGGAGCGTCGCGACAGAAGGAAGGGTATCGGGATCCAAGCTGGTGACGCAGAACATGTTACTCGGGCTGGAAAGGGGGTGGATGACAGGCCTCTGGACTGAAAGAGAGGGAGACAGAGAAAAAGATCAGAGAACAGAAGAACCTAAGAAGAGCCACGCTGGATCAGGGCAAAGGCCCATCGAGTCCAGCTTCCTGTATCTCACAGTGGCCCCACCAAATGCTCCTGGGAGCGCACGAGACTAGATCTCTGTCTCCCGATACCCACTCCCCTGCATCTGGCCCTTGAAGGACCCTGGTTTTAAGCCTGGAGATGACACATCTCCATCATGGTTTGTCACCTGTGATGGACTTCTCCTCCAGGAATCTGTCCAGTCCCCTTTTGAAGGCATCCAGGCTAGATGCCATCACCACCTCTTGTGGCAGGGAGTTCCACAGACTAACAACACACTGGGTAAAAAAAAATTTTCTTTTGTCTGTTCTCATTCTCCCAACCCACAGTTTGAGTGGATGTCCCCTAGTTTTGGTATTTTGTGAGAGGGAGAAGAGTGTCCCTCTATCCGCTTGACTCATGCCCTGCATTATTTTGTATGTCTCAATCATATCCCCCTTCAGGCACCTTTTTCCAGACTAAAAAGCTCCAAAGATTTTCCTCTTACTGAAAACAGGGTAACTAGTAGTCTTGATTGCACCACTGGACAGACTGGGGTAAAAGGGGGGATCACCTGCTGTTGAATTTGTTTCTATTCACAACAAAAAAGATTGCCCAGTATGGAATCGAACACACAACCACTGGTGCCACAGCCAGAGACCCAGACCACTGACCTGCACAGCCAGCTAGAAGCAGTTATTTCCCACGGGCTGTCTCCAAGCCGGATTAAACTGGGATGGCCAGGGAACACCTACCCAGTTTGGGCTTCATAAATCCGTTTGTGATTCCGAGGCTGTCGGCTGCCACCGTCTCGCCATTGACGACCCGGAGGATGGTGAATTCAGAGGCCAGAGTATGCATCACAAAGGGAAGATCCCTCTCACGGACCTGAGCAGGGGAGAAGGGAAAAATGTATTTGTGGGTGTGTCTGTGAAGATTCTCAGTCATCCAGGTGAGTTTATCTGGAAGGTGAGTCATGGTTACTGGACTTCTTTTTTCTTGAGAGAGAGAAACGTTTCGGTGCTCATCCAAACACCTTCATCTGTAAGACTGAACTTCCAGATATTTGTGGGTAAACATATTTTGTTAGTGTGATACTCCACCTGTTACCTCCTCCCAGTATGAGAAAGAGCCGCTGATAAGCATTCTGTGACCAACTGTGTATCCATCTTTAGAACAAAAAATAAATTGCAATTCAGATTTGGAAAAGCAAACCCAAGTGTAGTACAACCAGTTTCTAGGACTTTTCCTCTACTGCCACATGAGATGCCAGCTATATGTGCCATAATAAAACCAAAAAAATGTCAGGGTAGGCAAGGGAATAATACAAGAAATCCTTGGGGTGATGGACCCTCCTGTGTTGGAAGTGACCTCTGGGTTCCTTTCAAGATGCACAGTTTTAGGATTCTAGAACCTGAGATCCTGTTTCTGGAGTTCACTTGGCCATGTCACTTCAGACCAAGAAAATCTGGAAGTTGCCAGCTCAGACATGGCCAGCTGTTGTCCTTCTGACCAGCTCCTCCACGGACAGAATGTGGTTTCATAGCAGATCTGCCTGTATTTGGTTTTTCTTACCAAGATGAAGTCTGTCTGATAGGTGGAAAGCATGAATACTGAGATGTTCTGATCAGCCAGCGGTGCAATCACCGACTTGGCAATCTTGGTGACCCCGATAGGCTGGGAGCTGGAGAAACTGCCCCCTCCGGACACCACGTTGAGCGCCAACCACGTTGCATCTGCCACGCTCAAGTGTTCTGAAGAAGGGAGCTCTGAGGAGACAAAAAAAAAATCAGTTTTATCCTTAGAATGTCAAGGAGTGAATCAGCTGAGGTAACAAGCATATTTTTTTTATATTAGCCCAAATGTTTCATATACTGTACTTTGTGAGTGAATACTTGATTGAGAAGTCAAAATTTGTATTCCCTGCCACACGTCAAGTTACAAGATGGGTGTGCAACACGGAAGGAAAGCACGCACTTCTTGCCTAGTAGCAAGTATCTTAATTACTGCATGTGATTAAGGCTGGCTTATGTAAACAACAGGATTTGGGCCATCATACTAAAAACATTTTTTAAAAAGCAAAACGAAAAAACAGGATGGACTGATGATGACGACGACTTGGGTGTTTTTCTGAGCCATGCAAATAAAACTCCAAACTCAACAGATTTACCAGACACCCAGCTTGCTGGCTGTCACTTCCCATAGCGACAGCAGCCCTGCAGCACTGAAATAATCCTAGGTAAACAGCTGGGACCCTAAAGCTTTTCCAGCTGAGTGGATAGAAACACATTCTCCCCCCTCTCTCGACTTCTGTTTTGCAAGATAGGAGGGTCTCAGAAACAGTCCACGAGTACTGAAAATGAGCCTCAGGGGAAGACCTGCCCTTCACAAGCGCCATAGCCTCCCAGGTGCTGGTACAAAAACACACCTCAAGTCCACCGGGGAGCTTGTGAAAAGCTGTCTTTTCTCACTCTTGAGGCATTTGGTTTGTCACAGATGGAATAAAGATAAGGGTATCTGGTATACAGAAAATATTTACAGACAATGCAAAGAACAAAATCTTGTGTTTTGATACACTTAATTGCTCTTGATGAAAATGGAGGAATCAATACTAAACACTTGGAGTTTTTACAACCTTGCATGCTGCCTGTGATACAGTATTAGTGACTGGCTGGAGGGGTTTTTCTGGGCTGGGGTGACTGTCGGTCTATTCAGCACCAACTGTTCCTTATCTCTCTGATGACTGTTCTCTTTCCTTCTCTTTAGTCTGTTGGAAGTCTGGTTGTTTGTTTGCTGTTGATCTCTTTGTAACTGTAAGTAATAAAGCACTGTTATACCTCCTCCCACATGTGTTCATTGAGGAGGTCTCTCTCTAAGCTCAATCGCCCTGCCTAAATATTCTGAGATGCACAGCATTTCCTTCATATTTTAGTCAACGCTCTGAGTTTTGGCAACCCAAAGTCCCAACTAGAGTAAACTCACTGAACAATTGGGCACTTGGGAAGCCAACACGAATGGGTCTACTTTAGTTGTATTCCCGATCATCACCTATGGCTGCGAGAGGTGGGCAGTAAAGAAAAGCTGAAGGCAGCAGGGAAAGATGAAAACCAAATATGAGATGCTCACACTTCTTAAAGGACACCACCGGCTTGAGTGTTGTAGAGCTACGTAAGGCTGCTGAGGACTGAACACTTGGGAGATCACCCATTCATCGGATCAAGAGTTGGGTTGCAACTCTTGCAACGGAGTGGGGTTCAACAGAAGGAAATGTAGGGTGGTGCATCTAGGTAAAAAGAATGAATTGCACAGATATAGGATGGGAGATACCTGGCTGGAGAATAGTACCCGTGAAAGGGATCTGGGAGTCTTGGTGGACCACAAATTGAACATGAGTCAGCAGGGTGACGCGGCAGCCAAGAAAGCCAATGCGATTCTTGGTTGCATCAACAGAAGCATCGTGTCTAGAGAAAGGGAAGTGACAGTACCACTCTATTCTGCTCTGGTCAGACCCCACCTGGAGTCCTGTGTCCAGTTCTGTGCACCACAATTTAAAAAGGATGTTGACAATCTTGAATGGGTCCAGAGGAGGGCAACCAGGATGACTGAGGGTCTGGAAGAAATGTTTTATGAGGAGCAGCTTAGGGAGTTTGGAATGTTTAGCCTTACAAAAAGAAGGCTGAGAGGGGATATGATATCTATGTTTAAATATTTGAAAGGATGTCACGTTAAAGAAGAGATTGGTTTGTTTTCCATGGCTTCAGAGTCGGGACTCCTGTGATGGCGGTTCCTGCATGGCAGGGGGTTGGACTAGATGGCCCTTGAGGTCTCTTCCAACTCTATGCTTCTATGAGTCTAACTTGAGGGTACACAACATCAACAGACTAGTGGGATTCCTGCCAGCACGTTGGTCGCTGAGCAGTAGGTAATGGCATGGCTTCTGGCCTGCTCTGTGCCCTTCCAACTCAAGATTTTACATCCATTTTCTTCACTTCCATTTCTTGCCATTATTTGGTCCAACACAGACACATACTAACATGTTAGAAACACTCCAGTACAAGCAGGGTTGGGCAAACCCTTGTTATGGGCTGTCAAGTTAGAGGTAACTGGACTGCGCCTGACAACCATCACAGCAACAACTCTTGGGACTAGGACTAACCGTTGGATTCTGGCCATATATGACAAATCACAGATTAAGCTAGATCCTACTAAAAGAGTCAGTTTGGAAAAGCAATCTACTCAAGGGGGTGCTTGGCCAGCTGTCACTCTCCCTCCTCTGTAAAGGACAAGGGTGGGGGGGCGCGCAATGCGGTGGGTCATGGTCATATGGAGAGAGGCATCACAACCCTTGGGTGTTGATGTGAAACACCTTTAATAAAACACAGTTGTGTAATTGTTGCGATGTTCCTGCTGTCTTCTCACCGACACAGGACGAGCCTGTCCCAGGCACCAGAGAACTTGTGATCTTAAAGTCACTCCAATACACCCCAGGACACCCCTCGATCAATTAGAGGGCCCCCAGTGATTATTCCTGCTAATCAAGCTGTTGGCATCCTTACAAGTAGGTGAAAATAAAACAACGGAGTGGAATCTGCTAGTAGAATTGATCTGGCAAATAACGTATGGAGGATATCGTCCAAGCTAGGCCATATTTCACTGTAGGGACCTTGAAGCTGTAGGACTGGTCAGCATTTCTTGGTATTTCTCGAGTGGCCTCCTCCTCGCTTATTTTGGCAGATAAAGAATTATTTTGAGTTAATAATCCAGTCCTACCTTCTGCCTGCACCAACCCACCTCAGACACTGAGTCAAAGCCCCAAATCCAAAATGGGAACAACCGCCCCGGATGGCTGTCCAAACCTTCACCAATATCACAGACAGACTATTATGGAAGACTGCAGTTTCCTTCAAACACTGGGCCATACCTCGATGGTCTTCAAACAGACAATTCTCTTTGCGTGGATGAACACTTCAACTGTGGAACTCCCTTCCACTGGCTCCTATTTGCTGTCTTCTGCAAGCCATGTGTGTGTGTGTGTGTGTGTGTGTGTGTGTGTGTGTGTGGTCCTAAGAATGGAACCGCTACTTTAAAAAAAGAGTTTTCTTAAAAAATATTATTGTATGTTGTAAGGCTCTACGGTCCTCTAGAGGAGCGAGGTATAAATCTTTAAAAAAAAAAATTAAGCAAACTACACCCACTCTTGGGCTGATATGGAAATAACCGGTTAGTCCGTGTCTCAGAGGCCGCGTACAATTTATGGACAGCTGGATGAACCCTGATCCTTGAGGTACAGCCTGATCATAAACACATCACAACTGGCCTCTCTACGCTTGAAATCGCCATTTAACGGCGTCTCTCCCAGCTACAACATCTGGCCCGGATTAATTCTGAACTTTTCCCCTCCCCCCTCCCATTCACAAATCTAATAGTAACAGTAATACTAAATGATATTCCAAGAACCATTTAGTTGGAAGGCGCCTACGTGGCCATTGAGTCCAAGGCAGGAATGATAATAGTAAGAGTGAGCTGTCAAATCAATCCTGACTTAGGGTGGTTTCTTTTTCATGATAGAGAATACTCAGAAGTGGTTCCCTGCTCTATTCTTGAGACTGTGCAGCTTGCCCAAGTCCACCCAGGCTGGGCCCTCTCCCTAGAGGCACCATGGGGTAATCGTACTGCCAACCTCTGGCCCCACAGCCAAACATCTAACTCATGGGGCTATTCCGTCAGCTATAATTTGTACAGCATCGAGCTTGTCTAAAAAAATTTGACAACCCAGCCAGTAGACCAGTGGTTCTCAACCGGTGGGTCCCCAGATGTTCCTAGACTGCAACTCCCAGAAGCCTCCACCACTCACTGTGCTGGAAGGGGATTCTGGGAGTTGCAGTTCAGGAACATCTGGGGACCCACAGGGTGGAATCCACTGCAGTGGACGGTCTAGTAAAGGCGATTCTCCTCCACCTCTCCCTGCCTTCTGTATCTCTGGAGCTCAAGATTCTCCCAGATTCTGTAGGGCAGCGGTTCCCAAACTTGGGGCCCCAGAGATTCTTGGCCTACACACTCCCAGAAATCCCGACCAGCCCCGCTTTTGGGGAAGGCTTCCGAGAGTCCCAGAATATCTGGAGACCCAAGGCTGGGAAACCAAAGATCGAGGGAATCTCTTCTACTATGGATCTGTTCTAATTCTCCAGACATTTGTCTCCTGCTATTCAAATTGCTGAAGGGGGTGTGGTGGCTCAGCGGACTAAGGCAATTGGTTGCTACTGAGTTGACTGGCATTCGCTCCAGGGCAGTAAAGTCCCTCCTGGTGAAAAGCTCCTGAAAGCCATGAACTGTAGGTGGAAGTCTCTCCGACAATATTTATCGTTGTGCCGTCTGCCCAGATTGTGTTTGCAGAGCTGGAAAGAGCTCAGGTATCTGTCAGCGCCTGCACAGAGACAAACAGGCATGGTGAAAAACAGGTCAGGACTTTAAATAATTATTGTTATTATTATCCTCATCATGGTAATTGAAAGTCTTCAACCACCTCTGTTTGGTTTCCTTCTGTGCATACACAAAGGTCCATGTCTCATGCCCAGCAAATTTTGGGAAACACCCAACATCCACATTTCTATTAATTATTTTCCCAAAATCGAAACTCAAGCTTATGTCTTTTCCACAATGCCTATTCTTTGGAGCATTTCCTAAAAGGGTCAGTCGATGACTTTCCTGAATTAATGTTCCAACCCACTCGAGATGGTTGGTTCCCAAATGGTGGTCCATCAGAAATGGTGGCACGGAGATGCGAAGATCTCTGATGGACCAGATAAAAGTCCCTCCTAAATTAAGGAGGAGTTTCCTAGGAATAGGAAAGCAACATGCTCTGCTTATATACCACCCCATATCACTTCAAGTCGTCTCTGGGCAGTTTACAGTTTAATATTACAGTATATGGTATGCATGGAAGAAACCCAAGCATGAAAAAAAAAACCCATCTAAGAGTGGAGATCAATTCCACACACAAAAGCTGGGCGAAATGCAACCCTCCCAATGTTCTAGGACAGGGGTGGCGAACCTTCGACACTTCAGATGTTTTGGACCACGGCTCCCAGAATGCCGAGCCTAGAGTGCCAGTGGCAAAGGACTGTGGGAGTCGCGGTCCAAAACATCTGGGATGCTGAAGGCTTAACACCACTGTTGGAGGACTAGGGCAACTCCCGCTCCCATTGGCCTGAGCCAATCCAGTCAAGGATGGAGAATGGTAAGCGTTTATTCCAACAAAGAACGGTCACTTCTTTTCCTTATTTATTTATTTGTTTATTTTTATACTGCCCGTCTTCCCGAAGGAACTCTCTCACTTTAAGGAAGAAGTACATTGCTCACTTCTGAACCTAGTCCAACATGCAATGGTGATGTTGGTGACCACCTTGGCCTCCAGTATTTAAATATTATAGCTGCAGGTGTTGCAAATGCAACCTGACAAAGGGAAATGTCTTTTTAACTGACATTTTAACCTGCTGCCAGCAAACTGGTATTCGTCTCAGCATGAACAATGCCGACGCGCCCTTCCCAATAATTTCACAATACTCTGAACGGGTTCATTCGCCACTTGATAACCCACAATCTGTTCGTCATAATACAGTGGGAGCTCCCAGTAGCTTTTATGTTTTATTGCCACTCCAATACTTACGGCACATCATCTGCTCAAGATATTCTACACCTCTTGACAGTTATCCTCAGGCAGATGAAAAATAATTTTTCATGCTGAGTCAGAGGCAACAGAGACAATGACTTCCACAGCTGCCGCAATTACCAGCTCATCTTTATGTCTTCCTAAACGAGGCTGCTTTTCCCTGGAATTGTTATATTCATGTTCCCCATTTGATTGCCTTCCCAGCCTGTTCTGTTGTTTTGGGGCCTCAAGGCAGGAGACCGTAACAGAAATTTTGATGTCATCCATCAGTTAAGTTCCCCTGGTCGAGAGAGATATGAATCCAGCACCCCTGAAGTCTTAGTCTGACGCTACATGCTCAGGGCAGGTGCTAGGTTTTTTTGCGCCCTAGGCGAGGGGTGGGGGGCAGGGGGTGGGGGCGGGTGGGCGTATGGCAGGGGACAGCGACGGGCATGGGCGGCAGATGGCGACGGGCACGGGGGTGGCGGGCGGATGGCGACGGGCAGCGATGGGCAGACGGCAACGATCGGCTGGCAGGAGGTGGGGGGACGGACAGTGGTGGCCAGCGGTGGGGCAGCAGCCTGGCCAGTGCCCTCTCTCCATTTTGGCGCCCTAGGCAACTGCCTAGTTCGCCTTAATGGAAGCGCCGGCCCTGTACATGTTACACTTGGCTGGTTTCACGGCAGCTGGACTGAAGTTCTGAATGATTCCAAGCAACGGAGGTGGCCACCATGAGGCTCTTTCCCGGGCATCATAAGCCCTACTTATGGAGACGACAGGCTCTCCTTCGGAGTAGATCAACACGACGAGAATCGCGCTGTCCTTTCCTCTCCTTTCTGCCTAGAGCTGTCATGGGCAAAGAAACCGCCCCGGTTTCCCCCGCAAGGAACGGCCGTGGCCGGAGGCTTCGGAGAACGGCAGGCCCCGTCTGCCCTCCCATTCACCCTCGAAGAGAGAAAAACAGGAGCAGATGTTAAAACCAGATTCCCGTTCGCCCTCCCTCCGCCTGGCTCTGCGGCCATCCTGCAGCCAAAGAGATGGTGGCTGGAGAGAACATCTGGACGCCCTTTTGTTAAAGGAAGATGGGGATTTCTCAAGGGGGGAGGATTGGAGGTTTGTTTTTTTAATAGAATGAATTGGGGGAGAGAACGACCATCCAGAGAAGGGCTCCCTAGCCTGTCGTTTTTTTCCTATGACACCTCAGATGTAGGCACAAGGTTGTTGTGTTTTTTTCCATGTGGGAAAAGCCCAATTTACTGGCAAGCTTTGGGGTCAGTTAAATAAAAGGGGTACTGCCCACATGCTCTCCAAAGACATCAAAATGCAGCATAAACGGAGCCACAGAATTTGTGAAGAAGAGATCAAGAGCAGTTTATATTGATTTGAAGATCACTGTGATTTTCAAAAAAAACTCTATTACTAGCTTTCTGCCATGAAAGCAGTGGCAGGTAAACTGGATACGGCTTCCCTCAGTCCAAATTTGTAGAGAAGGTATACCTTGGGCACACCCAAAGAAGGCCAGATTCTTGGGGGCGGCGGTGGGGGTGTGGGAACCATAATGCTGAGAAAGGTAGGAGGGAAAAGCAGAGAATGAGGAAGACCAACTGTGAGATGGACTTACTCTCAATAGGAAGCCACAGGCTTGATTTTGCACAGGCTGAGTTGACGATAGGAGCTTTTGGAGAGGGCTCGTTCATAGGGTCACCGTGAGTCGGAGGTGACTCGAAAGCACGCAAAAACAGCACTGGAGCAGCCCATGAATTGTCCATCTTTGAGGTTTCGTGAGTGCAACAAAGCACTGTAAGAGCAGGGGGGCAATCCAGATGTGCTATCCAGATGTGCTGCGTTACAGCCCCTCGGTTCCACACAACCAAACTCAACAGAGGTCCATTTCCTGGCGGTGCGCAGTTCCCCGAACAAAGCATAGCTAGAGACAAGATGTTCAGGACCTGCGAGGTCAAAGTAACCAAGGGACGGAGCCTAAAAACTTGTTCCGCAGGTCCCAGTATTTCTATAATTAGCCCCGAGGCGGGGGGGGGGGAGAGAGAGAGAGAGAGAGAACTTCCCTACTGCCTCATATCAAGAATGTGTTTGCATCCAAAGCCGGGCAGATAAGAGGAACTGCGCATTATTTTGGGGCATTGGGCACTTCAAATCTTAAGGCATTGCTACTTCACATATTAGCAGGGAATTAGATGGGAAAACCATGCCACCAATGGGCTGGTAGGGATACAATAGGGTGGGTTTTTTTTTGTGGGGGGAAGACAGCAGGAAGGAACCCCCCCCCAAGACCCATCACAAACTGCACTGCCACTGAAAATGCAAAACAAAGCAAAGTGTTCTGCTTATATACAGTTTGATAGTGTTTAAAGCCTCAGAGGGATGGAAGGCTGAGTGAACCTACAGGATTGAACCTCAAGTCGTGAGCACAGTTTTAGTTGCAATATGGCAATTTGACCACTGCATCTCCATAAGGTCTCCTCCAGCACCACTTTTCAATCACATCCATGTTTCCCCCGTTCGCTCTCCTAACTGCCTGGTTCTCATACCGCTACACAGTGACTGGAAATACAAGCGTGTGAAATGCTTTAAATCGCACAAAGTGGGTAAAAACGAATAATGAATTGATGAACCAACGAAATGATTTTTTTCCGCGAAAATTCACGAAAAATGAAACGAAACGAACAGGATCTCTTAGCGAAACGAAACGAAACGTCGTTTTTTCGATTCGTGCCCATCTGTAGTGTGGATGATCTTGCTCTCCAGCAACATCTCCTCGCACTGGACGATCTTTGCCAATTTCCTCATTCCTCCCCTTCCGAGTCTCATTCTTTTTTTCTGATTTCTTGGCTGCAGGCTCTGTTTGGATTGTTGAAGGAATACAGATCTACAAAATCTCTACTTCAATTTCCCCCCCATCAACACCAAAGTCATGTCATTCCCCTGTTATAACGTTTTGTGTCTTCTTAACATCCAGCTGCAGGCTTGCGTTAATTTTCCATGCTGAGCCCAGAAGCCTGTGTTTAGGAGTCAAGCATCCTACAAACCCATCCTTCGGTGAGGACTGCTGATCCTCAAAGATGCCCAAAAAATAAATAAATAGGGAGGTCTCCCCCTCCTCTCTCTCTCTCTCTCTCTCTCTCTTTCTCTTGAGCCATGTAGTCATGCTTCAGCACATTAGAAGTTAAATCCAAGTATATTTTTAGTCGCCACTTGATTATATAAGCTGCATTATATAACAAACCCCAGAGTTATGGGCATTTTGTTTGTTTGACTTAAAGCACAGCAGTATTACAGCCACCCTCAGTTGTGCTGAAGAGAACCTTAAAAAAAATGAAGATTTCTATCATGCCAGATCAGCAGTCATGTCTGGTGCAATGAAATTTTGTAATCTGTGCAAGGCGACCAAATACACAGTTTGTGCGAACTGTGCACTGCCAAAAAAACATCAGATATTTCAGCAAGCTTGTTTTGCTTAAGAGAAGAGATAAGATCCCGACTCTCTAATTTTGCATCTCTGTATCTTAAAAGCTGACCCAGATCCCTCCAGTTTAACCACTGTGTTTCACTGCACAATGGTTACACTGCAGTACTGCAGTAAAAACTCTGCTCACAACCTGGCTTGAATCCCAGACCGACGGCTCGAGGTTCACTCAGGCTTCCATCCTTCCACTTTGCTGTTGCTTAAAAATAATAATTAAATACGGGTGATGCCAATTCACAGCAGTTCACCAGGACTTCAGACAGGTATTGAGACAGGAAATCTTGGGAAGGTGGGGGAAGTTCAAGACCCCGTAAACCATTTCCATCCAATTTCCCTCCTTGGAAAATTCTTCCAGAAAAATTGAAATTCCACATAACTTTGTACAAAATTTAGAAATGCCAAGAAGTAAACCTTTAACTTTCCATAGATGACACAAGTGAACTACGACTGATTTATTTATTTGATTTTTATACCAACCATCTGAATACTGAGGCCAATTGTGTAATTATTATTTATTTATTACTTCATAAGAACATAAGAACATAAGAAGAGCCATGCTGGATCAGGCCAAAGGCCCATCTAGTCCAGCTTCCTGGATCTCCCAGTGGCCCCACCAGATGCGTCTAGGAGCGCATAAGACTAGATCTCTGTCTCCTGATACCACTCCCCTGCATCTGGCCCTTGACGTACCGTGGTTTTAAGCCTGGAGATTGCATCTCCATCATGGTTTGTCACATGTGATGGAGTTTTCCTCCAGGAATCGGTCCAATCCCCTCTTGAAGGCATCCAGGCCAGATGCCATCACCACATCATGTGGCAGGGAGTTCCACAGACTAACAATGTGCTGGGTGAAAAAATATTTTCTTTTGTCTGTTCTTACTCTCCCAGCCCTCAATTTGAGTGTATGTCCCCTAGTTCTGGTATTTTGTGAGAGGGAGAAGAGCTTCCCTCTATCCACTTTACCCCATTAGTGCTGAAGCACTATTCTGGGGGGGGGGGGTTATAAACAGTTGACAAGAACCAGTGGGTGGAAACTCATCAGAGGGAAAGCCAGCCTGGAAATAAAGAGAACGTTCCTGACAGTGAAAGCCATGAAACAGTGGAACAGCTTGCCTCCTGGTATTGTGGGTGCCCCATTGCTGGAGGTTTTCAAGAAAAGTTCGGACAGCCATCTGTCTGGGATGGTATAAGGCCTCCTGCCTTGGGCAGGGGGTTAGACTAGAAGACCTCCAAGGTCCCTTCCAACCCTACGATGATTCTGTGATTCGAAACCAAGCTAAACAGAACAATAAACACTAAATACAAAATAAACACCCAAAACATAGTGTGAAAACTTAGCAACCAGTGGCACTTACCAATTTTCAGAGAGAAGTCTGGAACTGCGGCAATGTGAAAGACCTCCCTGAAAACTAGTGTTTTTAACCAATGTGCTAAAAAGGTGTGTGTGTGTGGGGGGGGGATGTAATAGGAAAGAAGGAAGCCATGATATGAGGAGGACTGTCTCAATAAAGGAAGCCACAGCCTTTGGTTTGCAAGATCTGAGCTGTGAACGAGAAGACCTTTTGAAGGATCTCAGTCCATAGGTTGGAAGCCACTTGATGGCCCATTATTATAGTTGCTGTGTCTCAAGGATGGAGATGTGTCATCTCCAGGCTTAAAACCGGGGTACTTCAAGGGCCAGATGCAGGGGAGTGGTGTCAGGAGACAGAGATCTAGTCTCGTGCTCTCCCAGATGCATCTGCTGGGACCACTGTGAGATACAGGAAGCTGGACTAGATGGGCCATTGGCCTGATCCAGCACGGCTCTTCTTATGTTCTTAATGGGCAAATGCGGCCTTATGCCAACCAAAAACCTCTTTGTGTGGCATTTAGGAAGCAGCTGGGCATGGCAAAATCCCCCCCCCCCCGGCAGATCCTCTCCTACACTGGTGGGCATCACAAAAGGTCCCCAGCTAGGGCCCCCAGCTCTGCTTCAACGTCACATAACTGGTCTCGCTAGGGCAGTGGTGGCAATTACCTTAGGCCCTCCAGATGTTTCGGACCACAACTCCCGCGGTCCTTTGTCATTTACAGTCTAGGCTCGGAATTCTGGCAGCTGTGGTCCAAAACATCTGGAGGGCCGAAGGTAATTGCCACCACTGCCCTAGGCCAATGTCGTCGGCACAAGGCGCCCGGCGCTTTACCAACATTATAGGCAGGATTTCCCCCCCAGATCCACTTATAGATATCTCCGGAGTTTGCCCTCAGCACTGTCTCCTGCTCCCTTTTCCCAAATAGGAAGCTGACTGTAAATCTAGCCTGCAAAATTAAAAACCGCCCCACCCTATTACCATGCCGATGAAATATCACATTACACCATAGTGGCGGTGCATGACTATTTGTTACCCTGGCTTCACAGCCCTTTCCTGCCAATTACAGCGCCATGACTAAGCGTGCCATTTATATCTGTTATTCTGCTTTCTTTCAGGGTCAGTTCTATTTCTGACACAGGTGCCAGTTCCATGTGGGGAGGGGACCGAGAAGGGGGAAAAAGTACCAAATGAGGAACAAAACACGCTGCTCTTACAATGAACTAAGCCTTCTACACAACACACACTATCTTTTCCATGTATAAAACTATATTTTTTGTCTAAAATTGTTTGATTGAAAAGCGAGGGTCATCGTTTACACAGACGTGAGCCGAGGAGAGAACCCGCACGGTGGCGAAACTATAATTTTGGGGTGGGAAAATAGGGGTCGTCTTATACATGAAGACATCTTATAGATGGGAAAGTACAGTATATATATCTGTGAAGATTCTCAGTCATCCAGATGAGTTTATCTGGAAGTTGAGTCATGGCTACTGGACTTCTTTTTTGAGAGATAGAAATGTTTCGCTCTTCATCCAAACAGCTTCATCGGTCTGAATACAGCTAGTGACTCAAATTCCAGACACAGTATATATAAAACTTTGCCCTGGTCTCCTACCAGCCTCCCAAGACTCAACAAAATCCGACCAGCAGGTCAGAGTCTCCTAACAAAAGGACCTCTGGCGGCCAAAGTCAAGAATTCGATTCCCTCCTTGGTCTCTCAAGAGAAGAGCCACCCTGTTGCTCCCAAGAGAAGGGAATGGCCAACCACTTCTGTGTACCCTTTACCTAGAGAACCCTCCAAAGGGTTGACTCCACCTTATGGCACACCATCATTTATTATGATATAATGTTTGCTTGACGTTGGACCCTCGTATAACAAGCAGTTTGTTGAACAGAAAATCCGCTTAAAGGAAAACATTTCCGGAGATAAGGGAAAATCGCTTAACAGAATCGCCTTATGGGGCGAATCTGTACAACAGAAAAACGGTGGCGATTAGGGAGTAATCCGTTTTCAAGGCATTTCCTATGGGAAATTTGTACAAAGGAAAATTTGCTGGACAGAATTTCATTTGGAACGAATTAATTCCTTTATACAAGGTATCACTGGATTTGTTTACATGGGGGGTTAACGTTAGCATATTATTTAGATTTATAGTTATGTGATGTTTCTCTTGAGATGCCAGCTGCCTTGAGTAGCATTTAGCACTAATCGATGGGGTATGAAAGTTTAATAAATACATAAATAATTTTGGGAAATATGTTTCTTCCAAAATGGCCATTGTACCAGTCTGGGCCTTTGGAACAGGAGAAAGGCAGAGGTGTAATTCAAAGTTCCTGCATGGCAGGGGGTTGGACTAGATGGCCCTTGAGGTCTCTTCCAACTCGATGATTCTATGATTCTATGAAATGAACTGATTATCTATGGATGGAAACTCCCCTTCAACTGTACTCTTCTGATGCCTTCCTGAAACCTACCTTTGAGAATGCCTACCTGATCACTGGCTGATCGCCCTTCTGAAGGGCCTGCCCATCCGGTTCGTTATCTCGTGAAACAAATTGCTCCCCTTGAACTACGACACTGGCACGTAGGGATGGAGGTTTAAGATGCAATTAGAACGGAGGGCAGAAAATAGCTTCGGAAGACTGTTTATCACACCATTAGTTTAAAGAATGTTCCGCACAATTTATCCCTGACATTTGTAAGAAGAAAGGTTTTTCTTTCTTTCTTTCTTCTTTTTAAAAGGACCACTTTGGGTCTTTGCCTAAATTCAGTCTCTCTAAAACTGAGAGTAGCAACAGCTGATCAATTGAATACATGGTCTATGTCTGTGAAGATTCCCAGTCATCCAGGTGAGTAGCTGTCAGGCAACTTCAGCCCCAAGATTTACTAAGATTTTAAAGAAGAGAAAAGAAACAGGGTAGATGTAGTGGTGGTAGATCTACATAATCAGGAAGGTGAGTCACGGCAACTGGACTTCTTTTCCTTGAGATACAGAAACGTTTCGCTGCTCATCCAAACTGACGAAGCGGCTTGGATGAGCAGCCAAACATTTCAATCTCTCAAGAAAAAAATAGTCCAGTTGCCATGACTCAACGTCCAAATATACAGTCTACTGATTCACACTTTTACTTTAACATCCAACTGTCACCAGGAAGATAAAACTAAACCTAGTCGGTAGAGGATGTTGTGGTTTTCTGGCTCCAGTTTCTGTCTGTCCTAGCCTATAGGGAAAGGACTTTCAACTTAACCAGATTGGGGGGGGGGGAGGGACACACAAAAGAGGCCTTTCTTTTGCTTTCAGGGTGTTTCACGACAGCCTCTGAAATACGGAAGATTCGGGTTTCTGAAAGATACATTAACAAAATTTAGATTCATTTCACACTGTTTGTTTTAGGGGGGTGTTGGTCTGTGGAACTCCCTGCCACAGGATGTGGGGATGGCATATGACCTGGATGCCTTCAAAAGGGGATCGGACATGATTCCTGGAGGAAAAAGTCCATCACAGGTGACAAACCATGATGGAGATGTGGAATCTCCAGGCTTAAAACCGGGGTACTTCAAGGACCAGATGCAGGGGAGACAGATATCTAGTCTCGTGTGTTCCCAGATGCATCTGGTGGAGCCACTGTGAGATACAAGAAGCTGGACTAGATGGACCCTTGGCCTGATCCAGCGTGGCTCCTCTTATGTTCTTATCTTACTGATGTCTAGAAGGATTCACATCCCATTTCCTTCACAGTTGCCAGGAGTGCCTTTCTGTCCGTTCTTCACCTGTTGGGCTACTGCCTGTGCTGCTGGGTTGAAGCGATCAAAACGGTAGAAAGGAGAGAGGTCTCCCCAGTCCTCCCTTGGTGGGAGTTGTGGGTTAGAAAATATGTGATAGTATTGCCCTCAGTGTGTGTATGTTTTATTTTGATTATGATCATGGCTATGATTTCTCTTTCATATCTTACTGTCAATGAACTGATCAGGATAGCGAGAGTTGCGATGTGATGATAAACGTGAAATTGAAAGTAATATTAATTCCTGCATAGTTCCAAGAATAATCAGGTTTTCATTACCATGTAATGTTGGTTTTTTTTAATGATTGATCATCTGTTGCCATGTCCCTCCAATTTATTTGTACAGTGGACCCTCGTATAACAAACGGTTTGCATAACATAAAATCTGTACAACATAAAACATTCCAGAGATAGGGGAAATTTGCTTAACAGAATCACCTATGGGGCAAATCCGTAAAACATAAAAACAGTCTCGATTAGGGATTAATCCATTTTCAATGCCTTCCTATGGGAAATTTGTAGAAAGGAAAATTTGCTTAACGGAATTTCATTTGGAATGAATTAATTTCTTTATACAAGGTACCACTGTACTTATTTTGACGCTTTTGCAGGGCTTAATTGGTTCTAGCTCCAGAAACTGGTGGGGAAATGAAAAACAAATGAACGGGGGGGGGTTACTAATTATATAAATTTCTGTCCAAAATATCTGGGGAACCTCAGTCGCCTACTTTATAAATTCAGAACATCATGTTTCTAGTCCTCATCACAGAGAGTCTACCAGGAGTAGAAAAGAATGAACCCCACTTCCTCCTGAGTAGTGGTGCCTTCAGCAAAGCAAAGCGTTCTGCTTATATACCGCCCCATACCACTTTAAGTAGTCTCTGGGCAGTTTACAGTTTAATTACAGTATGCAGGCTGCACATTGCCCCACCCCAGCAAGCTGCGTACTCGTTTTACCAACATCGGAAGGCTGGAAGGCTGAGTGAACCTTGAGCCTGCTACCTGGGATTGAACCCCAGGTCGTGAGCACAGTTTTACCTGCAGTACAGGCATTTAACCACTGCGCCACAAGGCCCAGTACACAAATTATGCAGTCGAGTTTCCCGCATTTGGGGGAAATCGTGGGGGGTCAGCACACCCGGAGTGCAATGGATGAGCCTCACCCTGGGAAAACCTGCTTCGTGATCAAGGTATCTCCCCTGCCAGGTAAGTATTTACCTTTTTGAGAGTTGCATTTGAAAAACAAACAAGACTACAGCAAGAGAGTTGAGCATTTCTAACAGCACTAGGTTGACAGTCTGCACATTTAATCCTCTTCTTTTCCACAAATACATAGCTGGCCACCTTAGAGACTTAAGATATCTGTAAATATAACCTCCTACTGTTTGGGACAAAGGGTCCCAGCAGCTCACGTTTCTTGGCAGCCGACGCAAGTGTTGGTAAGGAAAGGTCATAATCATCGGTTTTACAAACGTTGGATTAGATTGAGAAACGGAACCGCGTTAAGGAAAGATTGGGGCTCACCAAGAAATCCTTCTTCGTCTACGATGATGGTATAATCTTCGGGCGTCTCGGTCAGGCTGAAGAACTTGCACCTGTGAAAGAGGAGAGAAGAGGAACCCATGTAAGCTTCAGGTGAAACAGTCAAACCCTCCGAATGTTTGATCCAAAAGCTCAGCTTGAATCCTAGAACAAGGGTGTCAGAAGAGGCCTATGAGGCAGGAGGACATCAAAGAATATCTGCCAAGGGGATGTCTAAAATGGAAACCCTTTCTTTTTTAGACTGGAGTATTTTGGGATTTGTAGGCCAAAAATGTATTGCTCTCATGGTGTTAGTCAAACCATTTACCGTTCTTTAAGAGGCTTATCCAAATCACCCTGAAGTCCAACTGAAAGGAAGGTCTTGGGCAGCTAGTGGGAAGACAATAGGGAAGGGGCCAGGCGGGTCTCCTGTGGGAGGAGGGAGCCACCATCTGGGAGCAGCCACTGAAAAGACCTTCCCTCACAGCTTCACCAAACAAGCCAGGGCAGGTGGTGGGACGGAGAGGCAGGCCACTCTCAGAACATCTGAAAAGCCAGGCAGACGATTTGCTCCATAAGAACATAAGAGGAGCCATGCTGGATCAGGCCAAAGGCCCATCGAGACGAGCTTCCTGGATCTCACAGTGGCCCCACCAGATGCATCTGGGAGAGCACAAGACTACATATCTGTCTCCTGATACCACACCCCTGCATCTGTTCCTTGAATTATCCTGGTTTTAAGCCTGGTGATGACACATCTCCATCATGGTTTGCAACCTGTGATGGACCTTTCCTCCAGGAATTTGTCCAATCCCCTTTTGAAGGCATCCAGGCCAGATGTCATCACCACATCCTGTGGCAGGGAGTTCCACAGACTAACAATCACTGGGTGAAAATATATATTTTTTTGTCTATTCTTACTCTCCCAGCCCTCAATTTGAGTGTATATCCCCTAGTTCTGGTATTTTGTCCCCTAGTTCAGATCACCTGGAGTCAGGCTGTGCATTTTATAGGTCATAACCTAAAGAAAGCAACGTGTTATGAAATAACGCATCATTTCCAAGATCTGTAGAAGTTGAACTAGGTCGTTTTTTCCAATCCAAAATCATCTAGTTTACTGAGCACAGTGAGCTATCATTGTGAAAACAGCTGGAGAAGGGCATAAAGAAACCAAGCACACAAAACGACATACAGTATAACCAAGGACTGCGATTCTAAAATACGCCTTGTATTTTAGAATACAACCCAACCCATGTGACTTATTATGGTCCCCTACATTTAGCAAGCAACAACCATCTCTTTCTTCTGGTATTTTGAAATTGCTCTCCCCAAGTGCTTGCAATTTCCTAATGAACAACAAGATATCCAAGTGAAATTGCCCAAGGCTAGAGTCTGAATTGCCTGAGGTGCTTTGAAGCTGGGGCTGGCTGACAAAAACAACAGGCATGCTTTCCTAGTCATGCCTTGCATAACATTGATGCTTGACAACACGTTGTCTTGGTAGAAAACAAATAATTACATCCCCATATAGAGAGCAGACTATTCATCCTGAAAGAAATCAACCCCGAATGTTCACTGGAAGGACAGATTTTGAGGCTGAGGCTCCAGTACTTTGGCCACCTCATGAGGAAAGAGGAGTCCTTGGAAAAGTCCCTGATGTTGGGAAAGATGGAAGACAAAAGGAAAAGAGGACGGCAGAGAATGAGATGGTTGGACGCTGTCATCGATGCAACCAATATGGATATGACCAAACTCCAGGAGGCAGTGGAAGATAGGAAGGCCTGGCGAGCTCTGGTCCATGGGGTCATGAAGAGTCAGACATGACTGAACGACTCAACAACAACAATAGACAGTAGAAGTCCTTAAATGGCATGAGCTGCAACTCAATGAAACAAGTTCTTCCGAGTGTCCTGGAGAAAAACAATGGCCGCAGATGTTTCTGAATAAATAAGAAGCCCATGATGCAATTAGATTGGTTGAACTGCAGTAATGCGGTCAAGACTCTGCTCATAACCCGAGTAACAATGTCTATGGGAGCTGGCTCAAGGTTTACTCAGCTTCCCAGCCTTCTGAGGTTGATAAATTGAGTAGCCAGCTTGCTAGGGTGGGGGGGCGGGGGGGGGGGGGGGGAGACAATGTGTGGTCTGCATAATTAAATTGTAAACCACCCAGAGACTGCTCTAACACTCGTCTGGGGCCAGCACCAATTAAACTGTTCATTGCACCTCCAAACTTAATGGACTACTTGATTTGCACTTAGAAACTGGTAGTGTCTGTGTTTCATCACAGCCACCGGGATGAGCAATTAAACCTTGCAAATCACACCCCTGTTTATCTTCTGAGGACCAGTCACAATTACCGTATATACTCGAATATATGTCGACCCAAGTATAAGTCGAGGCCCCTCATTTAACCCCCCAAAACTGGGGAAACTTATTGACTCGAGTATAAGTCTAGGGTAGGAAATGCAGCAGGGTCTGGCAGCTCCTCCTTTGTGAGCTGGGGAAGCAGTGTGTGATGTTTAAAATGACTTTTAGCCACCGAGGCAAGCACTTGGCTCAGTGGCTAAAAGTCATTTTAAACATCACACACTGCTCCCCCGCAATGCAGGGAGGGGTGGTCAGGAAAAGTGGTGCACAATGTTTAAAATGACTTTGAGCTACTGTCTCAAGCACTTGGCTCAATGGCTAAAAGTACTGACCCGAATATAAGTCGAGGGCCCCTTTTTTCATCCCAAAATTACGGCTGAAAAACTAGGGTTATATTCAAGTATATACAGATCTTCCCAGGCTAACTGTCAAGATTCAGGAGGTGAGGAAAGCCCCCATCCTAGGATAAACAGATGTCATCCGGCCCTTAAGGCAGTTTCACTTCTAATTTTTGAAGTGGCAGCATACTCAAAGGGGTCTGACTCCTGAGTGAGTTTAGGACTGCAGCCTGAGTCATCGTTTCCCACACACTCTCTGCTGCTGTTAATCAGCTGCAGTTGAGTAAACAGAAAAATCTGTTTTCCTTCCAGCTGCAAAGTGGGGGTGGAGAGACAGAGAATCGATGCTTATAACAACAGCAGCAACAAAAACAAAAACAGCAGCAACAACGTGTGGATAATTGATACTGCTCTACCAGATGATAGCAGAGTTACCGAGAAACAACTTTAAAAAAATTTACCCCATATCAAGATCTGAAAATTGAACTTCAGAGACTCTGGCATAAACCGGTACAGGCGGTCCCAGTGGTAATCGGCACGCTGGGTGCGGTAACTAAAGAGCTAAGCAAGTATTTAGAAGAAATTGGAGTTGACAAAGTCACCGTCAGTCAGCTGCAGAAGGCCGCCTTACTGGGATCTGCTCGCATAATTCGGCGATACATCACATAGTCCTAAACGCTTGGGAAGCGTTCGACTAGTGATTGGTAATACAAAATCCAGCGTAGTTATCTTGTCTGCTGTGTGATAATTTGATAACAATAACAATCCCTTTTGTTTAATGCAGTGTTTTGCTGGAACAACAACTAATTCATTACATGAACTTTGAATCCCCGTGTCAGAGGCAGGCTGATGGAAAAGAGAATAAGAGGAGATGGTTGTTAAACTCAGCTTTCACCCGAAGGTCAAAAAATATCCTGAGGAGATATCCTGAGGTTTGAATTACAGTTCTTCATTCAAAGGAGGGCTTTTTGTTGAATAATAGGTTTATTTCTTAAACGAAAACAAGAGAAGCTACGGAGAGAACTTAGGTGGCTTCAGAATTCACATGTCTGCTCACACATAGCTACTAGTCCCAGCAGGATGCATGAGAAGGAAATGTACAGCTTACAGCCTCTTTGAGAGTCTTCTCCACATCACGGCCTCTCCCGGAAAGCTGTGCTCATTCACAGCTATGGGAAAAAAACTCTGCAGTTTAATAGGCCATCATTCTCCATATTGGGAGTTCTACCTGACAAGACACCTCAGTGTAGCTCACCTGCGGAAAAGGCCTCGACTAGAAGCCAGGCCGGGCCCTGTTCTGCCTAGTTCCCTGTTCAGAAAGCAAGCTTCCAGTTCGTACCAAAAAGAGGACACGGTAAGGCCACCAGGATTGCTTGCACAGTTGCCTGACCAATTGCTATCAACAATTGATGGCCAACGTCAAGGCCCCTGGCCTACCTTTACTGACCGCCATGACAACCATAGAGATGAATATATGTTGTTGTTAGGGACGTGGTGGCTCAGTAGACTAAGGCTCCAAAAAGTGTTGGCTCCAAAGCCGGCAGCTCGGCGGTTCGAATCCCAGGTGCCACGCGAAGGAGCGAGCTCCCGCTGATAACCCCAGCTCCTGCCAACCTAGCAGTTCAAAAGCATGTCAATGCAAGTAGATAAATAGGTACCACTATAAAAAGCAGGAAGGTAAAACAGTGTTTCGTTGCAGCCATGCCAGCCACGTGGCCATGGACTTGCACAACACTGGCTCTTTCGGCTTGTGAGTCGGACACGACCCCTAGCACACACGTGTGGGGGGAACCTTTACCTTTACCTTTTATGTTGTTGTTATTTACCCTCATGCTGGAACCAACTTATATAGCGAATGTCATAGGCTTTTAAGGTACGCGAGTAATATTAGGACTGCGGAACCCTTCCCAGCGTTCAAGAAGCTATTAAAAACTTGCCTCTTTACGGCTGTGTTCGGCGACCAAGGGGGTTGATTTATTCTTGAGTAGTGATTTGAGTTATTTATTTCATATATTTTACCTTTTGTTTTCATATTGTCATTATTATTTTTGTGGCATTGTTGTTATTTGTTGTTTGCTTTTTAATGTTGTAAACCGCCCGGAGTTCCTCTGGAAGGCAGGCGGTATATAAATTTATAAATAAATAAATAAATAAATAATGTCCGCCCACTTTTCTTCGCCATCTTACATTAGTATCATTATTTTGATTGTTTGTTAGCTTTCCTTTATTAATTTTGGGTTCCGTTGTTTGGTTTGCCTATTACTTTTATGTCTATCTTTGGAACCGATTATTATTTTTTTGTGCTCTGTATTATGAAATTTTTACATCTGTTCGCCGCCTTGAGTTCCTTTCGGGAAAATCTGGCAGGATATACATATGAAAATAAATAAATAAATTTAAGGAATGGCTTGACCATTTCAACACCTCCAGTGAGTTTCCATGCCTGAATGGAGATTTAAACTCATGCCTCCCTACACCCCTAGTCCATCTTTTTATCCACTACATCCCACTCAGGATTCCGCACATATTGTATTCATTAAAACAAGAGGAAGGGAGGGGAAGATAGAAAAAAAAATCTGTCCATGTTTTCTTTTTAAATAAAATGAAATGCCACATTCCCCATCTATAAGATGCCCCTCCATGCATAAGACGACCCCAACTTCTCCAACCCGAAATCCCACTTTCGCAAACACAAGGCTCTCTGCTCATCTGACTTCCACATATAAGATGACACTCCATTTTTTGTCTAACAGGTTTTAGACAAAAAGATAAGTCTTATACACGGAAGAATGCTGCAAATCTTTCTTGGCCAACCAAAAATCAGCTCGGGAATGGCTCAGATTCTTAGAAACCCTGAGACACGCTCCCCACCCCTGATGGCATTAGCTTGTGTTTTCTAAGCATTCCTGGAAGTGACTTGAGACGCACAATGCTTTGACCCGCAGGCACACGGCCATACGTATGCAATCCATACCACCGCGGAGGGAACAGATCTGCTCACTTGGAAGGGCCAACCTGCCGATTTAGCTGTGGGCTTGGACCATTCACGGGGAGGTGCCCCGCCTAATTTACTGAGCCGTCTCTGCGCCTGGTGGGTGAAAATCAATATTCCCTAACCCAATCGGCTTAAGAGGCCTTGAAGTTTTCAGCTTTCCACTTTTTAATCTCATTTTCCCCCTCAAGAATCCTCTGCTCACGGGGAAACCTGCCGCTTTTACTTTTATGATTGAGACGTACAAAATAATGCAGGGCATGAGTAAAGTGGATAGAGGGATGTTCTTCTCCCTCTCACAAAATACTAGAACTAGGGGACACCCACTCAAATTGAGGGCTGGAAGAGTAAGAACAGACAAAAGAAAATATTTTTTCACCCAGCGCGTTGTTAGCCTGTGGAACTCCCTGCCACAGGATGGGGTGATGGCATCTGGCCTGGATGCCTTCAAAAGGGGATGGGACAGATTTCTGGAGGAGATGTCCATCACAGGTTACAAACCATGACAGAGATGTGTAATCTCCAGGCTTAAAACCAGGGTACTTCAAGGGCCAGATGCAGGGGAGTGGTATCAGGAGACAGAGATCTAGTCTCGTGCACTCCCAGACGCATCTGGTGGGGCCGCTGTGAGATCCAGGAAGCTGAACTAGATGGGCCTTTGGCCTGACCCAGCAGGGCTCTTCTTAGGTTCTTATACCAAGAATCTGGACTTTGTTCAGAAACCAACCTGTGCAGATTCCGGTGAAGGTCGGACTCTTTCCCTCCTTTTCCCTAATAAGCCTCTTTTTAAGAGGAGAGCCAAGAGCAGGCCATGCAAGACAATCCTTGTGCCTTTTCCTGGTGGCTTGAGTCTCCAAAATAAATTTGTTTAGGGCCCCGTTTCTCTGGTCAACACGTCCGGAGCACTGAGCCAACAGAGGATTCAGCATAGGTTCAGCATACCTTGGGGAGCAGCGGTGGTGGGTGGGAAGATAGGAATGCAGAGCAGGTTAAATATGTACCTTGCTTTATGTGTTTGTGACTCAGGATTAAGCACTGTGGCCAAAGCCCACGCGGAGGCATTTCAGAGCCACAGAAGCGCGGTCAGGAGGCACACTCAGAGGTGTCAGGATTGCTGCTGGACACATTTAACAGTTCCCCTGCCTAAACTCTCTCCCCACCCCTGCAAAACCACATAATTCTGTTTTTCCCGTTTCTAAAGGGTTGCTCGGTGTAGGCCAAAGACAGGGAAGAAGGTCTCCTCATTGTTAAAACCTCCCTGCACCAACAGCCCGCCCCGTCTTCCTGGGAAAGTCCAATAAATGCAGGGGGGAAGGACAGATCCACATCTACAAAGAGAAACAGTTGTTTTGTAAAGTTAATAGCTCTTCATGGCCTGATCTTGCCTCTCAATCCAACCTTCGGAGTTTGTGTGAACTGAAAAGAGGGTGAATGGGGAGAAATTTTGAGCTTGGATTTCAAGTCAAAAATATAACCCAAAGTTTTTAGTGGGGAGCGCCCAGTGGGGAGCAAGGAGGAGTGGTTAGAGCATTGGAGAGGAATTTGAGAGATTTAGGTTCAAATCCCATGAAGCTCATTGGTTGACCTTGGTCCGGTCAGAGTCTTTTAGCCTGATCTACCTCGCAGGGTTGCTGTGCAAACAGAGGGATAAAGGATTACATATGAAATAGTCAAGCTCTACTGGAAGAAAGGTGTTTTTAAGAAATGTAACAAAGAAAATATACGAGTCTTGAGGTGTCCTGAAAATTCATAAATTGGATGTACACACTTCAATGGACGAGAGTTGACTGTATCAGACGGAATAGTGGTCTTTCTGGAGGAGAAACTAACCAGAGAAATTCAAAGTAAGATATCACATAAACTCTTCGGAGAGACCTCACACAGCTGCTAACAAACTGCCGCCCGACAGAGGCCGGGAAAACAGAGTCGGCAAAATATTATGACATCTGCACATCAGCCAGAGGCAGTTGCACGAGAAAGCTTGCGCCAACATACACAGAAACAATGTTTCTAGCATACTTTTGTCAGCAAGAGATCTGTTTCAGATTCAGATCCCTTACGCGGAGCTGAAAGACAGAACACATAGGGAGGGCCCCAGTAAAATGGGCATATGTGAACTGATGGGGGTAGAGGTAAATTGAGACAGAATATGTCTCATAAGAACATAAGAAGAGCCATGCTGGATCAGGGCAAAGGCCCATCTAGTCCAGCTTCCTGTATCTCACAGTGGCCCCACCAGATGCCTCTGGGAGCGCACGAGACTACATCTCTGTCTCCTACAACCACTCCCCTGCATCTGGTCCTTGAAGTACCCCGGTTTTAAGCCTGGAGATGACACATCTCCATCATGGTTTGTAACCTGTGATGGACTTTTCCTCCAGGAATCTGTCCAATCCTCTTTTGAAGGCACCCAGGCTAGATGCCATCACCACCTCTTGTGGCAGGGAGTTTCACAGACTAACAACACGCTGGGAAGGACAAAGCACCTCAAGCTTCTTAAGGCCCAGGTCAGATTAAAGGTGGCATCGGAAGAGCAGAGCAGTGTTGGGGGGAAACCTGCCCAGGATTTGAGAGATGGGAGGTAAAAGAATGCTCACAAATACTCTTGGCATTACGGAAAAACGGGCTCTCAATGCCGAAGAGGCATCTACTTCACCAGGCCACAGCTGCAATTATTTCACTTTAACACAAGAATGAACAGAGCTGCCATATCAAATCAGAGCAAAAAATAAATAAATAAAGTTTTTCCCTGGCTGAGTGTGATTATAATCGTTTTAGTTGCTTTTTGCAAAAAGTTACCGACTCCCCCCCACACACACACACAACTATTTTTTTCAGATGTAAAAGGCAAGGGTTTTTATTCAAAACTCACAAAGGTGTGGGAGTGTTTTGTTTTGTTGTTCCTTGAGAAAGCTATTGCTGCTTGCTCTAGTCCAGTGGTCCCGATCCTCAGATGTTCTGAGGCTAAAACTCCCAGCAGACTTTGTCCCTGGCTTTGGCAGACCAGGTTTTCTGGCAGTTGCCGTTCAAGAACATCTAAGGACTCAAGGTTCAGGACTACTGGATTAGAGCAAGCAGCTTTCTCAAGCTAAGACAAAAACAAACACCCATGCCTTTGCGAATTTTGCATTAAAACCTTGCCTTTTACATTCGAAATCTTGAAGCTTTTAAGGCCCCAAAATAAACATAAGAACATAAGAAGAGCCCCGCTGGATCAGGCCAAAGGCCCATCTAGTCGAGCTTCCTTTATCTCACAGTGGCCCCACCAAATGCTTGTGGGAGTGCACGAGACTAGATCTCTGTCTCCTGATACCACTCCCCTGCCTCTGGCCCAATTTTAAGCTTCGAGATTACACATCTCCATCATGGTTTGTAACCTGTGATGGACTTCTCCTCCAAGAATCAATCCAATCCCCTTTTGAAGGCATCCAGGCCAGATGCTGTCACCATCTCCTGTGGCAGGGAGTTCCACAGACCAACAACGCGCTGGGTGAAAAAATATTTTCTTTTGTCTGTTTTTACTCTCCCAGACCTCAATTTGAGTGTATTATAAAATGACCGTGGGGCCAGTGATTCTCATTTAGCGTGATCTATCTCAAAGGTTACCTTTCAGTCTTATGTACCTTCCTTCTTAAATATGGACTCACTTTGCCCTTGTGTGTTTTTTGAGTCATTACAGTCGTGACCGACTCTTCATGACTCCATGTCTGTGGAGTTTTCGTGGCAGGGATAATGGAGTGGTTTGCCAGTTCCTACTCCAGATGCCTACAGCACCTGGTATTCCATGGCTAACCAAGTACTAACCAGGGCCGACCCTGCTTAGCTTCCGAAATCAAGCAAGATCGGATATATAGGGCATCTAGGCAGCTCGTGCAATTTTGATCTGAACATCTTTCGTGACTTTCAGGGGCAAACAGGGACTGTGCGAGGGAGCAAAACCCACATGAATCTAGGGGGTGGGGACCCCAAATGGCTTTTTGGTCCACATTTCTGTGGCTAAGAAGCTATTTCACAGCCTACTCAAACATTCTGGAAAACTACCTTCAGAAGTCCACACAGAAAGGGAAAACACACAAGGCCTGCATAAACTCAACTTCAATGAGCCTGCAGATTGTCCGTCTTTTAAATTTCATCCAACATCCCGTTCACCGAAGACAATTTCCCGCTATTGTCTCGATACGTTGCCTGCTGAGCACAATTACACCACACACTGACAATGACAAATTTAAAGGGCCCGCCGTCAAAAGGAAGGTGACAAGAAGACAAAAGGGGTTGGCCACTGACCTGGAAAACCAATTAAACCTGAGAAAAAGACCAAGGCCGGCCTTATGCAATATTGTGGATATTATATGTTTGCTGATTGTTTTCCCTTTTTGCTAACCAGAGCCACTTAATGAGCTACACACAACCAAGCCAACTTGGGATCACACCCACCCACAAATACTAAAAATAAATATTGATCGTGCCTTCCAAGTAAAGCAAAATTTACTGCAATATGTTTGGCTCTCCCTTGGATAAAACCAGGGAATTGAAATTCTGTTTTAAATCGTGGATCCAGGGTTGTGTCACCTTGCGCTCCACAGTGAATACAATATGGAATTCCACTCATGAGAATCCTACCGCAAACGAATGGTAAAACAACCCACTCTTTAAACCAGCCTAGTTGGGAATACAGCAGGATTTGTACCAGCTGATCTGTACAAAACGATCACGGAGATGAATAAAAAATAAATAAATTACAGTGGACCCTCGTATAACAAACAGTTTGTATAACATAAAATCTGTACAACATACAAATTTCAGAGATGGGGAAATTTGCTTAACAGAATTGTCTATGGGGCAAATCCGTACAACATAAAAATGGTCGTGATTAGGGATTACTGTGCTTCCAATGCATTCCTATGGGAAATTTGTATAAAGGAAATTTTGCTTAACATAATTTCATTTGGAATGAATTAATTCCTTTATACAAGGTACCACTGTACAACTGTGTGGCCCAAATGGCGTGACTAAGCACAATAAACTGCACTAGAGTAAGCCCATCAAGGGGAAATCTGCTGAATCAACCCCTCTTTACAATCCAATAATTCAAATGGCCCACGGTGGTGAACTCGCCAAGATCCCAAAGGGCGTTAGCGTGCATGTGATGTGACCTGCAGCCATTGTCCTTGAGCCCTTTACTCTTCCAGGCCCCACCCAGGGAGCCATCTAAAGCCTTTTCCTTGTCTATAGGGGCAAGCAACAGCTAGTAGACGCCAATGCTTCGGCTGAACTACCGATGCTAAAAAACCCAGAAAGTCTGGGGAGGGAGAGTCTTTCACATTTTAAGTCAAAAGGAGAGTCTGCCATCATTCTTTAAAAAAAAACAACTACATCAAGACCCTTGTATCTGCAGGATCAATATCCACCGTTTCACTTACCCATGTTTGAAAATATTAAAGTAAAAAAAGGAATAATTCATATTTCCCCATTGTATTTGCTAGGACTGGCCACTAGAAGGAGCCAGAGGTCAGGCGACACATTTGGTTGAAGAATACGGTACATAGCATGACCTCTGGCTCTCTCTAGTGGTAACATCTGGTAATACACATTGAAAGTATTTTCCCCCCTGTGTTTTTTCTTTTATCATGAAACTTGTAATCCCCACCACCACCCCCGGATACAGGGATCCTAATGTACTAGTATATAAATGGAGAACTTGAATGCAAAGTGTGTTGTTCTTTCTGTCTTTGTGTTACAAGCTCCATGCCTCCCTTTTCCAAATTTCAGGACATACAAGCCTTGCTTCTTGTCCCTAATTCGAATTAGAAGCTTTGAATCCACCCACCTGGGACCCATCAAGGGCATTTTCCTGAATCTGTGGCAAAATACTAAGCAGCCTCAGCTCATATAGTCCAGGAGGACTAAGACATTCTAATCTAGGGGCTCCAGAGCTTAATTCCACCACCCCTTCCAGGGCCCATTTCAACCCCGAAAAAGATGCCTGAAAGTAAAAATCAAAAGTGGACAGAAATGCATTTCTGGTTTCGATTTTCAAAAAGTGAAACGGCTACTCTTATGGCCTTTGGGGAACAAAAATGAACCTGTTGTTTTTTTTAAAAAAATCTGGCAACGGGTTCAGGAAGGACTGAGTTGCATAATACACTTCATGTGGATATAAATACTCGGTTGTTGAGTACTCGGTTTTAGCCTGCCCCATTTGTGTTTTTGTTGCTTCCAATGTGTTTCAATCTTTTTTTTTTAATCTACCGGCATTTATTTATTTATTTATTTTTGTTTGCATTTATATACCGCTCCCCTTTGACTTAAATATTATGTTTGTTTAAATCTTGAATATATAACAATTGTTTATAGGAGAAAGGCGGGATATAAATATTACATGGGAATAAATAAACTGAAGAACGAACCTCAGACTACTTCCTTCTATTCCGGTTCGCACAGCCAATGGCACGCGTATACACACACACACACACACACACACACACACACACACACACACACACACTTTTCCTCTCAGTGTGAGCAGTTTTGGCACTGTCCTTTTCGCAGCATCCAGCTAGAGAGGAAAAGACCTCAAAACCTCCACTGCTCCTCTGCCACTGTTCTGTCCTTGTTCTGTGCCAGCACCAACATTCAGCAACCCGGTAAACTTTTCAAGGCACATGAGGTTTTGAAGGAGTGATCTGAACACCTCCACCCGTCTACAGAGTTTCCACAGAGATTTGAACCCGGGTTTTCTGCGTCCTATCCCCATCACCCTATCCACTTCATCACACTTGGCATCCCCGCCACATGAGAGGACCTGTAACAAAGATCTTTTATTTGCATAAGAATAGAAAATATTTTCACACCGCCCTACTGCCTATGGCCCTTACCAACTAGAATAACAAACAGAGTTGTAAATAATACAGCTGAACACATCTGAAAGAGAATCAACATGTTCAAATGCTACAACACTGTGTTCACTTGAAAGCTCCCTGTAAACCCTGAACAATTAACGCCAGACATTAAGAGCAAGCTCTTTCAACCTAATCAAAAACCTTCTTAGCTTGGCATGCACATCCTTATCAGTGGGGATGCTTGATAAGACCTTTACTGAGTGTGGAGAGATTTTTCAGGTATTAGGTAACGACCCAACTCCAGAGGCACTGAGTAAGAGACGCGACAGGTATTACCCAACCCTGACCTTTGTTTCTAAGTCTTAGTCCACGTAAGTATTTCTGCTTTTTCAGAATTTACTTTGGGAGGCAGTCATCGCCCGAGAAGTGAGACAAACGTGCAAGGAAACAAAGGAAGAAATAAACTTGATCAACTGCTGGAGTGATTAGAGAGAGGAAGAAAGAAGCCATCTTTCCCCCCAGATAATACCAGAGCTGGAGTCATCCACCTGGATGAGTAGTCTGCAAACAAAACCAACAGGAAGTCCATCTTTACCTTGGAGGCATCTAACCAGCTTATGGACCTCATGGCCACCAGCGGTGGTGATGGTTCTTTAACTTAAAAGGAAAAAAAAAAGGTGGAGTGGGGTGAGGTGGGGGGAAACCAGAAATATACAGCTTCGATCAGCATGGGGATAGAGGAGAGGGTCTGTTTGCCAAGAGTTAAAAACTAGAGCTACCACCTTCAACAAAAAGTATTCTGTTTGGCATTATGGACGAGGGAGGGGAACCGGCGGTTCTCCAGGTGACGATTCCAGTTTGCAAGGCACCTGGTCCTGGATTCAAGTCCCAGCATCTTCAGCGGGAAAGAGGCAACCCTTGGTGGGGGTGGCCGGCCAGGAGGTTTCTTCGCCTGCGACCCCGGAGTGCTCCTCCTACCCCTCAAGAGGGGGACAACATGCAACACAAAGGGCCAGCCTGACAAGCAACAGGAGGCAAAATTCTGGCCATGCAACAAGCTCTTTATTTCTGTTTCTGCTCTCTGCTTTTAAAAAAATCTCTGATGAAAACTATGGCATGGGTGTGAAGAACCACCATACACTTATTTTGTACCCTAACCCTAACCCATACAGAATGCTGGACTGGATGGGCTGTGGCCTGTTCCAGCAAGGCTGTTCTTATGTCATCCAAAGAGTCCCATTTCAAGCCAAATTTGGAATCAGCTCTTTTTAAAATCGGTGCCACTTGATTCGAACTTGACGAGAGACCCGATAGGTGCCAACTCTGAATGCCTCTTCCTTATCTTTAGCTGACATTACATTCCATCCTGCTGGTGGGCTTCCGGGGGGCACTTCTTGATTTAACACCCGAGTGAAGGACGTGGGGCACCTCCAGGCCTTGCTGGGCTGCAGCCCCATCATCCTTAACTTTTTCTGAAGGGATAAGAACATAAGAAGAGCCCTGCTGGATCAGGCCAAAAGGCCCATCTAGTCCAGCTTCCTGTATTTCACAGTGGCCCCACCAAATGCCTCTGGGAGCACACGAGACTAGATCTCTGTCTCCTGATACCTCTCCCCTGCATCTGGCCCTTGAAGTACCCTGGTTTTAAGCCTGGAGATTCCACATCTCCATCATGGTTTGTCACCTGGGATGGACTTTTCCTCCAGGAATCTGTCCAATCCCCTTTTAAAGGCATCCAGGCCAGATGCCATCACCACATCCTGTGGCAGGGAGTTCCACAGACTAACAATGTGCTGGGTTTAAAAAAATCTTTTGTCTGTTCATGGGATCATGGGGGTCGGGAAGCCAACATCATGTGGAGAGCCTGGGGTTACGAGTTGCCCATCTTTAATTGACACCCAGATTTTCTGATCCAGCGGCTGAAAGCCCGAAAAAGGGCAGTGAAGAATATCCCCCAAATTCTCACTGGTTTCAGCTGGCTTCATTCACTGGGACATTCGGATCAGGAATTTTCAAGCCCCAAGAGATCTCTCACCTGCAGGGGACAAGAGCGCTACAGTGTTTGTTTCTTTGTCGGGGTCCCTCTCATTTGTGCTTAATGGCCTCAATCATCATCCTCAACATCCCAAAGGTGTTGAGGTGGAAGGGGCCCGATGGATCATCCCGTCCCGCCCCAGTCAAGGAGGAATCAAACTCCCAAGGAATCCTGCATTGCACAAAACAAGGCTGTCTTCATTTCGAGACACCATAGCAAGACTGAGCATCTTGGTTGGAAAAATACAGAAAGAAGACTCCCCCACCTCCTCCACGCTGCCATTTGCACCTACAAGAACGGCGCGCTTTGACGCAGGGCTGAAACGGACGGAACCCCCTGAATTTCCGATCCTGCTTCGCTCCAGGGAACAGTCTCCTTGTACGCAGCCATTATGGAAGTACATCTAGAAAAGTGGTACGCACACGACCAGGGCATCCCAGGGCATTCATTGATAAACAACTTCCCCATGTCGAAATGCCAGGAGGCATTCATCCTATGCAACCACAACAAAATACCAGAAGGACCCATCTGAGGCTGCAATGGCTGGGCCTCTTCACTCTTGAACGACGGCACCTAAGAGGTGACCTGATTGAAGTTTATAAGATCATACACGGCGTGGTCAAAGTAGAGAAGGAAGAGCTGTTTTCCCTATCGCACAACACTAGAACTAGGGGGCACTCCAGGAAACTTTCGGGTGTTAGATCTCAAACAAATAAGATGAAGTCCTTTTTCACCCAGAGGATCACTGGTCTGTGGAACTCCCTGCCAGAAGAAGTGGTGACAGCTATCAGCCCTGACAGCTTTAATAAAGGAATTGGACAAGTTCATGAAGAATAAGGATATCAATGGCTATCATTATGGATGCCTAAGGACAACCTCAGGGTTGGAGAGATAGGCAGGTGATCTCTCAATGCTATTTGCAAGGAATTGTAAGCAGGTGAAGACATCTGCTTGGGAACACCCTGAAGCAAATGGTGAGCTGCGATGTGAGGACAGAATGCTGGAGTGGATGGGCTGTAGCCTGTTCCGGCAAGGCTGTTCTTATGTTCTTATGACAACACGGCTGTATGGATGAATCCTCAAGTCACAAAGCAACTGGGCCAAGTACCATTTCTTTGGGGTCACACTCTCAGATGCTTTTAAGTCTCAAATATCCAGGAACCAGGTTGGCAGCCCTGGCCATTTTGTGCTCTTTTCCGTTATCTGCCTTAAAAAGCAAAGCCAAGTGTTCTGTTTATATACCGCCCCATACCACTTCAAGTAGTCTCCAGGCAGTTTAAAGTTTTAATTACAGTATGCAGGCTACATATTGCCCCCCTCCCCAGCAAGCTGGGTACTAATTTTACCGATCTCAGAAGGATGGAAGGCTGAGTCAACCATGAGCCTGCTACCTGGGATTGAACCCCAGGTCATGAACACAGTTTTACCTGCAGTATAGGCATTTAACCACTGCACCATGAGGCTAATAAGCCTAATATCATTTATTATGTTTAATTTGTAGGGCCACTTGTTCCCAATCTGTTCTGTGCCAAAATTATTTCAGCCTCCTGCATGGTGAAGAGAGGTCTTGGGTCCTGGATAGACCTCCTGTTTGAGGAGGGGAGGACCGAGAATTTACAGTGCAAGCAAGCCTCAGCTAGATTGGCAAATTCAGCAAACTGAGATTATATCAAGCCTTGTAAAAGTTTCAAACTGCTTATTCATGCCATTTTTTTTAAAAAAAGTAAAAAGTTCAGGAAGAACTCTCTTTGATGCCAGGCAAAAACCTTCCTACTCAGCCAGCGTGTTTTAGCTGGGATCCTAAGCAGCAGGATTTTTATTACTTGCATACTGATTGTTTTAAACCAGGCATGTCCAAAATTCGGCCCTCTTTTAAAAAAATGGAGTGAAGGAGGGGGAGGGAGGGGCGGGCCAGCCAGCCGCGGGCCACTCAGAATGGCGTGACGGGCCAGATTTGGCCCCCGGGCCTGACTTTTTGGGCAGGCCTGGGGTAGGTTCTCCACCCGTCCCTCCCCCACCCCAAGGACCACCACTGCCCCAGCAAAGTTCTGGGTCTGTCTCAGCTGAGTGGGGCAGTTCAAGGGCCATGGCGCATTGAAATCTGTTTCTTCCAGAACGGATTAATTGGTTTTCAATGCATTCCCATTAGAAACCGCTGCTCTACTTACAAACTGTTTTACTTATGAGCATGTGCGCAGAACGGATAAAATTCATAAGTAGTGGTTTTAGTGTCGTAGCCCTCAGGCACTTTGGACCGGAAAAAGTAGACCTCGGCCCATTCAAAGTTGAACAGCTCTGTCTCACAATAAAGAGCATCTTAAATGTGATTCTTATTCTACTATTGTGTACAGTGGTATAAAAGTAACTTATAGGTACGTTGAAATATTAGAGTCAAGCTATTTCTTTCTCACTTGTAGTGGCAATGTAACCTAGCTCTTACTAGGCTGCTGCTGCAAAAAAAAAAAAAAAAATTGCCACAAGGACTTAGTTGTTTGTAACTTGTTACAGTGGTACCTCTACTTAAGAGCAGCTTTACTTAAGAGCAATTTGACTTAAGAGCAGAAAACCATTGGCGTTTTAACGGCCACCTTATAAATTTCAGACGCAAACTGTTCTACTTACAAATGTTTTCTCTCTCTCTCTCTCTCTCTCTTTCTTTCTTTCTTTTTTGATGGTCAATATTCAGTGAAGCCAATATGCACAATTTTGTTAAACATACAATATTTCGCTTCGCCTTCAGTCCAGCCTGCCTCTCAGGGCTTGTTGTTAAGGAAAATGGGGGGCAGTTGGGGGGGGCCTGAGTCCCCTCCGATCTTGTTAGAACTCACAAGATAAAAAGGAGATAAAATAGACTAGATAAGGTAAAACAGATTGTGAAAATACAAATAAAAAGACATATAGTTGCTAGACAACTAGAAGACTAAGAAGGGTGGGGAATGCACCTTTAAATTAACAATTCAAAGGCAAGGAGTGGATGAGATCTCTTGTAGGGCACTAAAATGTCATCAGAGAGAGAGAGAATCCAACTTTCAATTCTGACAGGTGTCTTCATGAACCTGAATATCCACAGGGATGGTGCAGATGCAGAAATCTGGCCCCAAACTCATGGCCAGATTATGCTTCAAGTTCCTCTGTTTAAAGCCAATTCCAGAACGGGAATTCCAGAGTCCCTTTGGATCAAACTGAACTGCCTCTTTCTTAGGAACACTACTGTTGCAAGCTACTGGCCTTGTGATGTGAAGCATTTGAGGTTGTTTTGATTTTGGATGGCTATTAAGAGACATTAGCTTTACAAAAGACCCCCTTCCTTATTTGCTGATATAGGCCAACACAGATGCCTGCATTTTGGGACTCTTATGGTGGGGGAATGCCGAGATGAACACTGCACTTCCAAATTTACTACTGGAATGGTAGAAGAAACAAAATTGCACCCTCACTTCCCTGTAGATGGAGCAGTAGCACCTCAGGGAAAAAAGATTCCGAGTGCAGGGAAAAGAAGGGTGGCACTCTTTTTCTGGGGCCTGTTTTTCATGGTACAAGTTACAAAACGTGTAACCTTGTGGTAAAGCCCACTCGAAGAGCTGAGTGTGGATGTGGTCTTGTCCCAAAATCAACCCGTCACATGACTTGCTTCTTGTGTGTAGTAACTACAGTGGTTCTCGTGTTATTTGGGTTAGAGTAGGTTATGTGACGGAAGACCTCACTCAGGGAGATGAGATTGTAACAAGCAGAAGGAATTTCTTCACAACAACCCTGAAGGGTTGAACTCTGACACTCCTGTTTTACAGACAGTGAGGTGAGAGCCTCATGTTCTACTCGGAGCAAAAACCAAACCTTATGAAAAAGTTCTAGGAAAGAGCAGTTCAATATGAACAGCCTGAATCATGTGGGAAAGGATGGTTTTACAAAACTACTGCAACCCTTTGGGTAAGTATTTTCAGGAATTTGGAATTCGTTCCACTTGGGTCCGGTGGGACACCAGACTGAGCTCCTCAAACCCTGTTCTGGAATCCGCAAGATTTAAAGGTTATGAGTGACAAAATAATTACAAAGATGAACAAGGCAATGACGGAAATCTGTCAGGCTCCATCAAGCAAATAAAGAGCCTGCACTTTGGAATGAGGGGAGGGGGACATAGTAACTGTGTTATATTTTTAGATATAAATCCCTGTTAAGCTATTAAAGAGGAGCTGAAAACAAGGCTTTTGGGATAAAATTACACAGCAAACAACATCAATTACAAATTGGAAGAGGGAATTTTCAACTTGGGGAACTTTTCGCCCGCCAAGGGGGCAAAAGTCAAATTAAACGGCAAACATTTATTAAGATGGGAGGAACTAAGAGGAGTGACTTCCTTTAAATGTTTAAATCTGATTTTTGGGGTGGGGTGGGGGTTGAGAAGGGGGAATTAAGACATGCTTAGTTTATATTTCCCTCCCCTCTCCTTTGATTTGGGTGGGCTAGTGATTGAAGATGGTTGGCCCAGCAAAACCGTGCATTAAAGGAAAGGTATTATTATTATTATTATTATTATTATTATTATTATTATTATTATTATTATTATTAGCCTTGTGGTGCAGTGGTCAAATGCCTGTACTGCAGATAAAACTGTGCTCACGACCTGGGGGTTCAATCCTAGGTAGCAGGCTCAAGGTTCACTCAGCCTTCCATCCTTCCGAGGTCGGTAAAATGAGTACCCAGCTTGCGAGGGGGGGCAATGTGTAGCATGCATTATAATTAAAACTGTAAACCGCCCAGAGACTATTTGAAGTGGTATGGGGTGGTATATAAGCAGAACACTTTGCTTTGCTATTATTATTATTATTATTATTATTATTATTATTATTATTATTATTATTA